>PVIR01000289.1:0-203076 GCA_004026965.1 Petromus typicus
AAGCAGGCTCTTGAAACATTGAGCTAAATCCCCAGTTCTGTGCCTACATCTTTAAATGCTTATCCTCAGTTTGCACCTGGCATTTGCAAAGTGTCAAGTCTTGTGTTTAGATCACTGATCCAGGCTGAGTTGATTTTTGTACTGGTAGAAAAATGAGAATTGGGCATCAATCTTGTACACATAGGTGTCCATTTTTTCCAGCATCATTTGTTAAAGACCCTCCTGTCTTTTGCCATTTTTATCTGACAGACTTTCATCTATTGTTCTTATTGTGGAATGGATTTATTCATTTACCATCTTCTCAAATAAATAGAACAAATCCATCAGTTCTTTCTATTAAAAATAACTGCATCCTTATTTTTTACAACATTGAACTCCAAATCTGCCAGAATAAAGCCGTCTGTCTTCTTAGAATGAGTTGTACTCCAAATGTATTTCAGTGAGTTTGGTACCATTGTTAGCACTTGGGCAACCCAAAGTGTGCTGCGCCCCCTTTTCTCTGCGCAGTCTGCAGCAGGGGTCTCACGTGGATCAGAGCAGTAGCAGCGCAAACTCCATGTGCAGGCTGTGCTGTCGAACATGAGCGCAGGTCACAAATAACACAGTAGAAGATCTCCGTTCTTTTATTGAGATATAAAACCCCCAACTTTAGGAGCTGGGAGGAAGGAGTAATTGACTTTCCATTTGAAAACAGCCAAGTGGTGTAGAATGTGTAGTTCTCACTTTCCAATAGAGAAAATGGTTTTCAAAATTTGTTGTGTGAATTTCTCCTCCGTTCTTGCTTCGCCGTCTTGCCCCTGTAGGTTTCTGTCTACTGCTTCCAAATGTTGGTAAACATTTCTGTTCCTGTACCATCTAGCACAGGAAGTAAGAGATATTCAGTCGTACCACATTTTAAATAATGTTTTCTGCTAAGTTATAGTTTAATAAAATATATTTATTGATAATAAACAAAACAAAATTCACAGGCAATTCCAGTGTGGGGAGCTGACTGCTCCTTACCTAGTAAGTTTCTCTGACATGTTTTATCTGCATTTTCTTGTAGTTGAATTCGTGTTCTATCTTCAGTTGGTGGCTTTTCCATGTATTTTAAGTTCTTAACCATTAATTGAATTTCGTGCCAAATTTGCCTAACTCTTTCTAACTGTTAGATAATTAGGTTATTCTGCATATTCTTAATACTATAATCATGGTGTGATATAGTCCCTGTATATATAGAGCCCTGTGATTGCTTTTTATAGTTATTTCTTAATATCTTCTTTTTACAAAAAGTAAAATTGCTGGTGTTGGGAAAGACTTACAAGATTTGAAAATATGCTTTGAGAAGAAGTTTAAACATTTTGTAGCTACCATGTGAATTAAGAGTCCATTCCTGTTTATTCTACTTAATACCCCAAACTTCAGCCATTCTGCCACCTTCCTAGGTTCTTTTGGTTCAAAATTTCCTGAGTGTTTGTGGAAGAGCAATAACAGAAGATTAAAATTAGCTGAGCCATTACAGCTATGCTTACATTACTGTCCCTGGTGACACCGCGCTGCTGAGGGAGGCGAGACACTCTCGTCGTGTAAACCCAGCTATATTTAGGTCTAAAGGGCGATTTGAGATGCAAGATCAGCAACCGCATGCTGTTCCTCTGAAGTTTCTATTGCATCCGATGAAAATCTAAAGCTGCTGACATTTGAGCACTTACATGAATGACTTAGCACTTAGGTGGGGTTAAAATTATACAACTGCTTGTTCAGTTAAATAACAGAACCATAACCTGTTTGATGTACAATTCTGTGAACCTAGTATAATACATATAACATACATAATTACATATTCTAACTTATAAAATGTATATGGTGCCTATAACATAAATTATATACTATACAGCATAAATGTAATTATATTATTTATAATATGGCTCATAATTATATAGTATTCTGTAATTATATATTAACATTATAAATCTGTATTATTAAGGTTCATAACTAATTTGAAAGCTTTTAGCAGGAATACAAGTAAAAAAATAATATTTTATCTGCTTCTCTCATCTTTAATAGATGAGGGCCTAAAATAAAATATTTCACAGTTTTACTGAGGAAGAAAAGTGTTGTGGCACGTGAACATGGTATGTGCTTTGAAATTATTCATTAGCAAACAATGATATTTAAAATCATGCTGAAATGAAGTTTTAAACATTAACTTGAAAACAAAACATAGTCATGTTCCTTTTTGAAATAAAAGCAAGTTTGGGGAATTATGCATTTTGGTATTTATTTGTGCTAATTAATTCTCCTTGCCTCATTATCTTGAGGGGTGTGGGTTCATTAATGACAGTGAAATGCACAGATGGAAGGACAGTAAGAGACAACATCCTGTGCCTGATACAGTTAGGAATTCCTGCCAGTAAAATTCCCAGCTTCAGAAATTGCCAGTGTTCTTATATTATCACAGCAAGATATTGGAAATAGTTATGTGTATACTCCATAAACCGTGGATGGGGCCCATGGCATGAATAATATTTGAAATACTGTTGTGAGCATTTTTGAAGGAATAGGTACTATGCTTACTGTAATCTTTAAAATTTAAATATTGATAGTATATGGAAAAATTATTTATTCTTACTGTAATACCTAATACACCTTGCATACGTACAGTGTTCAAGAAAAAGTCCTAGTTTAAAATACAGCCATAAATTTCTGTGTGGAAAATAACTTATGAATTAAGGCCTATATTGTTTTCTGTTTGAATATTCATTTTTCTCAGCATGTTTGTATAATAGTTTTAGTTCCTTTTCTATGTTGAAATCTGGTAAGGCTCTCCTGGTAAAACTGGATTTTTAAAATAGATGTGTTTATCTTCTGATTGAATATGATTTATGTTCTGCATGGGATATAGGTAATGATTCACTGTGTATGTGAGCCACTCAGAGGATGTTAGAAATGCTGAGAACTTAGTGGAAACAGGATCCTCACGCCCCATCATGGGAGAGTTGAATCAGGAGCTCTAGGTCTGGTGCAGCCATCTGTGTTAAAGCGCTCTGGTGATATGATGCACATTATACAGTTCAAGAATCATGGATGTTCAATCTTTTCACAGATTGTCCCTATGCAAAAATCTCCTTCCTCAACTTCTGCAGTGATAACTCCCTGCTAAGAGGAAAGAAACTGTGTCTGTGGTTTTAAGGAAGCCATGGTGTGTCAGCTTTGTTGATATAGAGATGTTACCATCCACTCCAGAATTTACTGATTGAAAACAAACATGTGGGGCCTCCTGAGTGGTTCATTTGGTCTTGGCTGGGTTTTCTTTTGTGTCTGTAGTCAGCGGCGACTGTGGAGCCTAGTCTGTCCCCACCTTAGGCTTCCTCCATCTACCAAGCTACTCCAGGCCCTGTCCCGGGGCTCCTCTCAAATGGCGGGAGTATCCAGGCCTCAGAAGTGGGCCTGTGTCCTATCTGCCATCTTCTCTTTAGCATTCAAGGTTCAAAGCTCAGTCAAATGCAAGGCATGGGGAAGACTCTGCTCCTGCATGAGAGGAGTGGCAAGTCACATCGTGAAAGGAAGGGTACGCAAGGAGAGTGTAACAGTCCACAGTTGTCTACTGCACCGGGCATCAGGGTAAGGCTGCTGACTTGTTGGCTAAGGAGTTCTGGACCTCTATCACATACTCTGTCTAATTAAAAGTGGAGAACATAGGGACTTTGTAATTTCCTCCCAATGCTGGAACGTAAGACACAATGGATAAAGGAGAAGGCACTATGTTCATAATCATCAATTCTCCCTGTAATCTGTGAGAGTGATGTGTTTGCAGAAGTCAGTTAGCCTCAACATTTCACAAACATGAGCACAAAAAAGAGATAAACATGCAAGTGAAATACACCTTTTATTTCAAGCACAGTTTCTCCACTTTTTGTTGTTGTTGTTGTTTGAGACATGGTCTTGCATTGTAGTTGAGGCTGGCCCTGAGCTCAGCCTGAAACTCACATCACAGCAATCCTCCTGCCTCTGCCTCCCGAGTGCTGGGATTACAGGCGTGAGCCACCACGCCCGGCACTGTGGTATGTGGTACTGGTTGCTGCTAGGCGTGAGTCTCCACGCCTAGTATGGTATGTAGTTACCAGGGATCGAACCTGGGTCCTTGTGCTTGCAAGACAAGTGCTGGAACCACTGAGCTAAATCCTCGGCCCAGTTTCTCCACTTTTGACCCTGGATTTCTTGTGCAGTTTCTACAATACACTGTTTTTCTTTTTTGCCAGCATTTTTTCTGTTGCTCTGTTTTTTATTATTTAGTACATGTTTGTGACACATAATAAATTCATCATAGGGAAGTGGTGCATACATATACCATACCTTGCTCTTTTATACTTCCTGTTCCCCGCCTCCCTCCTGTGTGTGTCATCCCCAGGTCCTCCTCATATCTCTGCAAAGTCTGTCTCCCTCTTGCTTATCATCTATCTTTCATTTTTTAAGAATAATTTTTTAAAAAATTTGTTTAAAAAATTTAAAATTCATTTTATTTATGCTTTGGGTTTCTCATATAAAAGAACTCATGTGGTATTTAACCTTCTGGGTTTGCAACACACTATTCTAAGTGGGGAAGTAGATGCTGCTCTGTAGAGGCCCCTAGGTGTTGTGCTATTGGTAATATTTTCGGAGATGTTAGGTAGACGGTCATGATTATCATGAATGCGTTTTGACAATATATTGCAGATGGGATTTTACAACTGTTTTCATTAGAAAGATTATTCTTGGTAAGTGAAAAAGAAAAAAAAAATCCAAAAAATAATGCTTTTGATAAATGAGCTTTCAACCAAAAAAAAAAAAAAAGATGATCTTTTATCTTATGAGTGTAGCAATTTGAATAATTCATGTTAAACTTTAAATTTGTAATGCCAGTAATGAACAGCTTTGTAGAGTAATATATAATGAAGGAACAATATTTATTTGCATTTCAGATAATTTGCTAATGTGAAATTAAAGCCATGGTTTGCAAAGGATGATCAGATATATTGAACTAATATGCAGTTCATATTTTAAAAAGACAGCCTTTCATTTTTTCCTCTAATATATGTTTAAGAAAAATAAAACATACTCCCTGCCATGCTCAGTCTGCCCTGAATTAAAGTGCTATAGTTCACAAATTGCATTAATTCTAGCCATCACATTTTAAACAACTTTTCTGTCTAAATTCTTTCTCTGTATAAGAAATATAAGACAATATTGTTCCCTCTGGAAACAGCATGGTGCAACAGAGATCACTCCAAATCATTTATAAAGCAATCACAGAGAGCAAGACAATGCAGCAAGAACTGTACCTAAGACTTTATAGGGTGCAAATAGCGTTATTACAAGTCATTTGGGAAAGTCAGCTGAGATCAGTTTCAAGGTAGCCTGAAAAGACGTGTTGATGTTAAAGTAATTACACATAAGGTGAAAGGGCTAACAGAGGCCTCCTGAAGAAGGCTACTCCAAGTAGTGGTCAAAATCACTTTCAACAATGTATCTGTCAGCCATTGATTGATAATGTTGCCAGACAAATCATCCGAAGGTCAGTGGATTAATTCATGAACGTGTTTCTCACTCACGTCTGTGGGTTGGCTGAATTCGGTGTTTAGGTGGGATCTCTCTGCAGGACGTCGGTGAGATCTGCTCCTCCCCACTGAGGTCCACGTTCTGCATGGATCGGGTGTTACTCAAGGTGTTTTCACATTGTGTTCTCCACAGCACAGCGCAAGATCCAAGTGAGATTTGCAAACGCTGCTCCATCGCATCCACCGACAGACTGGAGCTACATCTGTTATGTAGGAGGAGGGAGAGAAAGAGGATTGGGGGCAGAGTAGAGGTGATTAAACACGGCTGGACAAGTCCAGGGTGTCTTGGAGCTGAGGCTCAGTTTTTGGTCAAACCCATACCTCACGTGGATTTGTAGACCCTGGGAGACTCACTTTTACTCACATAATCAACCACTAGGCAGACAGTCAGTTTAGTTGTAGCAAGTTTGAAGTGGCTGAATTTCTTTGTAAGACTAGTAGCAATAATTTGAAGAGTAACTGGGATCTGTATAAGCTCTCGCATTAGCCCCCAAATAGAAGAGGCTGTAGTTATGATTTTGTTCCTTTTGAAAATGAGTTGTTTATGTCTAGAGTCTCCCCAAAGCCTTATGTATTCCTACAGTGGGTTTTGGGGAGGGGACTGATCATGGTTGTGGTACAAAATTAGTCTACTGATGGCTTTGGAGCTGGGTGTGGTGCTGGGAGGTGAAGCCTGGCTGGAGGAGGAGGGTCACCACGAGGGACCTGGAAAGGTATACAGCACACCCCTCCTCCTGTCGTGATGGCCCTTCCTGCCAGCTGTGCCGGGAGCGGTTTCTCCTCTGCCATGCCGCTCTGCCTTGGAACCAGCTGACAATAGACTGAAACTTTCACAAACAGTGAGTGAAAATAAACTTTCCCTCCTTTGAGTGCTGTGTCTCAGTGCTGAGAAAATGACTAAAACAGTGCAGATTAGCTGTGTGAAACAGGGGGTTGTACTCTGGTGTGTTGCACGGACATACAGCACACACTGGTCATCTTCTGCCACCCCGGTTTGTCAGCCGCACTCTTCCCTTGCCTGCTTTGGGTCTCTTTCTCCTGCACTAACAGTCTCCTTCCTGCTTTCATGTCGTTTCTTTCCTTTATTATTTAGGTTCCATATATGACAGAAAAAAATGGAAACTGCATGATATTTGTCCTTATGAATCTAGCTTATTTTGCACTGGTACATCTATATATTTTCCTTCCAGTGACTTGATTTTATCCCTCTTTATGGCATATACACATAATATATATAACTGAAATAAATATATATAAACTATACATACATATATAGGTATATGTATCAACTATACTAACAACCTAGGCACTATACTTGTGTGTGTGTGTGTGTGTGTGTGTGTATATATAATGAACACACATGTATAAAATGTATAAAATGAGAATGTATAAATTCTCATGAACAGAATGTATAAATTCTCATATGAACACACATGTATATATGTATGTATATATGTATGTATATGTGTGGGTGTATGTGTATATGTGTGGGTATATGTGTATATGTGTATGTATATATGTATGATGTATGTATATATATATGTATGAATGTGTATATGTATGTATATGTACGTATATATGGGGTATATAAGATATGCATGGTACCTAGGTTATTTCTGTAGCTGAATAACTGTTAAATGTACCACAATAAACATGAACATATAGGTAAGTCTACAGTATGCTGAATTTCATTTCACTTTTTGGATATATAGCAAGGAGTGACTGACCTATATCAAATGATGGCTCTTTTCTTAGGTTTATGAGGAACCTCATACTGATTTCCATGGTTGATAAATTGATTTGCATTCCCACCAAGAGTAAAGAAGAGCCCTTTCCCCCTACATCCTCTCTAGCTCTTACTGTCTTTTGTGTCCTTGATGCTGGTTTTTTCGACTGGAGTGAAATGAAATCTCCACATAGTTTTGTTTTGGATTTGCTTGATTGCTAAATATATTGCATATTTTTGAGATGTGTTTGGCCATTTATTGGTTGAGGTTTTGGGGCTGTTTTGGGGGTGTTTCATAGTCTCACTGGCAAAGAGCCTCATTCTTCATGCCATTTATTTTCATTGTTGATTTCTTTGCTGTGCAAAAGCTTTTCAGTTTAATGCCGCCTCATTCATTGGTTCTTGCTATCTTGCTTTTGGCCCTCTTTTCAGGATGTTGTTGCCAGAGCCTATGACTTTAAAGTTTTCTCTCAGCACTTTCAAAGTTTACAGTCTTATACATTGGTAATTTATTCATTTTAGTTGACTTTTTAAAATTGAAATCTTTATTGGTACATTACATATATACATCATGATTGCATTCAACAATGAGAATTTGTACCAGTATATGACACAACTTAATTCTCATTTTTTTCCCATAACCCTGCCCACCCTACCACCCCCACCCCCGATATACATAAACTTTGTTCCTTTCCATTTTGTTATAATCTCATTATTTTCCCCCCTTCACTCCATTACACTTTGAGTGTTTTCTATTTCACGATATATATGGGAAAAGAATCTTTACCAACCACCTCTCAGACAAAGGGCTACTATCTAGAATATATAAAGAGCTCAAAAAAAATCAGCCCACCCAAATTTAATGACCCAGTTCAAAAATGGGCATCTGAAATGAACAGATATTTTTCAGAGGAAGAAATAAGAGCAGCTAAGAAGCATATGAAAAAATGCTCAACATCATTAGTCATTCAAGAGATGCAGATGAAAACAACATTGAGATTTCACCTCACTCCACATAGAATGGCTGCCATTTCAGATTTAGCCAACAGCAAATGTTGGCGAGGATGTGGAGAAGAAGGAACCCTTCTCCACTGTTGGTGGGAATGTAGACTCATACAACCCCTGTGGAGAACAGTTTGGAAATGCCTCAAAAAACTAGGATTGGAGGCCCCATTTGACCCAGCCATCGCTCTGCTAGGTATATACACACAAAAATTAAAAGATTCATATCACAGTGACATATGTGCACCTATGTTTATAGCAGCTCAGTTTGTGATGACTTGAAACAGGGTTCTAGTTTCAGTCTTGTATGTAGGGATATCCATTTTCTCACCACCATTCATTAAAGAAGTTGCCTTTTCTCTATAGTGCCTTTTGTCAAAAGTGGCTGTAGCTGAACGGATTTTTTTTCTCTGACTTCTGTTTCACTTCCTTGAAGCACACGTCTGTTTTGCACCACATCATACTTTTTGTTGTTACCATGGCTCTGAAGTATATTTTGAAACCAAATGCTGTGATACATCCAGTGCTGCTCCTTTGTGCTCAGGATCCATTTGGCTGTTCCATGTCTTTCCTGGTCTATGTGAAGCTTGAGGTTGCTCCCTCTAGTTTTCGGGTGAAGGTTGTTATTTCGGTGGTTCTATTCAATCTGTAGATGGGTTTTGTAAATGTGACCATCTTGATGATAATTATCCTGCTGATCCCTGAATATGGGAGGGCTTTTTACTTCCTGATATACCTCTCAATTTTTTTCTTCCTTGTTCTGTAATTTGAACTGTAAAGAATTTAAAACTCTTTTTTTTTTTTTTTTTCTTTTTTGGTATAGGGACTTGCTTTGTAATTCAGGCTGATCCTAAACTCAGCCTCAAACTCAGCAATCCTCCTTTCCTGCTTCCCAAGTACTGGGATTACAGGTATGAACCATCACAGCAGGCAAGGTGGTCTGTGTTACTGATTGCGGGTGGGCCTGAGTCACCATACCCAGAATTGTTGTATGTGTTACTGAGGATCAAACCTGCGCTGTTGCACTTGCAAGGCAGGTGCTGGAACCACTGAGCTAAATCCCTGGCTCTTTGGTTGCTCTTTAAATAAACATGTTTTACTGATTATTGTTAGTGGCAGGTTCATTATTGGTGTATAGAAAAGCCATTGATTTTTTTACGTTGATTTCATATGTTGCTACATAACTAACTGTGGTTTTTTTGTGTTTATTTGGGAACACAAAAATATGGAAAAGCTAGGCGTGACGTATAGCATTAAAACACAACATTAGGTCAGTACCATTACACTCGCGCCAAGGTTGGAGCTCACTAGCCTCCAGGCCCACCGTGGAAGAGCGCCCAAGGACTGAGTATAACAGTAGGCAGCACTGCGGAGGTGGCAATCAGCGCCATTACACTTCCATCGGGGTTGGAGCTCTCTGGCCCACACTGGAAGAGCGCCCAAGGACTAAGTATAACAGTGGGAAGAGCTGGGGAAGCAGAAGCCTGCGCCATCGCAGCCAAGCAAGGCCAGAGTCTGACTTTCTCCACATCAACTGCAGAAGCACATCCAGGGACTCTGTATTGGTGAGTAGGTGGGCCTGTTGGAACATCAGCCAGTACCATTGCAACTTCACAGGGCCTGCAGCCTACTGGCCTCCAGGCTGACTGCACAAGAAAGCTCAGAGACTCTGTATTGGTGAGTAGGCAGGCCTATTGGAACTGCAGGCAGCGCCATTGTAGCAGGGCAGGAGCCAGAGCCTTCCTGCCTCTAAGCAAATGGGAGAAGGTGTTCTGACCATATTGTTTGAGTGCCTCATATGGTGTGCCAGAACTAGGGGCTTTTCTTTAGGTCCCAAAACAGACTGTAAAGAACAACCCAGGAAACACTGATATTTTAAGGTTCCTAACTATTAAGAGGAAAGAGCCTTGCAACAAACATCACCAGAAAACAGGACAGGTACAAAGCCCAAAACAACAGCAAGCACAAAAACTCAGAGATGAGGAAACACTCAAAGTCTCAAATACAAAGATCATGACCTAAGGGTAACACCGGGAGAAAGGAAATAGAGAAGTTTGAAAGCCAGTCTCCAGGTCCTCAGAAATGGTAACCAAAGCAGATCTAGTAAAATGGAAATCAGAACTGATCTCTGAGATGAAAGCAGAGATACTGGACATAGTCAACATGATGGTTAATAAAGCTAAAAAGGAAATCATTGAGTTGATAGAATCCAGGGTAGCAAAAGCAATGGAACCTACAAGCAGAGGTCCAGGAAAATTTAAAAAATGACAGTTTACATAATAGAATGAATATGGCAGAAGACTGAATTTAAGACCTAGAAGACAAGATCTCAACCAATGAACAGGAAAGGTATAATCTATAGAAAAAAGCAAGGGATAATGAAAAGTCAATCCAACAGCTTCTAGATGATACAAAGAAGAGTAACATAAGATTTATTGGAGTTACTGAGGAAGCAGGAGACAATGCTAAAGACATTAAAAAACTACTCACAGAGATAATGGCAGAAAACTTCACAGGAAAATGAAAACAATTGGACATACAAATATATGAAGCATACAGAACTCCACATGCCCAAGACATGAAAAAATCTACACCTAGGCATATAATTATAAAAATTCCAGGTATCCAAATAAAGAATGAAATACTGAAAACAGCCAGAGAAAAGAAAACAGTTACATTCCAAGAGAAGCCCGTCTGGATCACAGTGGACTTCTCAACTCAAACACTCAATGCAAGAAGAGCCTGGAGTGAAGTGTTTCAAGTCCTAAAGGAAAACAACTTCCAACCCACACTGATGTATCCTGCAAAACTATCTTTCAAAATTGATGGGGAAATAAGATACTACCATGACAAAGAACACCTGAAAAACTTCACAAATACGAAATATGTGCTCTAAAACATTCTAAAGAATATCTTGGAGAAAAATAAGGAAAGCTATAGATCCATGAGACCTGACTCAACCCATGGGCCCGAACAAGAAACTGATGAGAAAAGGGCAAATGTAGAATAACAGTGCCAAGAACAGGAAAACATGGCAGCACTAAATTTGCTTATATCAGTCATAACCATTAATGTCAGTGGACTCAATGCGCCAATTAAGAGATACAGATTGGAAGAGTGGATCAAGAAGCAATATCCTACAATCTGCTGCATACAAGAAACACACCTAATTCAGAAAGAAAGCCATGGACTGAAAGTAAAGGGTTGGAAAACAATACTCCATGTGACAGGAAACAGCAAGAAGGCAAGAATGGCTATTTTATTTGCAGATAGAATAGACTTCAAGTCAAAACTGATAGAGAGAGATAAAGATGGACACTATCTTTTAGTATGAGGGAAAAAATCCAAGACAAAGAAATAACAATCTTAAATATGTATGCTCCAAATTCTGATGCATTCAACTGTATAAAACAAATATTAATGGACATGAAAAACCAGATAAACTCCAATACAATAATATTAGGGGACCTCAATACCCCACTGTCACAAACAGACAGATTGACTGAAGAAAAAGTCAATAAGGAAATCCTTAAGATCAACCAGACTCTTCTGCAAATGAACTTAATAGACGCCTACAGGGTATTTCACCCCACAATGTCAGAATTTACATTCTTCTCAGCTGCTCATGGATCATTCTCCAAAATAGACCATGTGCTCATTCATAGAACAGGTTTAAGCAAATATAAAGAGATCTAAGTAATCTCTTGTACAGTGTTGGACCATAGTGCCCTGAAATTGGAGCTGAATAGCAAAAGAAAGCCCAGAATCCTCACAAACAACTGGAAACTGAACAGCGCTCTGCTGACCAACCAATGGGTCACAGAAAAAATTAGAGAAGAAATTGAACAGTTCTTACAACCAAACGATAACCCCTTATACAACATATAGAAATTTATGGGGCACAATGAAAGCAATTCTACGAGGAAAATTCATAGCAGTGAAGGCCTACATTCAGAAAATGGAGCAAGCTCAAATAAACAATTTAACACTGAACCTTAAGTGACTAGAAAGAGAGGAGCAAGACAAACCCAAAGCTCACACTAGGCAAGAAATTATAAGGATCAGGGCAGAAATTAATGCAGTAGAAACTAAGAGAAGGGTTCAAATATATCAGTGAATCGAAAAGTTGGTTCTTTAGGAGGATAAACAAAATTGATAGACCCTTAGCCAACCTCATTAAACAAAGGAAAAGGCTCATATCTATGCTATTAGGAATGGGAACAGAGAAATTACTACTGACCCAGAGGAAGTCCAGAAGATAATAAACACCTACTTTGAAAATTTATACTTTAATAAATTGGAAAATGCAGAAGAAATGGATAGATTTCTAGACACATATGAACTCCCAAAGCTGAATAAAGAAGATATACAAATATTAAATACCCCAATATCAATCTGTGAAGTTGAAAATGTAATTAAAAACTTGCCAATAAAGAAAAGCCCTGGACCTGATGATTTTACTGCTGAATTCTATAAAACATTTAAAGAAGAGTTAGTGCCTCTACTTCTGAAACTCTTCAATGAAATTGGAAGGGAAGCAGTACTCCCAAACTCATTCCTGGAAGCAACCATTACCCTGATTCCAAAAGCAGAGAAAGACCCAGCCAAAAAAGAGAACTACAGGCCAATATTTCTTATGAACATTGATGCAAAAGTTATCAATAAGATACTGGCAAACAGAATACAGAGAATTATCAAAAAAGATTATACACCCTGAACAAGTCGGATTCAGGGATGCAAGAATGGTTCAACATACATAAATCAATAAGTGTTATACATTATATTAACAGGCTCAAGGACAAAAACCATATGGTCATCTCAATTGATGCAGAAAAAGTGTTTGACAAAATACAACACCCATTTATGTTCAAAACCCTACAGAAGATTGGAACAGATGGTCTGTATCTCAAACTAATAAAAGGTATCTACGAGAAACCATCAGCCAGCATCATACTAAATGGTCAAAAATTGAGACCTTTCACACTAAGATCAGGAACAAGACAAGGATGCCCTCTCTCACCACTTCTGTTCAATATAGTTCTTGAAATATTAGCCATAGCAATTAGGCAAGAGAAAGAAATAAAAGGAATAAAGATAGGAAAAGAAGAAGTGAAATTGTCATTATTTGCTGATGACATGATACTCTATCTAGAGGATCCTAAAAACTCAATTTAAAAAATGCTGGATCTAGTCGCCAAATTTAGCCACGTAGCTGGTTACAAGGTCAGTGTTCAAAAATCAATAGCCTTTGGAGCCAGGGAGTTGGCTCAGCAGTTCCAGCGCCTGTCTTGCAAGCTCAAGGACCCAGGTTCAGTCCCCGGTAACCACATACCAAACTGGGTGTGGAGACTCACACTCAACAGCAACCAGTACCATGTGCCACAGTGCTGGGCTTGCTGGCTTACGTCTGTAATCCCAGCACTCAGGAGGCAGAGGCAGGAGGATTGCTGTGATGTGAGTTGGAGGCTGAGCTCAGGGCCATGCTGAATCACAAAGTGAGACTCTGTCACACACACACACAAAAAAAAAAAAAAAAAATCAATAGCCTTTGTATACACAAACAGTAGACTCACTGAGTTAGAAATTGGGGGACCAGTCCCTTTCACAACAGCACCACCCCAAAAAAAATCTAGGAATCAATCTAACAAAGGAGGTGAAAGACCTCTACTCTGAAAACTATAGCACTCTGAAGAAGATAGAAGATCATATCAAAAAATGGAAAGACATACCTTGCTCCTGGGTAGGAGGGACCAATATTGTCAAAATGGCTATATTCCCAAAACTACTATACAGATTCAACGCAATCCTGGTGAAATCCAAACAGCATATTTCATAGATCTAGAGAAAAAAAATTCAAACTTTCATCTGGAACCACAAAAGACCTAGAATAGCCAAAGCAGTTCTAAGCAACAGGGACATGGTGGGGAGTATTACAACTCCGAACCTGAAACTGCTATAAAGCCACTGTGATAAAAACTGCATGGTACTGGCAAAGTAACAGACCCGAGGATCAATAGAGCAGACTGGAAGATCCAGAAACTACTCCAGATACACTGAGCCACCTCATCTTTGACAAAGGAGCCAAAAATCCTCAATGGAAGAAAGATAGCCTCTTTAACAAATGGTACTGGAAAAACTGGGCTTCAACTTGCCAAAGACTAAAACTAGACCTAGCTCTTTCACCACGTACCAAGCTAAAATCAAAGTGGATAAGAGACCTAAATATTAAAACAGACCCTCCAAACCTGCTGAAAAACAGGTTAGGTGAATCTCTTGAAGACATTGGCTTAGAGAAAGACTTCTTGAACAAAACTTCTATAGCACAGGAATTGGCTGAAGAAATCAACAAATGGGACCTCATTCTTTTAAAAAGCTTCTGCACAGCAAAGGAAACCACCAACAGAGCAAAAAAGGCAACCAACAATGTGGGAAAAAATCCTTACCAGCTGTTCCTCAGACAAAGGGTTACTATCTAGAATATATAGAGAGCTCAAAAAAAAAAAAAATCATCCCACCCAATTTTAAAGACCCAATTCAAAAATGGGCATCTGAAATGAATAGATATTTTTCAGAGGAAGAAGTAAGAGCAGCTAAGAAGCATATGAAGAAATACTCAACATCATTAGTCTTTCAAGAGATGCAGATGAAAACAACACTGAGATTTCATCTCACTCCACAAAAAAATGGCTGCCATTTTAGAATTAGCCAGCAACAAATGTTGGTGAGGCTGCCAACAAGAAACCCTTCTCCACTGTTGGTGGGACTGTAGATTCGTACAACCCCTGTGGAGATCAGTTTGGAGATTCCTCAAAAAGCTAGGATTGGAGGTCCCATCTGATCTGGCCATCGCTCTGCTAGGTATATAAACAAAAGAATTAAAAGATTCATATCACAGTGACTTATGTCACCCATGCTTATAGCAGCTCAGTCTGTGATTGCTACATCTTGGAAACAATCCAAATGTCCATCAACTGGAGACTGGATAAAAAAGCTGTGGTTCTTCTACAGAATGGAATATTACTCTGCCATAAAAAATGATCAGTTTGAATCATTTATACTTAAATGGACATACCTTGAGGATATCCTCATAAGTGAAATAAATAGGTCACAGGTAAATATCACATCTTTTCTCTGGTATGAGAAAATAAAGATGTAAATGAGTTCTAGAATTGTATGTTATATATTATGAAATAGAAAATACTCAAAGTGAAATAGGGTGGAGGGGGAAAACAATGAGATTATAACAAAAAAGAAAGGAAACAAATTTTATGTGTATAGGGGCGTGGTAGAGTGGGTAGGGCTATGGGAAAAAATGAGAATTAAGTTGTGTCTTATACTGGTTCAAATTTCCATTGTGGAGTGCAATCATGATGTGTATATGTAATGTAGCAATAAAGATTTCAATAAAAATATATAACATTAATAAGTCCAATAACCTGAATATACTACTCTTAATAGTGTAAGGAGTATTTTTCTTTGCAATGTGGAGATACAATTTCATTCCAGACTGGGGGTCTGGCACCTGCCTCACAAGTGCAAGGTCCCAAGTTTGAGCCACAGTACCAAAAAGTAAAATTTCTTTCCATCTGTTGGGCTTTCTGTGCATTCCAAAATTCCACTTAAACACTTAATAAGCAGGTACTGTGTAAAGGCAGTGCTAAAAAAATGCTGGGAACACTTACTTGGCTTTTACTGCCTTTCTATTTTTAACCCCCCAAATATAAATAAAAATATATAGCATTATCATGTTTAGACTCTTCGTTATAACCATTAGAAATTTGTACTTAACAATATTCCAGGAGCAGGTGACAGACTGTGTAGTCATGGCTGACACAGTTAGAAATAGTCTTGAAAGTGAAAGACACAAAAGAACCCAAATGTAGGCTCACTTGGTGTCTTTTCTTTCTACTTTCTCTAGGTGAATTTTAACTTTATTTGCTTAGGTGGGCAGGGTATCTGGTGCCTGAGTGCCTATTTCTTATTTGTAGTAACAATTCCTGCTGTGGGGACATCAACACACCTGTGTCTCTTATGGTGCAGATGTGATCTGGAAGGCCGTGGACACTCCAAGCTCTTCCCTGTAGTGTCACCTCTACTGAAGAAGGAAGCGCAGCTGTAAGCATTCCTACAGCAGGGAGATTTGTCTCATTGAGCCTCCGCGCAGTTCACAGTTAGGAGTTTGTAGTTGGTAGGAAGGTTCCTGGGCCGCAGAGACCCGGCCCTTTGCTGCCCAATGGCCCATCTCATGCTGGGTCTGAGGAATTCTGCGGGCAGTGGGGTCTGGGGCCACTGTGAGGTGTCCATCCTGGATGGAGGTGCTGTCTCTCTTTCCCAAAGAGCCTTGCAGGGGGAACTCTCGGACACAGCTGCCTGCCTTGCCCCATGGACTTGAGTCTCATGCTGACATCTGTCTGTCGGAGATGCAACCCTGTGGGGTCACAAAGATTTGAGGTGTCTCTCCTGTCGAGAATGGGGAGCTGACATGGATTTCATCGCCTTGTGTGTTGCTCAGTTTGTCTTCAGCATATGCTCTGAATACGTGGCTTGGGACGCGCGCTGTGATGTGTTTCAAATCCCAGCACTGCAGTGACATTCAAAGAAATGTTACAATAGAGCGTAATATTTTCCTTTCCGTGGCTTTTATTTATCAGCTGCCTTGAAGTTATGATTGTGCTTCCACATATGTGCCTTTGGCACGCCATAGAAGCAGATACAGCTTCCAAGCTAATCAAACCATGTTTTAACAAGAGCTGAGGATTTCATTGTATTGTTCCTTTCTGTGTGGTTCATCATGGGAAAGTTAAGCTCAGACTTAACATCTTAGTTTTGGAGTAACAATTTGTTAGCTACATTTTTGAGATTATGTTTGTTTTGAATTTATTAAGTAATGTTGTCCGAGTAAGTTAAAAAAATGTGTCAGTATTATTTCTAAATTCACATTTAAAATGTCTGACTGCTAAGAAGATAAATGATTTCTCTCCAGATCTCATGGGTTAGTGTCTATGATCATGAAACACATTAAATGGAAAGACATTTAAAAAATTGTTAGACTCCTTCAGAGAAGGGATTCAGTGGTTGGCACAGTTGCTTCTTTGCACATCACCTGGTCTGTTGGTGAGAGATCAGGAGAGACAGAGGAGATAACGAGCTCTTCATAGCTTTCAGTTGGCTGCACAGGCCTGTTTAGAGCACAGGTTATTGCCAGTCACTGACTCTCTAAATAAAGCCGTAACTGTCCACAGAAGCCGTCTAAGAGCTCAGTTAGGCTTAAAGCATTTAATTAACAGCAACACGAGAACCCGAGCCCTGTATCATAGGATGTCCAACCTCATGAGTTTCAAGTATCAATTGAATAACACTTGGAAGAGAGTCAGAAATCCCTCAGACTAATTAATGGAAGTGTTTAAAAAATATTGGCAGATGAAAGTAGCAAACATGTCAGTCCCCAAATCGTGTTCCCCAGCTACTGATTGATGATAATAGATCAGTTGCCAAGCTTTGATTTCTTGATTAAAGGACTTTTGCCTCAGTGCTGTTTTATTCACATTCACTGAAGTTAGTAAGGCATTTCATACCTCTTATCTCTTACAGTAGTTCTTATTGTTTAAAAAAGACAGATTATTAAACATGGCCATGAAAAAATCAAATTACTTGACATTCTATTAATAAAAGCTCTGAAGATTATGATAGTAACTGACTGATATTACCGAGAACACCCCAGAATCCTGAAATGCCTTTGAACCAAGTTGGTGAGATTATATCAGTGTATTTCTAGGGTTCCCTGACAAGCATGTTTCTGTGTTGGCACGTGTGTGGATTGGACCAGAACGCAGGTGTTAAGTGTGCTGCTTTCCTCTCAGGCTCCATTACTGGCAGCTGGAGGCCTGAGCAGAGGTAGCACTTGGGTCCCAGCAGGGAAAGGGACAGGACGTGGTGGGGACCTGCCCCCCAGTGGGCAGTGACTCGGAATGGAGCAGATGACCCTCAGAGAAGTGTTCACGGGGTGGTAGCGTGAGGGTCTTTGTGCTTCCTCGATGATTTGGGCCACCCATGAAATTGAAGTTTGAAGGCTACTTTTTTCTTTTTAGTGGAGTGATGTTGCCATATGAGTCAATGAAAGTAGTGGTTTTATCACACGTTGACCACTGAGACCAAATACAGTCCTCATGTCTGTGCCTTCCCGTGTTTGATTTCCCCTCATAGTGTGGATAGTAACACTTTTTAAAGTTTTCAGGATGCCTTTTTGTCCCATCTAACCCTGCCCTCAGTTCACCAAGGGTCTCTTCAGTATATTTCACACCTGAAGAAGTCTGGTGGAGAAAACAGTCAACTCGTGGCCCACGTTCCGTGCTCAATGCTTCCACTGAATTCTCCCTTTTTCCTTCCAAAGTAATTTTCCTCCTCCCCTTGTGTACCTGTGAGGAGACTGCTGTCTGCAGAGGTGGAGAAGCATGCCCTGAACACACAGAGTCACTTTTCATGGGTCATCCGACTGCAAGGCTGTGACATCGCCCTCCATCCGAACAGATGGCCTTGGGCTAGGATCTGGAGGGATGGGCTCATGAGCAGTGGGCTAGTCCGAGAGAAGAGTGCGCTGTGTGTGGAGTCATTTGCAGTACAACATAAAAAAGAATATTATAACCCAGTAAAGAAAGGCTTCCTATGTTTTAATTAACAGCAACATGCAAACTCAAGCCCTATACCTTAGGTTATCTAACCGTAGCAAGAATGAGGACCATATTTTATATTCATTTGCTAGAAGAATATGTAGAGATTCAAAGGAAGAAGAGAACCCCTTGAGCAAAGGGAGTAAAATGTTCCATGGAGACAGAGCCTATGAAAAGGTGCAGAGAGATGATGGCCCCTGAGGAGGAGCAGCATCTGTGCCGATCCATAGTGGGGCCCGAGCAGGGGCCCTAATTCTCCACTGGGGCTGCTGTACGTTGATGTGTGGTACATGGGGCCAGAATGAGTCATAGTTTATTTGGTAGTCACAGGGAGGCGGTTGGAAATTTTTTTAATACAATCAACACATATGGGCAGTTTTTCGGTTAGCATGTTTTTAGGAAACATGTTCTGCACATGATTCTCTATCTTTGCTCTATTGTTTTCTATGTGATGATCTCTTAACTAAATACTTGGGCACATAAGTGTTTCTAATTTTTTTTAAATTTTGGAACATTTACTTATGCATAATGAGATATCTTGGAGATGGGGCCTGCATCTAAATATGTATTTCGGTTACGTTTCATAGGCACTGATAGACATTGCAATAGTTTCAGTCCCCTGAGATTAGCATTCCACTCATGAAATTCTGTGATTTATGAGACTGTTTCACATTCTGCAGTATTTTGGATTTGGGATATTAACATTAGTGATGGTCAACCTATATGAATTACTTCCTGGAGATATCCTGGAAAACATTTTGTTTTGTCTGTTTTTCCTCTATAACTTAACCGGTCTAAAGGCTGAGCCTGGCTGAAGGCAGCCCTTGTCCTCTGAGCACTTTAGTAAAGGCAGGAGGTGCTCTGTGAGCATCTGAATAGGCTGAGCATAACGCGTGTGAGGCTGTGCGTAAGGATTTGAATGGTGGGCTCCTCTAGAGTCCCTGTCTCCAGTCCCTGTTGGTGCCATGTGTCTGAGGGGAGCTACCTTGGAGCAGCAGCCCAGTCGCTGTCTGCTACCACTGACTGGCCTCCATCCATGCCACACAGAACAGATGGGTCTCCCAGCTAACCCTGCTCAGTTCCTCATCTGCAGCACTATGGTGAGTGAATCGCTCTGAAGCCCGTGAGGACCAGCGCGGTTTGTCAGATAGCGGTAGATGATTTGGACTGTGAACCAGATTTAGGGTGAGGCACAGGGCTGTTGTTAACACTGAACACATGATAACAAACTGCGCTGCCTTTACATTTGACATAAATGAGTCGTGATAACCTTTCCAAATGGCAGGGGTAGGTTGTGTTAGGAAGACATTTGTGGTATAAGAAATTTATGTAGAGTTGACAAAACTGATAAGATCTAGATCTCCGACTTCCCTTTGAAGGTCTAACTGATATCCTCCAACTGTATATATGATCTTCCCCTCAAAAGGAAATTTTCTCTATGCAAGCTTCTTCATCTCAGATAACGTCAGCTGAGAGCAAAAACAAACCATAAGCAGTACTCAGAGAAGCAGAACTCTAGGATCTAAACAGCCCTCAGTTGTCAGCCAACCTTTCACTTGTGCAAGCCCCCTTTCCTCCAGCACCTGCAGGCGGTCACCCTCCCTGCCAGAGACATTGCACCGCACAGGTGCAGAGTGCCTGGAGCTATGGCTGTGACGCCAGCACACTGCCATAAGCACACTGCTTGCCATAAGCAAGCAGCTCTCTGTGGTGCCAAATTAGCGCTTCTTTGGCCATTTGGTGACGGATGGGGTTCATGCTAACTGGCCTTCAATGGACTGGCTTTGTCCAGCCTTGAGAGAGTTCTCATGTCTCTGCCTGTGGGATAAAGTCTGCTATCTGATGATATTTCTGATGAATGCATTTTGTTCTCATGAAGGCAGGCTGCTTTATAGAAACATGAGGTTTATTTGTCTCCCAGTATTGGAGGCTGGAAGTCAGAACAGAGCGGTGCCTTCTGGGGAGGGTCTCCTTGGCTGCGGCACTTCATGGTGGGAATGTGTGTGGGTCTCTGTTGTCCATGTCACTCTCCCCACAACCCCCCGAGCTCAGTCACAGTGATTCACCTCAATGTCCTTATCCAGTCTACTCACTCTCCAAAGGTCCTCTAAGATCTACTTTTGACTGATGGGATTAAGTTTCTTCCCTGTCAATAGGACAACATAAGCTGCTGGGAATTAGATCCCTGTATGAGTTGTATGGGTCATGGGGATCCATATTTATATCATGGCAGTAGTAAGGGAAGCGAATTCTTAAGTGATTTTGTCAGATTTCATGTGAGTTTGACAGCTGAATGATAGATCAAATATATTCATTTGCATAATTTTGAAAGTACAGTTTTGTGATTGCATTATTTATTTTATGCAGTATTCTTATTTTTAGGTTTTGGCTATTAATGTGCTTCTTTTTAAAAAAGAATATTATGTCACCAAAATGTTTTTAAAATGTTTTAATTGAAGAAGAAAAATGTTTAGAAGATAGTACTATACATGCATAGTTATTGCTTTGAATTTCTATCATGTTGCTTACCTAAAACTTTCTGCTTACTGAATTAGACTTTGAAATAAAATACAAAGATCCTTGAAACCATGAATTCAGACTCCACTGTGTAGATAGACTCCACTATTCTGTGCCTTTACCCAGGCATAAAGGCACATGAAGGATTTGAAACAGTGCTATGCTGACTGTTTAAATGAACACTACTTTCAAAAACTACTGGATTATTTCATATTTCATAGTAATTTTAAAGCAGCTTTGTAAATATCTGTGAGTTGTGTTGTTAGCCCAGTTTCTTTCTGCCCCAGCCATTCCCCCAAGCTGAAGGCAGAACAGGGCAAAACCATCTTCTCTTTATTTCATCTGTCGCAGCATTTTGGCTCAAGGTGAGCAGCTACTTCATGACTTGATTTTGGGGAGGATTTTAATGAGCAACATTTATTTGTTTCCTGGTTATAAAAATAATCTGTGCTTTTGCATGAAAGAAAATGGAACCAGCACAAGGCAGATATTTTTTAAAAAATGATACAACAGGGCTAAAATGAACAATTCACTAGCCCCAACCATTCATAGATACTGTTAATTTTAGATATTAAAAACTAGTAGTTCCTGCTTTATACTGTGTGTATATGCATTTATTTTTGTATATTTGTAAAAATGTGGTAAAATATTTGCAATATAGGATTAATCTGTTTATAATGCACAGTATGCTTAATGATAGCTTCCTAACGCCAGTAGATGCACATTGCTCCTTCCCGTTTGTCAAATGTAGGACTCTACCTTTGTGATGACCTAAGTGGGTTACAGTACCTGACTATCACAGCCTGCCCCTGCATGTGTTTGCATCCCAGGTCGTTTCAGATAATACAGTTCTTTCCACGCTTCTTCTACAAGACACTTGTACACTTCTTTGAATCTAGGGATGTAAGCTCACTGCATTTATCCCACTTGTCTCCTTGGCACTTTATATCCTTTCCATTATTCTGTTATATTTATTTGGCAGTTCATTCCAGTTTATTATTCTTGGATCACTTAAAAAAATGGTTTCCCCTAAATTTATTTGTAAGTTTTATTGGAAGAAAATATTTTGAAGCCAAGAAGGAATCAGATGAACCTGAAGAGGGCACCTGTGGGGGTGAGAGGAGGCATAGGCAAAGTGAGGTCGATGGGATATGGGGAACAGGAAAGAGAACCGGGGGTCTCAGGAGCCAGGGAATGGAAAAGGCTGTGTGTCAACTCGGGTGCCCAGAGGAAGTAGATCACACGTGTGGGGTGGCTGGAGTGTCAATGGAGGCTGTATCTAACGATGTGAATTGTGTGACCACACTGGCCAGGTCAGGGTGGGGAAAAGGTCTCCGGCTGAAGTACAGGGTCCCTCCTGCAGCTCCTACTGTGTGAGGCAGGGTGGCCTATGCTGTCCCAGTAAGGGTCAGAGTAATGACATTTCTGAGCCCCTGATTCTGAGGTAACTGGTAGGAAACCAAGTACAGATGCTGACATGGAAGTTATGTGCACATGCGTGTGCATGTGCACGTGTGTGTGTATGTGTGTGCGCACGCACACACATGTGGTACTGGGAGATAGAACCCAAGGCTTTCATTGCACTACACACTTGGTCCTTTTAATATCTTGAGACAAAGTCTCACTAAGCCATTGAGTTGTCCAGACTAGAATTAAACTTATGATCCTCTTGTCTGCATCTCCCAGAATGCTGGCATTAGAGGCTTGTGACAATATGTATACCTGACTAAGAAATCATCCTTCTAGTAGACACATTCTCTTAAGGAGGCTTGTAATGCATGCACAACATGTTTAATGAGGAAAAGTTCTGAAGTTTACTAATTGTAGTTTGTAAAATGACATCAGCACAGGGCCTCAGACTGTAGAGCAGAGCAGAAAGAAACAACACATGTTGCTTGCCTCTGACACTTTAGATGTCATTGAGTCCACACATTTAAAAGTACTTCTTGAAACCCATGAAATTTGAGCTCTGCAAATCTTTCTCTGGCTTATAAGAGTCTGGTACAACTTCTTCCACGCTTGACATTACCTCTCTTGTCCTTCTACTTGTCTCCACTTTCTGTGCAAAGATAATGAGTAATAAAAATGACAGAGTCTTTTTGCACTCTGTTGAAATCTTGAAGTTTCCTCCAAAAAGCAGCATGTGAAAAGAGCCAGACCACATCAGGAGGCAGAGAACATCGAATTATTTTCTAGAAAATGGAAAAGCTGTTTGGTGGGTTTAACTGCAGCCCGATTCACATATGCTTTCTCTGTCTGCTTCTGTGCACTGTTGGCATGCTTCTAGAATTGTCGATTTAAGAAATAAATGCAGAGATGACGTGTCTGTTCATGTTCCTGCTGAATTTTCAGCCTTGAGATGGGGCTAATCTTGAAGCCAAATGGTCAGGGATTTAGCTCAGTGGCACTGCACCTGCCTTGATGTGAGTTTCTGGGCTCAGTCCTGTCTGGTCAGCTGTTGGTCAGGAAGCAGCAGCCACAAGGTCCTGTCACTGGCAGCGGAAGCCTCACCTTATGAGCCCTGGCCCAGTGCCTTAACCGTGTGCCCCAGACAGCATGGTGGACAGCTTTTTGAGATTCACCTGCATCTGTTCCTCAGATTGTATATGTTTAAAATAAAATATCTCTGGGAAAATTGGCTGTGGAGCAGGAGCCCATCTGTATGGAAGAAAGTGCCCTGTCTGGGAGTGGAGCCCACCTTCCTCATCAGCCTTTGTTCAAGCCTAAGCCACAGAAACACTTCCCTCCCTCAGCTGTGTGCACGCCCCACAGCCAGCGATGACTCGACGGAAGACCAGCTGTGAATGAAGGGCACTTAGTTTTCTGTGTTCCTTAGTTCCCATGTTTTTTGCCCCTGGCGCTGGAGAGATTAAAATAAGCAGAAAGAACTTCTTGACAAGAGTACAGGCGACAGTGGCACGGTGCTTCCGTAGCTCTGTGTGTCCTCTTCACTACTGCAGACCCAGGGCCTCTGCATCTCCTTCTTGGACTCTGATGCAGGTTGGGCCAGGCTTCTATGTGGGTAGGTAGGTCACTTTCTCAGCATAGGCACGTTCTAGACCAATGGCTCTCCAGGCTTGCTTCCAAGAGGGGCACAAGTGAGGGGGTAAGTCTGTGTCAAACAAGAGGGAGGTTTGTGAGGGGATAAGTGGTAATGTGTGTGTAACTGTAATTGACTCTGAAAAGTTTGAAATTTTACAGTATTTTTATCAAACATCATCTGTTTATACATATATGAATGAGTGTATATATAAGTGTGTATATATACATAGATACATATACATATATATACACACACATAATTATAGAATTATATTTAAGCCTACCAGGAATGCAAATATTTATTGCATGATGATGTGTCTTTGTTGCTCAATAAATGTTTACTGAGCTGTTGGAATGAGAGCAGAAGCATGTTTGATAAGGTATTATTTTGTCAACTCCCAGGAGGCTAATCTTCGAGAGCACAGAGACTGGCATTTGTGTGTGCAGGACTGGTAAATAGAGGGTGTACTGATGATGTTTTCTTACCTGTGGCCTTAGATACATTTGGTACCAAAACTGTGCTTACTTTTGCACTGATGATAAGTTCAGGTGATACAAAGGGGTGATGGATTGTATAGGAAGCACTGGGGTCACAGGGAGGCATTCGTGTTCCTGTGTGGCCATAGATGCTCTGGAAATCGAAGCTTGGCCTGAGAATGGGGGTGTACGGTTCTAACTTGGCATTTTAAGGAGTTACTTATAAGATGTGATTAAGCTACAGTGAGTGTTTGGGAAAAGATCATTACACAGTATCGTTAATACTCCATGAAAAGTTTCCCCTTGCTACCAACACAGTTATCCCACCATTCTCGCCTCAGTTCTAGAAGTTCACTTCTGAGATGTGATCCAAAATGTGAAGGCTAACAGGAAAACAGGCTTGTAAAAGCTTGGTGTGCCTCCATCTACTCTGTTTCCTGGATCTAGCACCAGGAAACTTCAGGCTCATTCTCAAAGTCAGAATGCTTGGGAAGTAAACACGTTGAATGATCCCAAGACATCAACACAGCCATGACAGCTCGGCTGCAAACTTTCCAAAAAGAAGATGCAAGAAGTGCTTCAGAAAGTGGCAACAATGATGAGATAGGTATGTTATAATATGGAGGAGGGATCAAAGGGAATTAAAAGCCATGTGCTTCCCAGTGTATTACATTTTAAAAATTTAATTATTTACCATATTGTCCATTAACCTCCTATACTAATAAAAAGGTACCTCTATTTATAATTAATAAGACTTTGTGAAATTTAATATTTGTGTTTTATCGCTGCTTTATTTTTATTTTATATAGTTGTCAAGTTTGGGATGACTAAAACTTCGCAGAAACCAATATAAATCTTGGGATGTATTAATGTTGAGTTGTATTTGGAACTAAAGGGTGCTATTTAATGTTTGATTCATGAAGAGATTTCATGTGCTGCTGCTGTTAGGGGTTCCAGTGCAGCTTGTGCACATACAGAGCAGCAGTATGACTTCATTTTATAGAGGAAACATTTGAAGAATGTGATAAGATAATAAATAAACCATGACGTTGTAGATGTATTGGATTAGCACGTTCTTAATCATTCGGATGCTAGGTTCGTAGTTATTGACTCATGTATAAAAATAAAAAACAGCTAGTACTTCAAGAGTTTTCTAATTTTAGCTGCAGCCTCACAGTGTAGTGAGCCCGTTCCGTCAATGTCACATACTTTGTTTGTTTCCGGTATGTGAAATCACTGGAGGAAGTTAGCTCTAGATAATGGTCTAAGAGATGTGATTTAAAGTGAATTACTGTGTTTCTAAATCAATCAATATGTGTATTTTTCCTTGTGATTTTAGAACTTAAACTTAAATTTTCTCTGCCCATGGTGGCAAACATGTGCCATAAAGCAGCAGGGTCACAGGTTCTAGTCCACCCTGAACAGCTAAGTGAGTTCCTGTCTAAAAAAAATACTGTAAAAAAACCCAAAACAAAACAAAACAAAAAAAACACTAAGAATGTTGCTCAGTATAAAGCCCATGTATTCAATCCCCAGAACCACAGAGCAAATTGGATTTTTAGAAAATGTTAATATATGATTTGGGTAATCGCTCAAAGTGAATTTTCAGATCTTGAAGACTATAAAGAACAATTGCATTTCCTCTAAGAAGATGAATTACAATTTGCTGGAAGTCGTCTTTATCCAGAATAGTGAAAATTTCTATTTTGTCAGCTCTCTAATACGGCACATTTTGAATGTGAAGCATTCACTTTTACCATGAGGTGTTGCGACTGCTCCTGACATAACACCAGGTCTTGGCTTCATCAGAGCCCAAGAAAAGACAGGAGGAGTTGTGGAAGATGCATATGTGGGGAGCAGGTATGTCCTCTCAGCTCAGAGGAGTGCATGCCCTCTGGGCTCCTCACCAGGCTGGCCTCTGGCCTCTGCTTGGCTGGCCTCTTCTTGTCATCTGTACTCTAGATCCTGACCCCTGTACAGATGTGGCTCAAGTGTCTTATATTCTGTCCAGCCATATTGATGTGCAGGTCTCTACCTCATTACGAGTAGTAGTTACTGCTGGGAAATTTACAAATTTTTCACACAGGGCTCATGTGACTGACTAAACTCACTGAAACATTAAGAGTGCAGATTTTATACTTTGAAAAGTAAGGCAATTCTAGTTTGAAGCAGTTGACTTGTGCTCCTGTAGGACAATGATACTTATTTTCCATCATCTGATTATGGATGAGTGGTTTTCCTCTCAACAAGATATAACTATAAGTCATTCTAATGGATCAAACTTACTTCCCCTTTATCCACTGCCTTAACAATATGACTGTTAATGCTTCAATAAGTCTTCCAAATAGCCAGTTACAACTAAACACAAGAAATCTAAATTAAAAATAAATTAGAGAGCAAAATAAATGACACATAATGGAAAACAGGAATATAGATGTGTTGCAGATGGGAAGGGAATCAAGAGTTAGGAGAAAGAGAAGGGGAAGAGGAAAGGAGATGTAAAAGGAATGAAAATGTGTCCGGTACAGGTACCAACTCTGCACGAGGAACGGATCATTATGTACTGCAGCTAATAGAATGTACTGTGCTAATAGAATAATATGTACTGTGCTAATAGAATTAGTTTTAAAAACTAAACACACAGCATTCAGGACTTATATATCTAATAATGCTCAATTTAAAATTGAAGGAAATTTAATGCACAGATTATATAAAACTGCAAAACTTTGTAGGGGTAGACTTCCTAACAAATGTGCATCACCTTTGCAAAGAAAATAATGAGCTTGCTTCACTTTGGCGATGGCCTCCAGGAGCCTCAGGAGGATGGAGTGCAGTGGGGCCTGCTGTGGAAGGTCAGAGCTCCCCACCGCCCTGCCCTGCACACTGAGGGGCTGGTGTCGCAGCACATTCCTGCCTCCACCTCCCTCCTCACTCTCAGCTGAGACTTTCTCAGCTACTGGGAAGTCTGCAGCCATCCGAGAGCTTCCCCAGCGCCTCCCTCTGCCCGAGCTTCTGAACTCTGTTATCCTCTGTCCAGGGCTAGAGCCTGTCCATGAGTTTCCACTGTCAGGCTGAGTCTAGTTCTGCCCCTCCCAACCACCTTCTCTCCTGCATTCCCAAATCCCCCTCTCCTCTAACACTTTCTGCCCATTTACATGTTATTTATTTATTTATTTTTATTCTTTGACACCCAACACTCCCGGCCTCAATTTCTATGAGACCACTCCATCCTTCTCTTTCTATTTATGATTTGTTGAGGGTGTCGTCTGTGCTTCCCGATCTGAGTTTCCCTGGGTATCAGAAGATCCCAGTGGTTTAGAACTGTGTGGCAGTGAGGGTAGCCGGGGAGGAGCAGAGGTCCAGGGCGACTTGTTCCCCTGAGACTGTTCTCACTCAGGTCACCAGTGACGCCATGTTGTTAATCCTGTGCTCATTCTAAGCTGTCATCTTATTTCTTTGTACAGCTTTCTCTTTCTTCCTCTGAAACTTGTACAGATGTAACTACACATCTATTCAAAACTTTCATAAGTCTAAAAGATGAAGAAATATCAAAAAAGAATTTTAAAAGCAAGAAAATGTAACAATAAATGTGGCGTTGCCCACCCGAAATCCTAACACTGTGAACACTGAGGAGGGAAGATTCCAAGTTTGGGCTCAGCTTCTGGGCTCCTCAGTGACTCGGACTCACAAACGTCAGATCTGGGAGTGCAGCTCACCGTCAAAGCCCAAGTTCAGACACCAGTGCCTAAATTTTTTAAAATAAAAATATTTTAAAATAAAGATGGTGGCACATGCCTATAATCCTAGATCTTTAGAAACAGCTGTCTCCAAATAAAACAGAAGACACGCTGAGGACGTACCTCAGTGGTAGCTGAGGTCCAGTCTCCAGCACCAAAAATAAAGTAAGAATAGAACAGCTGCCCACTGGGAAAGAGTTTCAGACTCAATGGAATGTCAGAAGGTTAACGATTTTATCACATAAAGAGTGTTTTCATTTTAGTTTAATAGTTTCAGAACTCTACCAGAGAAATAGACACAGACACTACATGAATACAGAATTCATAGAATAAATAAAATATGGAAAATATTAAATTTAGTCTTAGTGATGATAAATTGAGACTATAATGTCAGAAATATGACAATGTAAAAATAATTATAATGTAAGACACAAAGCCAGGAACTGTCTTTGCTAATGGAGTAGAGTCTGCTGCACACTGGTGAAGGGGACTTTTGGCAAATTTTTCCTTAAGTGTTAAAATGTATCTTTCCTTTGACACAGCAATTCCACAGCCTATGAATGATCCTAAAATTACATAAATATGCAAAACGTATAACTCAATCTTCTTAGGAGCATTTCATAGTGGAGAAATGCTAGACTTTTAAGAAAAACTATGGGACATTGGTAATCATTGTAGTACAAAAGTTTATTAATATCCTACCTGTAATATAGTATTTTAGGATATATGTAGTATAATTCCATGGTTTTCATTTTAGAAAAAAATATAAAAATAAATATGCAGTTGGTAAGACTTGTTGATGTGGATTTTAGATATTTGCATTAATTTTTGCTCCTCATTTCAGACAGCTGTGTTTTCATGAATCTCTATCACTATGAAGGTAAAACAACAAAATAGAAAAGTACACCTTTATTATTATAATAGGTGTTATGATGTAATCCAAGATGAAAATATATGTGATTTTATTCATCAGAAGCACATAAAATTCCAAAATCTAATGGATTTCTAGAGACAGAGAGTTATTCTAAAGGAGCATGATCAGACTTTCTCTGGTTTTTATAGTCCTCTATTGTAAATTTAAAGAATTCTAATGTTTATTTAATGTACCAATAAAGATTAAAAAATAAATAAATAAAAAATTCTAATGTTATATAACTTAAAAATGAACACCTAAATATATATTAAAATATATATATATATATATATTTAAGTTTTTGTATTGGAGGACTTACTACACACAGGGGCTTACTACTGTACACTGCATGACCCCTTCTCATTGATGACAGGCCAGGCATGTGACTGTGGCCCCATGAGATGACGTGGGCAGTTTCTGTAACCTCACCAATCAGCGCTGTTGGGAGGCCTACCTACCTGCGCAGTACTCAGAGTTTGTGCTGATGCCGGTGCTGGCAGCCTGCCATGCTACTGGTCATCGAAACGTCTAAAACATCAGTGCTGCGCAGTACAGCATCCCGACAGTGACAGTGAATGTCTGTTACAGTTTCTGTGTTTACTACATTTTCTCAGTCATCGTGAGTAGTTTGACAGCCCCTCACATGTTCCTGCCTTATTCATGTCCTGCTCCTTGGTCCTGTGACTGCACCAAGAGGCCATATTATACAACTGCCCAGTACCATTTGGTTTGTAGACATGAACTTTGTGATGTTTGCACAGCAACATGTTTCTCAGAACATGTCCCACTATTAAGCCCAATGTGACTGTGCCCATCCTAACTTTTTCTTTTTTTTAAGACATGGTCTTGCTTTGCAGTTCAGGCTGGCCCTGAGCTCAGCCTCAGACTCACATCACAGCAATCCTCCTGCCTCTGCCTCCCAAGTGCTGGGATTACAGGTGTGAGCCACCACGCCCGGCACTGTGGTATGTGGTACTGTCTGCTGCTGGGCATGAGTCTCCACGCCTAGTATTGTGTATGGTTACCAGGGAATCAAACCTGGGCCCTTGTGCTTGCAAGACAGGAGTGAGAACCACTGAGCTGAATCCCTGGCCCTGTCCTAACTCATGACACACTGCAGATGCTTGCGTTATGGGCTTTCTGTGTGAGTCTTCCAAAGTTATTTTAAAAATGAATTCCAATGAAATTTTTTTAAAAAACACACAACTTTATGGTTTTTGCCCCTATTTTTGGAAGGGCAGTGCTCGCTTCTTGCAGCAGCTCAGCCATTTGAGCAGCTGTGAAAGTCTCTGACATCTCCAGGCAGACTGTTGCTGTGGAAACAGACCTGCTTTGTGAAAATGGAGTGGCACGCCTACATGATCGCGCCCAGCTTTACCTGCTTTGGTACAACAGCAGCTGCCACTCGCCTTAAGAAATGCTGACATTTTAAAGACATTTGACCAAAACATACCAACCTTGGAGTGCATACTCCCATGAAACAGAGAACTGAGATGTGATCTCAGCCTAAGACATGGTCCCTAGGAACGACCTGCCCTGGGCCGAGGGTGGTGAGCCAAAGTGAGGAAGCCGGCATCGCAAGGGCAGCAGCCCTGCTTGGACCAACCTGGGTGCCCCCATGGTATGTGACGTGAGGTGCATGTGGAGACAGACACTGGAGGTCGGGACAGTGGCCGTGGACCCAGCCTCGCTGCAGTGCCCAGCACTGTGTGCACTCAGTGAAGCTCAGTGTGCACTCAGCCTCTGGGCTCCAGACTTGGCCTTTCTCTTGCCGACCCACCCAGCCCACTGCCTGCCAACACCCAAGTGGTATGGGCTTGGCATTTCCTCCCCTCACTGGCACCTGAGCCAGGTTCTCCTCCTGTGGGTCATCCCCAGCACCTCTTCAGGGCGATGTTCTGTGCAACGACCCCATGAGGTCACCACCACACACAAGCACGTGGGACCATCTCCATGTCACAGGCTCTGAGACCTCAGTTGAGTTTTCCTTCTGACAACTCCTGATGGACATGTGACCTGAGTGTCTTCTGGTCACTTATTTTAAGAAAGCACCTCCCCCCTGACAGAAGCAGCATTTACCACCCAGACCTTGATGGAGCTGGAGCCGGGCACGGAGGATGAGGGAGAAATGCACAGGGCCTTTCCAGGTCCGCAGCCTCTAAGACAACCCTGGCTCTGTCCAGTATTGGAGTAGGTGGTTCCCTGGGAAGTCAATACTTTCGTTCCCTTTTTTGCAGTGAAGCATTTCAGACCTCCCGCCTGAGGTCACAGTGCTGGGAGTGGATTAGGGCTGTCACCTCTCACAGGAATAGCCTGTCCAACATGAAACTATTTCTAAAATGGTGATTTTTAGTCATCCTCTTAATTGATTTCCTTCTTTTATTTCAAGAATAAAATAGGCTGCATTTTGCAACAAATTTAGACTGTTTATTTAGATGTACTTTTATTGGGAAACTCTTGAGTGGTGTGGGTGAAGACTTGTGTATGCAAAACACATCATTAAAAAAGCTCTTTAGTATGTGGGTCCTACTGAAGGGAAAGGAAAAAAAAACATTCATAATTGAGTCTGTAATTCCCTGAGGTAACCAAGCACTCTTGCCTGGATTTCTGTAAGATGTCTGAGTGTGGGGGTCACTCTGCCCCCTGAGTCCAGTGAGGGACACATCATGCCTCTGCCCAGTCACTCTTATGTTCTCCCACTTAGCTTTGTCTTGTGATTTCTGAGGCCACAAATTCGAATGCCACTCCAGCCTGCCTTGAACAATCTTCCCACCATTGCTCCCTGAGATGGAGAATATGACACAGACAGCAGAGGAGCCGAGGTGAGTTAGCAGTCAGGCTCCTAAAGGGTCCCGGGCCTCCCACTGAGAGGGTTCCACCAAGGCCTGTTCCTCAAAAAGCAGAAATTGTGAGCCTCTTCTTCCCCGGCCCCATCTCCTGTTTCTTCTAAGTTCCTCCCTGAGCATGATGCCAAGATTGCTGTGTGAGCAAGAAGCTCCTAATGTCTTTGTGAATTCATCCAGGGACCACTCCTGCCTGGGAAGCCCAAACAGGGCCTCTGATGAGCTTCCTATAAAGAACGAGTCTTCTGTCTCTGACTACCAATGGATATGTTCAACTTGTTTCATGATGCAGTGCTAGGGATCGAATGCAGGTCCTTCACACCCAACTACAAGCCCAGACTTATTTTCATTTTGAGCCACGGTCTCATTACATCTCCAAGTTATCCAAGCTGGGCTTGAACTTGCAGTCCTCATGCTTTGGCTTCCCAGAATGCTGAAATTACATGTCGTACTACCAGCAGATATTTTGAAATGGCCTTCTCTTAAGCAAGATCAGATAGGCAAGCTCAACCTCCTCCAGGAAACCATTTCTGTCAGAAAAGTGGAAAGAGCTCTGACTTCCCTCCTGCCCAGAGGAACTCTGGGGTTCACCTGTCACTCCCATTTTCAAAACAAAGTGTGCATTATAGGTTTCCTGGGATCCCCACTTTGCGGCAAACTTCACAATGACACTTTTGAGTTTCTAAGGTGGCAGTTTGCACACACCGTACATGAGTACAAGGGCACAAAACCTGCTGGACACCTTCCTGGAGTGGCGCTTGGCATCCAGCATGGTTCCATTCTCCTCTACCCACATGTTCTTGGCACAGCTTACCTGGTGGATGCACCATTTCATTTCTGTAAGTTTGTGCAAGCCTGGTTCTCTCTTCGACTCAGCTTTTCCTTAGGTCACTTCTTCACTAGGGGCTCCTTCACCTCCCACCATCAGCACTGACCTGCCCTTGTCCCTCAGCCCCTCCTGGGTCACTGTGCTGCCACCATGTGAGGATTCCACTCCACCCGCATGCCTGGTGCCAGGCTACCCACTCCAACAGTGAGAAGAGCACTTGTGCTGTGAGTAACCCAGCATTCTCCCAGTGCAAGAGCCAGATTAGCCTTGGGGTCACGCTCCAGAAGTCAGCTTTACTCTTTCTCTCTGATTGATTGAAGGAAAGAGTGTGACAGTCTTAAGAGTGGGGTGTGGTGACCAGGATGGCAGGTATCTGTCCTGGAGGCCCAGCCCATGGGCAGCTGGCATCCTGGGCTGCCCTTCCGCTGGACCTGCATTTTGTGCTTTTTGGTTGAACTTGAAGACAGGTTTAACATTTCATGTGATGGAAGACTGATTGGTTAAATCTGTCATTTTTGTGGACAATGATTTCTCTCCTGAGAGAAGGCAATTTCCTGTGGAGTTGAGTGCTCACTACTGCTGTGAGAAGAAGCAGAAATTTTCATGAACTAAAATATATATACACAGTTGACGTTCATCTTTCTGTTCCTTACAACTGGTAGGAGTTGTACAATGTGAATGGCTCCTGTAAGAGCTGTCCCTTTGTTCTGTTCATGCCCTCACTCATCTCTTTCAGATATTCTGATCTTAGGTGGAGCCACATTGAAAGGAGAATATTTAACTGCTCTTGGCTTGCTGCAGGCTGACTTCTGTCTGTCCCTCCCACACCAGCTGTAGGTGCACAGGAGCAGAACTCAAATAGAGCAATGCCTGCTAATCGCAGGTAAAGTGGCCCAGATTAGGGGAATTTACCATAATAGGAACAGCTAGGCAATAGAGGATTTGCTGTATCTACAGGAAGTGGGATTCTCTTTAGACTCTATTATCTCTGGCCGAAAAAGAAAGAATGTGCTGCATAGACTGTGACATAGCTGCTAAAACCTCCAGCAGCTGGACAAGGAGCTGCAAAGCCCAAGGCAGCATCTGCTGCTCCCAGTGACCATCCCAGAGCCATGTCAGACTTCCAGCTGAGGAGAGAGGTGACGACACCGCCAGCTTCTCAGAATGTCATGTGCTGCTGGAGCTGTGACAGATCACTGGTTTAAGCAGTAGTGAAGGAGAAAAATGAGGACAGGGAGCAAAGGCGAAGGGGTAGGTGGAGGAGGAGACTGAAGAGTCAGCCCTGGCCTGGTGGACAAAGAGGAATGGGAACCTAGGTAGGGCTGGCTCGTCCACGAGCAGATGGCAAGGACACAGTGAGCCTGGGAAGGCTGCGAGGAAGCTCTCTGGGGAGATTCTAGGAGGAGGTGATACTCTAGCACTTCAAGGAGATGGACGTAGAGTGAAGGACAGAGTTGAGGCTGGGGGAGGCCACCAAGTGCTCTTTTCAACCAGGAGAAAACATGAACTTATTTTTGAGCTAAGCAGACAATCTGGAAATGAACAGATTCATCTGACCTGGGGTGCTAAAGGGTGAGAAACAGATGGAAGGAGATCGTTCTTTGAGGCTGAAAGAAATTGTGTCTGTAGAGTGGAGCCCCATGTGAAGATGAGGAGGTGGTGGGTAGCACCTCCAGGGGTTTGGGGTGATGCAATCTCTCTTCTGTTTGCTCAGGGCCCTACGTGGAAAGGAGTTGGGGGGGGTGGAAGTTGCTTGATCAGGTGACACCAGCTCTGGTCTTCAACATCACACATTTGTGCTCTGAGGGGAGGAAGGTCAAGGCAGGAGCATGACAGTGAGGAAGAAGTGTGAATGTCTGCCTTGGCCCAGGTCCTAAACTCAGCTGCCAGCTTTTTAGCACCACTTCCCCTATACAGGTAGGGGGTTGGGAACTGGGGCCGGGGAGTTAGCTCAGTGGTTCCGGCACCTGTCTTGCAAGCGCAAGGACCCGGGTTCGATTCCCCAGTAACCACATACAATATTGGGCGAACCAGTACCACGTACCACAGTGCCGGGCGTGGTGGCTCATGCCTGTCATCCCAGCACTCAGGAGGCAGAGGCAGGAGGATTGCTGTGATGTGAGTTTGAGGCTGAGCTCAGGGCCAGCCTGAACCACAAAGTGAGACCCTATCTTAAAAAAAACATAAAAAAAAAAAAAAGCCAAATTGCACAGAAAATAGGTCCTTGTGTGCCCCATCTGCACGGGGAAGGGACACGGTGCCTCCTCATCTGCACACTGTGCACACAAGATGTTAGATGAGGAGAGTACACAGGGACCCATGGGGCTCCTGGCTGACAACTCTCAGGGACTGTGAAGTCTGCCCTCCAGGCTGGTGGTCGGAAAGGAAGGTCTTTCCCTCTAGTCTCACCCCAGTGAAAGGCGAGCCTCCAGTCTGACGGCCTCTAGCTCAGTCCCTACAATCCGGTGTTGCCAGGCCAGAGGTCCTCCTAAAACCCAGGTGGGGTCATATCACAGGAACAGACTTCATTTGATTAGCTGTAGCCGGAGTCTTGAGTGGGGAAGGTGGTAGGTGGGAAAGGTCTGCTTCCTGCTGGAGTCCTTCTGTGTCCCCTGAGCCCAATCACCTCAGCCTGTTGCCAGAGCCTGAGTGTCTGGAAGTGCTTTGGCTCTCTGGCTGAAGCTCCTGTTTTACAGCCTTCCGTGCATATTGTGCTCTACTTTCCAGGCTTTTGCATGTGGCTTTGTGTTTCTTCTAGTGCTTTCTTGTGATGAAAAAGTGAGACTGCCACCTCTTGTGTTTGGATTTCTTCATTCTCACCCAACCCTTTAGACATGGCCTGGATCCTATTTCCGGACTCCTTGGGGAGGCAGGGTTTGGGCAGTCGCATTAGTGTTAGTAGTTGTCTGGCCAGACAGGCTCAGAAGCCTCATTCTGAAGTCACTGTGAGGACTTGGTAATCATTCTCATGGGCTCCCAGCCAAGTGTGAATTACTTGGACAGCTACCAACGTGTCAAGTAACACAACCCAACAGGGTATTAGGATCAAGAAAATAAGGAAACAGGCTTCATTTGGATTTCTTAGTCTTGTTGCTTTGACTCAACTTTTGGTGGCAGGAGCATGATGGGAGGAAATGGTGAGCTGATTACCCTGCACTGGCTTTTCTGAGAGAGCTGTGGGCTGTCCATCTTGGGGCTGAGCCGCTTGCTTCTCTGGAAGCCCAGCAAGCTCCTTTCCGGAAATTATTCAGCTGCTCCTCACTTTTGCTGTCACCTCATTCTTACTGTTTCTTTCTTAAACCTTCCCCATCCTCAAGATAAAAAGCAAGCTTGCCCACATTTAATGTCTTGGTGACTCGGTTTGGCCCCCTCTGTGAGCTGTACGGAGGCAGGTACAGAGAGGCATCTATTCAGCAGGCTCCGGCCACTTCTGAGTCGCAACCCTGAGTGTGGAATTTGGCGTCTGACTTCATGTATGAATGTGCGCTGTATCTGTATGAGGTGTCCCACTGCTGGGCACAGTATCTGACACACACACTGAAAGGAGAGATTTGATTTGATTCACATTTCAGAGTGTTCAGTCCGTGGTCAGCTGGCTCCAAGACAGAAATGGTAGAAGGGTGTGATGGGGCAGAGTCCTCAGTCCGTGGGGCTGGGAAGGTGCGCTGGGGTGGGCCAGGAACCACATATGGTCCTGAACTCAAGTTTAACTAGATGTGTGCTCCACCTACCAGTCCCGCACCCCAGGTCCCAAAGCCCATCCAGTTGGCACTCCACCCTCACTTCCATGGTCCCAATAAAATAAGTCAGATCTACTCTGGAAACGGGCACACGTTGTTTCTTGAGTAACAGGAAACTCCTGCGCCTTTGTTAGGAACCCTTATCTCTGTTGCATCGTGTAGTTCATTTGTTTGGAAGACTCCAGTGTAACCTCATGAACTCTGAACGTGGTATCTGTGAACCCATTTGCGGAACTGAATACTGTAAGTTTAAGGAAAATGTCATTGTGTAAGAATAATAGCTCTTCATTCTGCAGAATTTGATTTTTTCCCAAGGAATGAAACTAAATACATTTGCAATTCAAGATAGTTACTTTTAAGTAAAATGACTTAAACTGATGTTTTTAAACCTTAGTAAAGTTATTTATATCTTCCAACAATAACAGGTTCTTTTAAATAGTATTTTATTTTTACTGCATTCTGTTTCATTTTATATGTAGGCCTGGCAAAATCATACAGTACACTTTAAATTTCTTGGCTAAATTTGAAGATTTTGACATCTTTATCTAAAAATAGTTTATGAAATAAGTTTTCATTTCTTCAGTTTAGGAATGAATTTCAATGAATTATTTGGGCTGTCAGTAAAGTTTTTACTCATCTCAGGAAAAGAATGATCATGAAGAAAATGACTGAAGTTATAAAAATAATGTTTCATGTCCAGAAAAATGCATGTGTTAATTTTCTATATGTGACTCATGGTCAGCACAACATGACCTGCAAGAACACTGAGGATTTATTGCCAGAGACGCTGTCCAGGTTAAAATGGGGATGATGTAGCTAAAAATCGAAGATCAAAAGTGTCATTACTGATCCACTGGACTTTACATTTGTGCTTGATAAAATAAATTTTATTTTGTCCTATTCCTCCCCCCCCTTACAGACCCTCCCCTCCCCATATACAAAAGCGTTATTTCCATTTTTCCTTCTATTTTCACTATTTTTTGTCCCTTCCTTCCTTTCCCCCTCCCTCCTCCCTTATTCCCCTTTCCATTTGAACATTTTCTTCTCATTTCATATTTCCCAATATCTATTATATATTTTGTTATTTATTTCCACTTTTGGTTTCTCACAGCAGCAGGAAAACAGTGTGGTATGTATGTGCATTTCAAAGAGTCAAACATATACTTTCAAGGTCAATAAGGAGAACAAATAAAATCTCATGACATCGACTGTATTAGTCAGTTTTTTTGTCTTTATCATAAACTATCCAAGCTGGGCAATTCATATAGAAAAAAGATTTATTGAGTGCACAGTTTTGGAAGTGCAGGACATGTGGACAGTGTCAGGTCTGGTGAGGACCCGTAGCAGAGAGCTTGTGAGAGGGAGATCACAGGAGAAAGAGGAAACGCGAGCCTGGGGTGGCCAGTCTCTGTCTTTCATGACAAACCTCCTTGCAGAACTAAGGGAGATCTCTGGGGTCCACCTTACTCCCTTTTGTAGTAAGCAATCCCGTGACCATGGCAACCCTCCCTGGGCCCCAGCACTTCTCTGTATCACTTCTTCGAGAACCCGTCTCCCAACACAAAGGCTATTGGTCTGCACATTCTAACCATACCCAATGTATGTAGCAATGATTTACCTGGGAATTTCACAGGGCAGTTACACATCAAGGTACTGAAAACTCAATATATAAATAGGTAGAATGAATGAGACAGACTGATAGGTGATAAATCAATGATAAGTACAAGGCAGATGGGTAGAGGAGTGTCAGCCTGGTGGGTACTGACACTTACTGGGTATAATACCTGACCTGTAATTTCTGCCCTTGGTTATTAGATCATAAATCAGAGGGCCAAGGAGAGACTGTGATACCATAAGGTCACTCCTTTTACATTATGGGTTTTTGTTTGACAGCTGTGTTTTAGGGGTGTGATTGGACTGGACCTTATGACTAGTCCTTTTCAAATGGTGAGTCTTAACAACCAATGTGTAATTTCTTGGTATCAGTACTTCCTTCAGAAATCTTGCAGAAGAGGATATGAAGAGCTCACTTTGCTTTTATGCCCTCTGTGTGGCCCTGGGAATATAAGTTTTCTTTACCACTGCAGCAATACACTAAGAAAGCAAATTGCAAAGCATTATTTCATAAGAATATATGCTAGTAAATATGAAAATTTAAATGACATGGATGGGTTTTTAATAAAATGTGCATTATTTAAGAATAGTTAAGGAAACAGGAATGATAAACAACTATTTGGAACGGTTAGAAAAAATAATTTATCTTAAGGCTTTCATAACAAATTTTCATTTTCGTTCTGGAGGTGTTATACAGTATTTAATATAAAATAATGAGAGAAAAGCTCTGTATATAATACTATATCTCCAACATCATCCTAATCTTTCCTGGTAGAGAGAATGCTCTAAAAATTGTCTTAATAAATCTCATGGCTGTAGATATAATATTTTATGAGGGAAATTGGAAAATTTCTATCGTGTATTGAAAGTATAATACTAATGGTGGCTAATGTGTTCTACCTACTGTCCTGAGTTCTCATGTTGTCCAGTTGGCTAAAGTGAGGCATAGACTCTTTCTCTTTGTTGTTCACTTATATAATAACAGTGCCTAGAAGAGGTCTATCATAAATAATAAAAATGATTAGGCTGTGGGGGGATAAATAGGAAAGATTTCCAGGAGTATATTGTGATTGACCATGCTCCCATTTTATGCAAAAGCGTGTAACATGTTTATAGGGATTAAACATTTTTTTCCAAGTTCACAGTGCTGTGTACAGTTACAGAGGAATTTTGGGGGGAGTGAATTGCAAAGAAAGTTCAGTATTAGATTACATTATTTAATGTGTTTAGCATCTTCATCTACCAAAGCATAAAAGTAGAGAGCCATTTCGATCTATGCTCAAAAACAGTTCAGAAAAGTCAATTCTAGTTCATGGAGAGGAAACTCTTAGTAAATGAATTATTTGTTGACAGTGTACAAAATGTGTTGCTGACATGTTACCATTTTTACAGAAGTGGCTTGCTCCCAGTTGAAACACTGATTAGGAGGACTGAGAAGGAAGTGGCTATGAAGCCTGCTGGGTAATGCTGGACTTGTCCAGACTGTAATCAAGGGGAGCATCACAGCCTGGAAAGGAAGGAGTAGGCAGAGTGATCAGTGACTGTGGCTATTTTCTTCACTGACCTAGAATCAGAACAGTGCAGTGATCTTGGCAAGATTCGGCAACCTTTCTAAATATTAATATTTAATATTATGGTTGAAGCTATTAGGACCATTTGGCTTACAGATTTGTTGGAATAAGTTAGATGCTGCATAGAAGATGCCTCTTTTAAAGTTACACGTATTGAATGCATTCATAGATTTCATTTTCTTTATTATTACCTCCTGAGAAGCCAGAGGTTTATTTTAAAGCATTAATGGAGAGTTTCCCTGAGTCCATTGTTAAGCTCCAGGGCTTTCCAGTAACAAAAGTTAGCAAACACAATGGGCTAACAATACACTTACATTACCAGTGTTTTATCTAGGATTATATTATTGGGTTCATGATAATACACCAAGAATGAACATATGAACACATATTCAAAATCCTTCAAAGAAAACTATAAAAGTTTGAAGAAGTGGGTATTAATGGATCAAGAGATAGAGCAAATCCTCACATATGAAGATTCAGTGTTCTCTAAAAGTGTTTCATATTTCTCCAGTGTTATCTGTAGAATTGTGTGCAGTCCAAACCAAAATGAACACACAACATGGGAGGGGGAGGTCATGTGGCTGCATCAATTCAGAAGACATCAGAAGACTCACAAGGAAGCTATGAAAAGAAAACCCATAGATAGTTGCTTGGATTTTTGTGATATTAAAATGTAAGACGATATAATAATTGTAACATTGGGTTAGCAGAAGAAAGATGACAGATGGCTAGAATAGGAATTGTTTTATATGAGAAATAAGTATTTGTTGTCAGAAAATCTAAACATTTGGGAAGAAAAAAAAACAGGCGGGCACAGTTTTTGGCATCACTGAGTTTATTTAGGTGACCTTGTAATCTAAATTTCTTCCCAACTCCTCAAATAAAATTCGCATCAAAGAATGAAGAAGAAATCATGCATAAGTATCCCAAAAGCATAGCAAAAAAGAGAGAGAAATAAGCTCGTATGCAGTGATGGAGAACAAACAGTCATCCATGGGACTCGCTACCAGCAGGGCCACAGTTGAAGACTCTGCCTGGGGGAATCACGGAGGAAACCGCAGTGGCGACCTGGAGGTGAGAACTGAGGAGACAAGGCCTGCCTGAGCAAGAAAATACTGAAACTTGTTGTATTAGAAAACTGACTCATGGAGAATTTTAAAAAATATATTCTAAAATTTTCACAGTAGAGAGGGTAGTCTCAGAGGGAATTTCTTTTTCTGGCAAAGGGAAAGGACAGAGGGCTTATTAAATGTATATAATGGGAAGAAACAATAAAAGTAGAAATTCAGCTGTAGTAAATAGAAGCGAAAACATCAGCGTCCACTCTAAGAGGGCAGTGATGAAGGAAAGTGTGTGTGAAGTTGTACTGAGACAAGAAGCTTCTCGTCATTTCTTTTCGAAAATGAACAGAACTTGGCAGACAGCGTGTGTACAAAGCTTTCTAAAAAGCAATCAGAAAATGCAAGTAGAAAACCTTTAAAAATAGAATTTTTCAAAACTGAAACGAACTACAAAACAGTGCATATTCTTACAAAGTCCTAAGAGAAATGTATAAAAAAGAACAGGGAGATATGAAATGAGAATTGATTAATCTCAAGCCTAAAGAAAATACAAAAGTATCTAGGGCAGAACAAATTTCATGACAATATAGTAAAAGATAAAGAGACTACAAAATAACCGAAAAAATAAAGATAAAATAGAGATAAAAATGGATAAGAATGAAAGGATAAGAACAAAAAATGGTAAAAACTGAACATTTACATAACCAGTGTCCTTGAAAATGAAATCATATAATAAAGCAGCACTAATTTTTTTTTAACTTTTATTAGTCATTATTTGCAATGCAACATGATTACATTCATTGTAGGAAATTGGCCCGTGTCTGTAGCATATTTCAATTATTTTTTACCTTCTCTTCCTCTCTTTTATTCTTTCAGCATCAGAATCATTTATTTATAAGACCTTGTAAAGATAGTTATCATATATACAAATTAAAAACCAGAATAATAGGCCAAAGAACATATAAAATATATAAGATAATTGTACTAAGTCAAAAACACTGTCTGTGTTGAATTGCAATAAATTTTTCTTTTTTGGAAATCTATTGATCTACTTATCTATCTGTGTCTGTTTTTCATATGAAAGTAATTAGACAGCAATTAAGGCTATCTGAGTTACTTCTCTTAACATTATGGTCTCGAGATTCCTTCATTTTTCTACAAATACCACATTTTCTTTTTATATTCATCCACTGATGGACATATAGACTGTTTCCAAGATTTAGCCATTATGAATTGCACTGCTATAAATATGGATATGAGTATATTATGTAGTATTATGTCATTAACTCCTTTGGGAAGATACCTAGAAAGGGAATAGCTGGCCATAATGGGATTTCTATTTTAGTTTTTGAGGAATATCCATACTGATTTCCATAACAGTTGTATCACTTTGCCATCCTACTAATAACAAAGAAGGGTTCCTCTCTCCCCACAACCTGGCTAGCATTTGTTGTTGGTTGATTTCTTGATAGTAGCCATTCTTTCTGGAGTGAGAGAGAATCTTGGTATTGTTTTAATTTTCATTTCTCTAAGGGCTAGTGATGTTGAACTTTTTTTCCATAGACTTACTGGCTATATTTTTTTATCTGAAAAGTTTTCATTTCAGATGCCCATTTTTAATTAGATTTTTATATTGGGGGGGCAAATGTTTTGGAGTTCTTTATATATTCTAAATATTAGTTTTCTGTCAGAAATAGCTGGAAAAACTTTTCAATTTGTAGAGTTTTTCTTCACTCTCCTGGTTATTTCCTTTGCTGTTCAGAAGATTTTTAATCTGATGTGATCCTATTTGTTGACTCCTGGTATTACTTCTTGTGTAAGTAGTATTCAGAAAGTCTTTGCCTGTACTTATATCTTCAAGAGTTTTATTTCTCTTCTATTAGATTGTTTCTATTTTTATTTTTATTTTTTGAGACAGGGTCTCACTCTGTAGTTCAGGCTGGCCCTGAGCCCACTATGTGGCCCAGCCAAGCCTTGAACTCAGAATTCCTTCTGCCTCTGCTTCCCAAGTGCTGGAATTCCCAGCATTGCGGTATGTAGGCATGAGTCAACACACCTGGCACTGCTGTATGTGGTTACTGGGGATCAAACCCAGACCCTTGTGCTTGTCAGGTAGACGCCAGAACCACTGAGCTAGATCCCTGGCCTGATTATTTATATTATGATGCTCAGATCCTTGATGCATTTCCATTATTTTTTGCATAGTGAGGCATATGGTTCTAGATTCAACTGCTGGCATGTGGTTAGCCTATTTTCCCAGCACTATTTGTTAAAGAGGCTGTCCCTTCTCCAGTGAATGGATTTAGCTCCTTTGTCAAAGATAACATACAGCTCTAATATTTTAATAACAAAATAAAATCAAATTAATATACTTGTAAGTATATGAGAAAACTGGCCTAAAATAGTTGATGCCAAAATACTTCTGATAACTCTACTTTTATTTTAAAGATAAGAGGAAAAAAATTTGAGCTAAAGGCACCTCATTGAATAATTCATTTAATTCTGTCACAAACTTGTTAACTTTAACACTAGTTGCCAGTTTTTGGACCATACTTTGAGTAGCGCTATCCTAAGTGTTTTATGTAAGAACACATGAGTGGAGAACTTAGACAGAAGCACTGATGATTTGACCTGAATATATTGAATTCTGGAAGGTATCTGTAAAGTCCAGAAGCATAGAGAATAGCCTCAATGTTTTTAGGTCACATTCATTTTGTAAAATAATACTGAAAAGACATAATAATTATGTTTCCAAATTTCATGGATGTGCTATAAATTTAAAACAAATGAAAATAAAAACCAGTATAGGAGAATAATATACATAATTATAATATTTTCTATAATAATAAAATGTAAAAATAAGAGGAACATTGATAAGGACCTGAAGCAAATAAAGCTTTTATACTTTTGATAATATAAACTGGTTCAGTTACTTGGAAAATTTTATTTGATATCTACTATAGTTCAAAACAGCCATGACCTACTATATAGTAAATTTTTCTTTGATTTATAAACAATATAAGTATGCAGGTTTGTTCACTAAAAGATAGATGCAAGAATATTCATGGCAGAATTTGTGACTGTTGTGTAAATCTGGAAACTACCCAAATAGTTATTGATAGAAAAAATGATTGATAAATTTCAATACATCTGATGGAAATTTAGACAGCACACAGCCAGCAGACCATCAGGGTTGCACTTACTGATGTGGACGTGGTCCTCATAGGTGAAGGAGAAAAGAAAAAAAAAATAAAGCATTTATGTGGTGTGATTTCATTTGGTTGATAATTGAAAACCTCTGAAATTAATCCACAGCATTTGACATCAGATGTTGATGACTTTGGCCATCCTATTATGGTGGGAGGGGCTGGGTCACAGGACAGATTTAGAAATACTCAGTTTCTTGTTCTGGGCTCCGATTATGCAACACTGTTCACTTGTGGAGTCCCTTATGATAGGTACATAGATATTCCCACTTTTGTATGGAAGACACAAATAAATGAGTCACAGCTGAACATGGAGAAGAGAAGAAATGAAATATGTACCTCATTTGTGCCTAGGTAATAAGTAAGAGTCAACGACTATAATATTAAAGTAACAAAGCAAATAGTATGTAATGAGGAAAAGTAACTGAGTTGTATAAATATTCAGATAGCTACAGATATTGATATAATAATACCACTAAAACAAAAAACACAAGCCTTTTTTTTAAACTTAAGAGAAGTAAACTCTATAGACAGAGGAAGAAAAGTATGAATAAAGGGTAATCTAGACAATACAGTGTAAGCAGCTTGACCAAGTTGTAGCCTTTTGTCATAGCAGCAATGTACTTGGACATAACTCATTCATAAAGGAAAAGATTTCTTCATATCAGCTCACAAAATAAGTCCCCGCTGTTCAGCGGTGTTCAGGAGAAATTCAGCTGAGGAGAGAATGGCTAGCACAGGGGGAGCCCTCAGGCACCGGGTGTGCTGTGCCTCTGACGTGCCTGTCATTGTGGGATTTCATTTCATTGTGTTTTTATGCACTGGCTTGCAGTGGAATAGGCCAACATCTTACTTTGTTTACTCCCTGCTCCATCTTTAAAAAAATAAATCATTTCCCTAGGGAAAATAAATTCAAAGGCCAAAATAAATAAGGTAGTATAAAATCATGATCCTGCATTAGTCATATTTGGATTACTAAGATACAGTATCTGATATACACAATTTAAGAGAGAAAATGTTTACTTTGGCTCACCATTTCAGAGAGTTCAGTCCATGGTCTGCTGACTCCAAGGCAGAAATGCCACAGGGGAAGGTCCTGGATGAGGAAAGCTGATCTCTTAGCATCCAGGAAGTAGAGAGAGCAGAGGGAGCCAGAGAGGTGAGGAGGAAAGCAATGGAGACCCTTTTTGGACCTAATTCTGCAGGGCCAACCTCCTAATGCCACTTCCCACTGTAGCTCATCAGTGGATCGCCTAGGCACTCTCCCACAGCCCACCCCTGAGCACTTAGGACCTTACGGACATATTTTAGATGAATACAGTAGCAGATCTACAATAGAGAGTAAATGTTCATGAGTCCATACTGATGTGAATAAATGACTTAATAAATGGATAACTGAGCAATGGTGAAATCTTCCATGCAGAAGAATCCCAATAGTTCATGTACATACCACTTTTAAAGAACAAAAACTGACCCTCACTCCTTACATACGAGCCACACAAACGATCTCTTACTGAATAGTACAGTGTGAAAAGTGAAAGGAGTGACTTCCATAGGGGAATTCTGACAAACATGACCTCACCCGATGACCAAGGTCGAGGTCCCCAGGTGAAGTCACAGCAGCAGCATGCATCACGATATGATGTTACAGGAGTGGCACTCTTTGTCTGTTGTTCCTTCTCCCCAAAGCACAATGAAACCATAAGGAAAACATCAGACAGCTTTCATGCAAGAGATGCCTATTAAATACTCAGTGTTCATTAAAACTTTCAAGCTCATCAAAACAAGAAAAGTCTGAGAAATTTCAGGTTGAAGACCTAAAGAAATAAGAGGACTGTCTGCGGCCGTACCACCCTGAATGCGCCCGATCTCGTCTGATCTCGGAAGCTAACGAGGGTAGGGTCTGGTTAGAACTTGGATGGGAGAAATAAGAGGACTAATTCTAATCTTGCTACAGAAAAGTGAGATGAGAGGAAAACTGCGGAAATGGGAATGAACTATGGGCTTTAATTAATGGTGATGAATGAACAGTGACTCAGTAAGTGTAGCAGATGTACCGTGCTGATGTAAGACATTAATAACCGGAGAAAGGGGCACAAAGCATGTGGGAACACTGTGTTACCTTCACGTTTTATTCAGTTCTCATAAAAATGATTTCAGTATAGTAGATTAAAAACTTAAAAGGGAAGCAGGAAAATGTGCATGAGTTAGATGCAAATATTGAAAAAGGAGGGGACATTCTAACACTGGACAAGGTAGAAAAAACACTTTTATGAAGAAAAGCGATGTGAGAAGATATGAGCAGGGATTTAAAACAAATCTTTCTGAAATGAAAGACAGAGTGAGGCCACAAAAATAAGTGAACATGCATATTGCCAAATAGGAAATATAAAACATATTAAAAATTTAAGCCAAATAGTGAAATCGATCTTAGCATTTCAAATTAATAGTGACTGCCAAAATCAAGGCTATATTTTCATTAGAAAGTCATTGATAAAAATGCATGTATTTGCAGGGACATTCACCTGTCTGTTTTTGATGAAGGGGTGAAAGACAGACACTGGATAAAGCCAAAGATGGCGCCTCAGTGGCTACTTCCATCAGAAGACTGAATCCAGAATCTTGTCTCTCACCGTGTACTAAAATGAAAATCAATCAAAGGTCTGAATCCTAAAACAGAAACACTTAATCTACTAGCAAATAAAATGAGTAGAACTTTTGAAGACATAGGCACTGGGTAGAGATTTTCTGAACAGAAATCCAGTTGCAGAAGAAATAAGCTCTAAAATCAACAAATTAAAAAGCTTTGCACAGCAAAGGAAACACAGAGTTAGATACCCCTCCCTGAAGAGCCGGTGGAAAACAAGTAACTGAAATAAAGAAGAAGACAAGTATAAATGGACAATAAGTAGATGAAAGATATTCAACATCCACAGCCTTTCGAGAAATGGAAATGGGAATCACACTGAGGTTTCATCTTATTCCAGAAATAATGGCCACCATCAAGAAATCAAAGAATTAATTAATTGTGAGGCTGGAGGATAAAGGAGTCCTTTCCATTGTTGGTGGGACTGTAAACTAGTACAACTAATATGGAAATCATACAAGCATTCCTCTAAAAAAGGGATATTAATGTAGCAACTAAAGATGCCATCAGTACCGCAGGTTGGAAAGTGGAGTAAGTATGCAGGTGAGGCTGAGCGCTAGGCCCTCAGTGGGAAGAAGAGACGCGGGTCTCGGTGGAGTCTGGTGAGGAAACTGAGCAAAGTTGGAGAGGCTGGAACCAACTCACCATGGATGTTTATATATTTTTACTTGACTGTGGCAGTGGAAAGTAATCCAAAATGAAACAGCAACCTGAAGTTGTGCCCCCTGTCACCCAGTTTCTGGTCTCTGTATTCTTCTTTGTAAGGAAATCAAGATTTTTGAGAGCTCTTGGTTCTAGATTTGAGGTGAAAAAATGTTATTTGGAAACTCTTGGCTGATACTTAATGAACAGAGGAGTGTTTTTAAGTGTATGAAGTCTGAGCTCCTCTGGGGACTGAAAGGCGGTAGTGGAGATGCAGGGTTTAATAGAACCTGACTCCTTTATGTTATGGTGGGTGACTTTCAGCATCTTTTATTGGCAAATAATAGGCACAATTTAAATAATTTTTTTAAATGAGTGTTTTCATTTCCCCCCTTACTGGGATTCTTCTGAGGCTGCAGAAGTGTGCTTTCATTATCGCCAGCACTTTTAGTGACTTGTGCGTGGAGTCAGAGGAGGACACACTGACGGCAGTCAGGGCTGGTCCCCTTGGACATCCCGGCTGCACAGGCACAATCCAGACTTAAACTTGAGTGAGTCCCTGCAGCTCACAATCCTGCAGAGCTGCAGAAAGTTAGCGACCCTTGCTGTGAGGTGGAAACTGCTATTCACTAAAAGAAATGACTTGGGCAAGGTACCGATACTTTCAATCAGAGTCATGGAGGTTTTTTAAAAATAGCAATTTAAAATTGTGCTTCTTAAAAGTGTAGAAGGGTCTGAGAAGAAACTACCTTTTTCTGATGCAGAATAAAACCATCAAGACTGAGTTTTAGAAAACTCAGCAGCTGATGAACGTCCTTGAGGGGTGTCTGTGACAGGGCAGATGTTTGCACTCCCCTCTAAAGACAAAGAGATCGATCTGTCAAATGCAGATAACTTCAGATTCCCTCCAGAGGAGTTGCTGAGGTGAGGATCGCTGGGCGTGGATTATTAAGGGAGTCATGGGCCTTGACCAGGGCTTCCTCCTCCCCAAGGGGACTCCTGGGGTGGGGCCAACCACACACAGCATCCCAACACCTGGGACACCCCGGAAATGTGTCTGCACTCCACAGTCCTCCTCTTAAACCCAGGGACCCCACTCTCTGTAGACAAGATGCTTTCAACACAGTCCATGCACTTAGGAAGACAGCCAGACAGAGCCATCTCTATCACACAGGAGCCACCAGACTCGTGAATGAATGAACAACTGTTCTCTGGTCCTGAGGCATAAATGTAGTTACAATCGTATTTTCTGAAAAAGAAACAAACAAAAAATCTAACTTATGCCAGTGACCACAGGCATCAGATAGAAACGAAACTACCATCCATCTCCTGAGCACACGGTGCTGTCCAGCTGGTGACCACCCCATGTTAGAGTAGGGCTGTGCGCTTTTTCTCACCAGCATCCCACGTGTGAGGCTGGGCATGAGCCTCATGGGCTTCACTGTCACCAAGCAAGAGTCAGACCACCCAGAGCATGAACGGTACCTGCACTGGTATGCTTCCTTCCTCACCTCAAGGACTGTTGCTGTGGCCACAGCCATGCAGGCCCAGGGAACGGGCTCTGGGATGCCCTTTTACCAAGCAATAGGCACGCGGTCCTTTGTGTCCTCCAGTCTAGTCATTTGGTCTCAATGACCAGTGAGCTTCAAGAGACAGAGTGGGGCGTAACGACAAAAGGCAGTCGAGGTGACAGACCACGCACACACATCCCCAACGGCGAAGGTGCGGTGCAAAGCTCATGGTGTGTGGGTGCTGGATGGCAGCTCCCTTGTGGTATAACTACAGTGTAGTCGCAGTGAGTTACTTGGTGCAGTACCAAGCAGTGAAAGCATGTGACGCACAGACACACACATCAAAGTTTATCAGTATGGGGGAAATGAGAATCAACCACTTGCACCATTATACCTCTGCTTCCTCATGATGATTATTAAAATATTGGCATTTTTGCATAAGACAGTTGAATCCTGAGCCATTTCAGCCCAGCAGTGTTGTGCTGGCTCGGGCCTGAGCTCAGATAGAGAGGGTTCCCACCCTCATGCTTGCTGTCACTGCTGTATCAAGGTGTTTCTCTCCTGTGGTCCAGCTTGGTTGACCTTCGTGGGCTGGACTACACGGGATGTTAGATCACCAGCAGAAGTAGCACTTCCTGGTGTGGAGCTCGCTGTGTTTACACAGCAGAAGGAGGCACTGCGGACACCAGGCACTCAGAGCCGGCGGGATGTGAGCGACGTACAGAGCCAGCTGACTGTAACATCCAGACTAGTCTTGGAGAACAGATGTAATTGAACACACACACACACACACACACACACACACACACACACACGTGAGGAAGGTTCAACTGAAGTTCTGGCACTGCTCCTGAGGGAGGAGTGGTCAGTTGATGATGCCTTCACTTCTGGGACTGAGAAAAACACCTGGTGAGCCTCCAGAAATGGGACTGGCTAGCCACAGTCTGACTTGTTGCCCTTTTGCCCTAATCCTGGCGCTGCCTGGCAGACACCTCAGTGTGTATTAAAACTGGCTCAAAAACAATGTTTAAATAGAGCAATTTGTTTATTAAATGACAAAGTAAAAATTTGGCCCCAAAGACAAAACAGAATGAGCGCAATGACCCTAAGCACAAACCCAAATGTCTGATTTTTCAGAATCTAGAATGGAAATATTTCTTCAAGGCCTATCGAGTCCATTTTGGTATCACATTTCCAAAGAAACAGCACTGTGGAAACACTGAAATGTGAAAGTTCCCATTTGGTTTAGTTAGCATCACTCTGTGGGCCCTGCTGCCTAAGCAAACAGAAATTCACAAATGTTTGTGAATATTTAGTAACAATAGAATTATTATAACTTTAAAATTAAATATTGTTCAGGCAGAAGAAAGTACCATGCTTTCTCATTGTTGAAGTGATGTTAAGTTTTTGAAAATAAAAAATAAAACAAAATTTTATAACAAATAATGAGAATAACAATACATACCATATTGCGTATCATTACCTTAAAGTGACTTCAAAGTCATGCAAGTGAAATCCGTTGAAGCATGTGGCTTGTTATTGGTTTTCGTCATGACAGTGATCAAATGGCATTTATCTAGGAGCAAAGGACATACTGTCAGGGTGACATAAGCCTGAGACATAATTCAGGGAATATAAGGCAAGGCCAAGGAAGACGACATCCTGCGTTCTCCTCAGAGTTCCATGCAAGCATGTGGTTGCTGTTGGTGGGGGAGGCGGCAGTGGCTTGGTCTCTGTCGTGGAGTTGGCCCCGTTAGATGGCTGCTGTGTCCACTAACAGAGGAGGTCCCAAGAGGAGTCTGGCGACCACCACACTGGTGGGCTGAAATGGAGAACTGTGTGGGAAGGACTTGAATCTTGCAAGAAAGCCTATGAATGCCAGAGTAATTCTCTTTATAGCTCACAGATATGCATCCTCACTGCTAAGATTTCCCTTTTTCAGAATTAAAGAAAAAGCAAACAAAGAATTTAGAAGTTGGTTGGTCTTTTTATGGTAAGAGCCTGTCGTACAAGTGCATGGCTCCAGTGGACGCTGATTTATATAGACATTGAATACACAAGTATAAAACGGAGTCCCGAAACAATATTTGTTTTTAGATGAATAAGTCACTCATTTTCCCTGCATGAGTTTTTCTCATCTAAAGCATTGGCCTTTCAGATTAAATAAATATAATGTTTCAAAAGAATATGGACATGAATATTCATAAGGACCAAACAGTGAATATAAATAAAAGCCTTTTTACATAACATTTTATTTTTTTTTGCAAAGACTTTATTTTTTGTTGTTTTTTTCTTCACTTCTAAGATGTTATATTTCAAAGTAATTTTCCAGGACACTGTCTCTTCTACAAAGCCTACCTGTGATGGAGTTAATAAACACTTGTTCAAATTGTTTCATGCACCAGTGTTTTCCTGTGTATAGATAAAGATTAGGATGTGCTTGTTTATGGGATAGTCCATTAGCCATAAGTTTGGCCCAGCCTGGTGCCAAGCACTCAATAAAGTGTTTGTCTAAATAACTGGAGGGTTGTCAAAAAATAGATAAAATCAGATTATGTGTCCTGAAAATATATTACTAGTTCAGGCACATGAAGTATGCAGCAGACTGTTCTGGCTTTTTTCCCCTCCATGTAGACCAATGACTTAACCCTAATACAGCTCTCAGACATCCTAAATTTGCATTCTCCTACACTGGACACAGAGTGTCAAAGATCTTATACAGTCCTTTAAGGGTAGAATGAAACATCTGCCACTTGGACACAAAGAATAGATAAATAAAGATGAGGCCACAGTTATTGCTGCTCAAACAATTGGTATAAAAGGAGCCAGGGGATGGTGCAATCAGATTGAGCAATTCTGCTAATGGAGTTGTCAGAGTATTCCTATTTATGTGATTGCAGGGACCGCTGGGGGGGAACGGAACTGCTGTCTGTTTTGTGACACTCTACCCAAGAGCTGTATCTGTTCAATTTTCCTTAAATATATGAGCTCAGAATACATCTTTGATTTAAAGCCTATGTGCTGTGTAATTTAAATCCTAGCATCATTGAAAGTGAAGTTAATAGAGTTTCTATAGAAAAGATTACATTTGTGCCACGTTCATTGACACTGACATTGTCTGACGACGACAGGCCAACATGGAGGGTAGGGAGTTCTTTAAGGAGGATGGGCCAGCACCATCCTGGTCACAGAAAAGGGCGGCTGGGGATGAAAATGAAGTCACATTTGCAAAATGTAAAATCAGAGAGTGGAAAATCACTTACCAGCTTCTGGAAAAGCATTTTAAAAATTATCAAAAAGCACATTATTTTCTCCTGATCATGCAACAATAATAAGCAAGCATTATTTTCCCAGATTGCTTCCAGAGAAACTTGTTTTACTGTGGTTTTTTTTTTTGTTTTGTTTTGTTTTTTGTATTTGATGAGGAAATTAATTTTTAAGAAAAAAGACTTTCTGGGGCTGGGGATGTAGCTCAGCCATGCTGCTGCCTGCCTGGCAAGTACTAGGTCCTCAGTTCTATCCCAGGTTCCACAAAAAAAAAAAAAAAAAAAGACAAAACCTGTCTCAAAATAAGCAAAAGGGCTTTTGGTTTTAGAGAAAGGTATTTGTGCAGATAGAGCTTCACAGTTCCGTTTAGTCCAAGTTAACGTGAATGCCCCGTGCTGAGTCAGCTCACCGTGGGGGTGGGGGTGGGGGAATGCTCTGTGACTTTCAGGGTTCAAGGTGAAGTAGAGTTTTAGCTTCCGCAGAGAATCACAGCTTGCTCTTTATGCTATTTTATGACTTTGAAGAAAATAACTCTTCGGTTCCCTATTTTTCCCAAATTAAAAATTTTTAAAAACTTGTCAATAAATTCTGCTTATAAAAGGTTTTGAGATCCACAAAAGGTCCATATCAAACCAGATGAAATGCTTTCCTATGCATGGAGAAGGATTTGTGGGAAAGACCCAACTTTTCTTAGCTTCACTGATGTTTTGAAAGATTTCACCATGTGACTCAGAGCTGGGAAGCCTGAGTATTTCTGATAGGTGGCTGTCTTCGAATCTGTATGCACCAATCGTGTGTCCAACGGGCGGACACTATCCAGGCCTCATGATGGCTTCTTGCCAGTCCCAAGGGCAGTAACCAATACAGGGGTTTGCGTTTCAGAAGCACCTCACTTCTGATGTCAGATAAGTTTCTGTTCTGATAACCCGGTGTAACAAACGCTTCCCCAAGCCCAGTGGTATACAGGTGGCTTTACTGGCTCTCCAGTAGACAGATCTCTCCAGGCCTGACAGGCAGGGTAGACTGCAGCCTTGGTCTGTTCATCTTCATCCTGGAACCAGTTGGAGCATTGAGCTTTCTTGACTTTCATTATGAAGGTCCAAACTGCAAGAGAAAGTGCAAACTGAGGTCTTCCAAAGCTGTAGTTCTGAAGTGGTGTACTGTTATTTTTTCCTTTCTTTACCTCAAAGTAAAGACCAGCTTCAAAGTTGGTGTGCAGTAAGCGTGTTCCAAGACAAATGCAAGAGAATTCTAAATAGATCATATGTTCCTCCATTACATTACATAGCTGAGGAAAATGCCTATGTCCTTGAGTCTGTGTTAGTCTAGAAACCAACATCCAGAACAGATCTTTGAAGATGTGGAAGATATTTGGGTATCATTTGTACAGTGTGTGAGTAATATGTACCAGTCCAGGCATAAGAAAGTCAGTGTTGTGAGCAGTTTAACACTGAGCAAGGAGAAAGCAGCTCAGTTTCACACAAAAGGCAAATGTTTGTTAATGTTTGATGGGAAGTTTATGTACTCCAATTTCGTTCAAATCAAGCTTGTAAACTCATCCAAAAATCTATTATTTTCCTCTCAGGGAACTAAAAAGAGTGTGAAAGATAAACATTTATAGACATCTATAAATTGGTCTTCGCTCCAAGAGACATCAAAGGTCTTTAGAAAAGGAGACTCGTGTTACATTCATGTATCAACTTTCCATTACTGTGACAAAACACGTGAGGAGGAAAGGTTTGTTTTGACTCACAGTTTGAAAGGGTCAGACTAACTCTACTTGGCGTAACTTCTCTTGAGCCTGTGGTGTGGTAGGACCTCAGGGCCAGCAGTATGAGATGGAGTGAGACAGTCAGAATATGGCAGTCAGGAAGCTAAGAGAGTTAGGGAGAGTCTGGGGCCCCAGTGTCCCCTAAGTGCACATCCCTCCCATGACCAAACTTAATTCCACTGTGCCCCACCCCTTCCCAATAGCAGCCTAGGCTCCAGACCAACCTTTCTACACCCAGGCCACTTTGGGGTAGATAGGGTCAGAGGAATAGCACTTTAAGAGTTGATTAAATGCCTCATTTGTTGTAGACTTAAAATCAGTACTAACAACTGAAGGATGTCGTGGTGAATGAAGAGATGAGGATGATACATAGAGGCGGATGGATACCAGAAATAAACAAGGCTATGTTTTCTAATGTTTTTTTTCAAGCTTTTAGAAATGTATGAGATACCTCATACTTACTTCAAATAAAAAAATACAGTGAAGGGCCAGGGAGTTAGCTCAGTGGTTCCGGCGCCTGTCTTGTAAGGGCAAGGACCCGGGTTCGATCCCTGGTAACCACATACCATCCTGGGCGTGGAGACTCATGCCCAGCAGCAACCAGTACCACATACCACGGTGCCGGGCATGGTGGCTGATGCCTGTAATCCCAGCACTTGGGAGGCAGAGGCAGGAGGATTGCTGTGATGTGAGTTGGAGGCTGAGCTCAGGGCCAGCCTGAACTACAAAACGAGACCCTGTCTCAAAAAAATCTACCAAAAAAAATACAGTGAAAGTTATTGTTTTACCTCTGATTCCATCATCAATCTCTAAGTCTGCATAACATTTTCAACAGAAGAATGAAAGCTATCAAGTGATTCATGACTTCGTCACTTCTCATTTGGAACTAAGCTTTTCATCAAAGAACATAATATATGTTACTTTGCTTAATAATATAACATTTAAAGAAATGTTTTAACATTCTAACAGAGTTGATATTCAAAAAATATTTTTGGCCTAATATAGCTGAATAGAAAAACTGAAATGTTTTAATCATTTAGTCATTGACACCTCTGACATTTTTCTTCTATCATGGTAATAAAAGATCTTTTGGTTTGTAAGTTAACATAGCCATTATGTAAAGCATTATGGAAGCTAATGAAAAATTAAAAATAACTGAACTACGTGAAGATTCAGCAGCCCTACTTCTAAGTATATATTCAAAACCAAGGAAATCAGTCCATACACTGGTGAGATTTGAACTCTGGATGTGAAGGAGGTGTCCGCACTGCACGTTCGCCGCAGTCCTCCTCTCCACGCCAGCGTAGTTCAATCAGACATACAAAAAGACGATGTGCTATGTGTGCGCAGTGGGATACCAGGCTTGAAAAAGGAGGAAACCCTTTCATTTGCCAGCGGAGGGGCAGACCCGGAAGTTACGTGAAATAAGCCAGTTAAAGACAGAGAACCACTGTATGATAGCCCTTATCAGGGGAATCTAGAAAAGTTAACGAATAAATAGGGAGAAGAATGCTGATGATGACAGGCTGGGAGAGCAGAAAGTTGAGGAGGTATTGATCAGACAATACAAAATTTCAGTTAGAAAGAATGAATTCACGAGATCAGTTACACCACTTGGAGAGGAAATGAAAAAGTGAAATAATATATAAGAAAGAGCAAAGTGGAGATGAAAGTTGAAAGAGTGAGATTTTCAGGACTGTCCCTGGGGAGGGGGCATTTGTGTTGTGAGGTCTGAGTGACCAGCAGCTGGTAAGGGAACATTCCGGGAGACCATTTGGGACAGGGGAGCAGCCAGTGCACAGCCTGAGGCTGCTGGAGGACTGTCTGGAAGGTGGTGGGGAGGACAGTGACTGTGGGGCACCAGGCCCTGGGGGCTCCATGGGCCTGGTCTGGTGAGCTGAAGATAGGCTGATTTGCTCTGGAGTGTCGTAGACAGTTATCAGAGGGACACAGTTAGAGAAACGGGCTGGGACAGATTGTATTTCTACAGCTGTCACTTTGATGTGTTTGGAAATTTTGCTTCAGGGGACATTTGTGTAAGCAGAGCCCTTTCGGTCGCCACACAGGAATCTGCGGTGGTCCTGCTGCTCCGACTGTGCTGTAGCACAGGCAGGAAGGGACAGATGGACCAAAGGCACCTTTCCAGAACGGAGAGAGCGAGGACAAGAAAACTGTACAGGTTTGGGGACTGGCAGTCTCCTAAATGAATCAGAAAAGGTCACAAAGAGAACAGAGTTTGTTTGAGGTTAAGAGGACATGTTGGACACTCTGAAAATTGTCCCCACATTCCCCAGTGCTGTTCTCACAAACTAGAGTTCCTAGCTAATGCATCTCAATGAAAATATTAGCAGAATTTGGACTCCGGGGTGTGTACCGTTGAGAGTGGCAGGTGCTTCTGAAATCAGGAATTAAGTCTGAGGAGGGAGCAGTGGGCATCGGCCTGCAGCCCTGAGCAAAACTCACGATGCGCAGACAAGCCCCAGTGAGACATGGGTGCAAACTGGAGAAGTCCAGCGAGCACCTGTCCGCATCCAGCCCGGACTGCTGCGGAGTCTGCTCAGGTCTGGGGTCCTGGTAGCCCCTGAGGGAGTGCTCCCAAGTGAGGAAAACAGGGCACCCTGTCCCTGACTGTTGTTCTGGGGGCTGACATCGCTGTGGCCTGCCAGGTTCTCAGCTGCATCCAGAGCTGGGGGTTATTTGGCCCCTTACCCATGGGCTCCTGCCCGCTCCGAGAGGAGCAGGGAGAAAGGCGAGAGGGCAGGGGCAGCTCAGTCCGCTGGAGGGACAGGGCCCTTCAGGGAGCCTTCACACAGTGACGGTTTTCAGGGAGGGAGATGGCTGAGATTCCCCCGGGGCAAACAAAGAAGACTGTCTACACATCTCCTAATATTTGTATAGAAACTGTAATAGTGAGCCGAGGAAATCCTTGTTTGAGTATGATAAGGAGCAAGATAAGAGAGGACTAAGCTCGGTGAAAAGGTAAATATTATTTAGCAGATTTTGTTTTTTTTCAGTGCTGGGGATCAAACCCGAGTTGGAGCTTGCCAGGCAGTTGTTCTAGTGTTGCTACATGCCAGTCCCAGCTTTGCTTTTTCAAAATTTAAAGTGTGCTTCGGCTATTTAAACCTCTATTATGTTTTCAGGGGTTTTTTAAATGGCTTATGTATCTTTTTTCAAAAGCATCAATCCTTTGAAGTGAAGGTAATATTCAATGAAATTAATTCAGTGAAATTAATTTTATGAAAAGTTTTATTTTCAGAAATGTAGAACTTACCTTCAATAATGCCCAATTAGATTAGGGTATGCAAGAATTCTACCTTTCATTTTAATTTTTAGGTTGTAACTAAGAGAAGTTATGATTTCTGAATATAGTGATACAGTGTGGAATAATCAACCTGTCCATCATCTCAAATGCTCAGCCTTTTGTGATGAACATGTTTAAAATTTTCTTTTTCATCATTTCATAATGTATATTATTGGTTGTTTATTACACTCACCAGGTTGTGCAGTGCGTCTCAAGGCAGAAAGAAATATTGCTTTCCTGTCTACTTGCAGCTTCGCGCCCTTGAACATATGTCCCCTCTCAGACCTCTGCTCACGGCTTCTCTGAGCTCTGTTGCTCTAGATCCCACATGTGAGTGAGGACACCTCGATTTGTCTGCCATGCCTGGCTCGTTTCCCTTCGTGCAGTCTCCTCCGGGTCTGTCCGTGTCCTTCTCGTCACAGGCCCAGTGGTCTTCCTCCTGGCGTGTGTAGTATGCGCTCTTGTTCACTGACCCACTGCAGGGTGTCGAGGGCGGTGCAGGCTTAGTCTGTTGTGAATGACGCTGGTATGAATAAGGAGCACAGATGTCTCTTTGGAGATCTAATACCCAGCGTGGGGCTGCAGGATGATCCTCTGGTAATCCTGGGTCTAGTTTTTTCAGTAATCTTTCTGTGCCTTCACATCATGCTGTACTGCTCTGCATTTTCAGTACCCTGTGCAGGGTCCCTCCGTCTACATCCCAGCTGACTCTGTGTTTGAGAATAGCCATGCTGACCGTTGTGAAGGGGTCCCTCAGCACAGCTTTAGTTTGCATTTCTCTAATGATAAGTGAGGTTGGACATATTTTTTCTGTAGGTTTGTTCACTATTTCTATATCTTGTTTAGAGATATGTGTAAAGAATTTACCTTTTTGTGCAAGTTGTATTAATTTTTTTGCAGTTCTCATTATTTTCTCCAATGGTAAAATACAAAGTCATAAAACTATACACTAATACTTTAGTGATGATGGTATAAGGACTATGATTTTTAGAAAAATCTATATCTTTTAAAATTAAAATGTACTTAAAATACAGTCTTATGTTATTCCTAATTTCTCAGAGACCTGGTAGAGAGAAAAATGATTTGGGGAGCTCTGCTTCTGATTATAAAATACTTACACTATGTTCACCAACATGTTATTTCCCTTGACATTATTAACATAACAAAAATAGAATGTCTCTGTCTGATGGAGAGTTTCTCCACAGAGCCAGTGATTTGCATAACCGATCCTGATTGTCCGCTGCTATGCATGTTTATACACCCTAGAAGTGAATGAAATGAAAAGCAAAGCTTTATTAGGATATGAGATTTGAGGGACTCTAAAAGGAAAAAAAAAGTTTCATCTTTTAAACTATTATTGGCATATTCTGGACTTTTTTCTTGTCATTGAACTCTGACAGAAATATTGAGCCATATTCTGAAAGTCCAAACCTAGGCTTTGATCTGGAGGCCTGAGACCAGGGACAAGGTGGGACAGTGACACCTCTGACCTGCGGAGATGAAAATTCATGTGACATCTGTGTCTACACTACTTTGCCTAAACCATTCCTTGGCTCTTGTCCATGTGCAGGGCAACTTTCTGTCAAAGCAAAGTAACAACAGCAACAAAACAACAGTAAGGAGATGTGTCAGGTTTTCTTGGATGTCTGAAATGTGAATAATCTCAATACTCTGGACATTGGATTTTACTCTCTGACTTGGAATTGGATCATAGATGTGAAGTGGGCAGAGAACACTGCAGATCTAAACTCCGTGGGTCTGCAGCATAAACTTGACATTATGGGTTGATTTGTGGCCCCCATGTGTCCTGAACCACGATATGAAAGTTGAATTTGAATCTGGTCTGATTGGAAAAGAAGTTCTTTCCACATATAACAGAGTTATAAGGAGCCCCCAGAGTGGGCTTGGGGTGACATGGGATCCACTGGCTGATGTCCTTTGGGTGGAGACATGGAGGAGAAGAGGGACATGTGAAGGAGCCATGTTCCTGGGAACAAGGGCTCTGAAGGGTGGTGGAGAGACTCAGGTGGGAGCCCAGGACTGCGGGAAGTGCCCAGAATGTGCAAGGAGATGGCCAAGAGCTCGCTGAGGGCAGCCTCTCTGACAGCTTGATTTTGAGCAGTGTCAGAGTAATTCTGTGGCTGTTGTTGTAAGTCCCTCAGCATAGAGTGCTTGCTTATGATGGCTGCAGGAAACTGGCATGCTTGGCATTTGCTCCTGCAAAAGCCACGATGTCGCAGAAGCCTGTATCCCACAAGCAGAGGCCTCTCCAGCTCTGAAGAGGTGGATCCAGCGGTCTCTTCCGTTTGTCGCTTCATGACACAATTCTGAACTTTCAGATCAGAAATTACATAAATGATATAAGTTATATGCAATTGCAGCTCTTCACGTCATGAGGGCCATGAGGACTCTCTTCACAGGCACTTACTTTGCTGGATGCGACCCACAAGCACTATCCACCTTCCAGAGAGAGAGAAGTTTTATCTGCAAAGAAGTCATGCTCATAAGTGAAATAAACAAGACAAAGATGTGTAAATACTGTATTGCTTCCCTAGTGTGAGAAACTGAAGGTGTAAATGAGGTCTAGAATGTATGATGGGTGTTAAAGAGAAGGAAAATGCTCAAAAGCTAAAGGGACAAGGGGGGCAAGGGAAAGTAAAAAAGGAAAGAAAAAAATTTGATGATAACAAAAAAAAGTTGAAACAAAACTTATATATATAAGAGGTGAGGGGTTTAGGGAGGGCAGGAAAGTTGGGAAAAATGAGAATCAAGATACATTACATACAGGTACAAATTCCCAGTGTTGAATGTGATCATACTGCATAACTAAAATGTACCAATAAATTTAATAAAGGGGAAAAAAGTGCCTCCTTTGTGAGACAGTGGGGCCCACTTTCCCCTCTGTGCCTGTTGGTTGCACCATCTCTACCTCAGCAGAAGTGGCCTCCCTCCCAGAAGGGTTTGTGCTGCTGGGGGAAAAAGCGCAGGGCAGATGGAGCCTGTTCCTCTCCTGCTGACGTGCTGCATAAGGAGAGTGAGTTAGGCTGTGGCAGGAAGCTCTTCTGCTTTAAGTGCTGGCACTTACTTGGCAGAGCAGCATCCCAGCGAGTGTCAGTGGGGTCATCCCTTGCCTCTGTCGACTGAGTGTCCTCAGGCCTTCAGTCCTAGAACAGAGGCTTCCGCTATGACTGAAGGGTGCTGTGTGTGGACTGAGGAGAGCCCGCGGGCAGTGCAGTCTGTTTCCCAGGATCTGCTGCTGATAATCACATTGCTCCAGTTGAGTTTTAAATGCAATTGGTTCATTAAATAGGGAAACACTAAGTCAAGAATCACCCTGTGTACAGCTAATTGGGAGGCCAAAAGGATCAATGAAGATGGCTGACTGTGTCTAGAGATATAGTTAGTAGTAGACAGTAACAATGTGGAGATTCCTTGGGTTGTATCAGGATGTACAGTAGAGTTTTCACTCAGGCAGGAAACACTTACAAAATAGCTACCGTGTGCCAGGTGCTGTTCTAGGAATGGAGGCTCAGCTTGGAGGGAGTCTAGTCCTTGCTCTCAAAGCATCATTGACCAGTGTTGGGAAGACTAAGACTAATAATTAAATGAGGTTTTTTTAAAAGGAGAAAGATCTAGGAGGTGTGTGTGGAAGGGAAAGATTTTTTTTTTTAAAAAGAAAGAGAAAAGAACAGATCAAAAATTAAATGATGTAAGTCTTCTCTTTCAAAAAGAAAAGAGCAGTGGATCTGCACCTTCAGAACATGAATCGGTAGTAGCACGTTAGGGCACTAGAGAAAGGAGATGCTGGAGTGGGGGCCGGAGAGACAATAAGTAGCAGTCAGGAAACAAGCACCTGCCCGCTGAGCAGTCAGCATTAAGGCAACACTTGCTGCAAGCTACCACACACCTGTCATTAGGGAACACTGTTCAGCTTGGAAAAAACGGGACATTCACATCTAGAGTCATAAAGAGATTTTCACAATGCATAGGGAAGTGATAAAAACTGAGAGAGAGACAGACAGAGAGAGAGAGGAGAAAGAAGATATGAGTGAAAATGCACATAAATGAAGAAAACCTTGATATCAGTCAGGACTAGACACATGTGAAGTACACTAAAGGGACTCTGGCTGAACACTGCAAAAGTTTATCAGTCATTAATGTAGCTGAGGAATTCTGATCCTCCCGTGGAGACCCAGCCCAGATAAGCTCCAATGCCACGATCCAGTGACTACTAGGGAAGAAAGAGGAAATGGCAAATTCTACAGTAGTTTTGAAGTTTCTACCTGGACAGGATAAATAATTTCTGCAAATGCTCCATCTTTCAGAGCGTGCTGTGGATCATTAACAGACTAAAAAAAGGTTGAAGTAAACTTGTACCATGTACCCAGAAGAGTTCTAATAGTTACCGAAGAAATGGAGAAAGGAAGTGGCGTGGATGCAAATAAGGAAAGTTACACTCTGCCTTCCTCTTTGAGAGACAGAAACTAGAGGAAGACAGATGTTGTAGAACATATTTCTTCTATAGCAAAGACAGAGAACCAGCTTAGTAGGACAGTGTGGACAAGAAAAAGTATTCTTAAGTTAAAGTCAGAAGACCATTTCTGAGCATAGATATGAAGAAGAACACTGCTATGATAAATTTTCAGTGGATTATATATGAGGGATTGGAAGATGAGCCATCATGGGTAGAAATTTATTTTCCTGCAAGATGAACATGTTTAGATGCACAAAGGAAAGCTCTTAGTTATACGTTTGTAGAGCTGCAGGTTTGAGTGAGAAATCAGAAGATGTGGCTGTGTTCAAAAGGCAAAGGCTAGAAAGAGGTGAAGTCCTGGAGACCACTCTGCTGGAGAAAGGCAGCCCTTCCAAAGTCAGGTTATCCTGGAGAAGCAGCACTTAGCCCGCAGGGTCCAGCAACTTTCTCAGCCTTTGGGCAGAGAAGGGGAACCTCTGAGGGGAAACCGTGTCCCCATGGAAACATGGAAAACCTAGAGACTGCATCACACCGCAGAGCGTTTTACCCACACGCTCCTCAGATGTGCCAAATCCATTTTAGTTTTACATATGGCCCTATTTGAAGTTGTGCCGGAAAGCGGCCTTAAAAAACATAGATTGCTCTGAGATGAATAAGTTGTGAAGAACATTTTTCCCACAGGATGAGGGGAAAGTTGATTTCCTTTGTCCTGGCTCTGATAGCAGATGCAGCTCAGGTACCAAGAGCTCAGTTTCTGAAATGCTACCACTGAAACTCAGAACTTGCTTTCATGCAATGTGCTTAATTAACCTTTAGAAAATTCATTTTTCCATTTCCAAGTGAGCACTTCACAAGAGTGACTGTGCTCAGGAAATGCAGGTCTCGGCTCCATCTGAGTGTTATGGATAAGCCTACCATGTGCTTCTCTTCCAAAGCACCAAACACTTGCAAAAATTCATACAAATGGAAATGATGTTAGAATTTCAAAAATCTGAAGCTGCCCAAAATTAAGCTATTCAAAAGTTATGATAATTTAAAAAATGGTAACAGTGTCTCTATTAGAAGAAAAATGTGCAGTGATGAAAGAGAAGTTCTTTTTCTAATGATAGGCCGTTTACTATGTCTCTTAATTATTTTTTGGAACAAAATACCTCACCACTATAAGAAAAAGGAAGAGAGGTTGACTTTCAGTTCACAGTGTGCAGAGCTTTCATTCCATAGCTGGCTGCTCCAAGGCTGGAGGTGTGGCAGAGGGGCCTGGCAGGGCCATGGCATGGCAATCAGAAGCAGAGAGCGATCGAAGGAGAGGAGAGATGGACCTTCCCAGGCCACGGTCCAGGGAGCAGCTCCCTGAACACACTGTACCTCTGAAGATCACACTTGGCTACCAACTCCCTGGTGGACTAATGTATGCATGATCCTGCCCTCTCAATTCCCCACCTAGGTGTCCATGGGACTCGGGTGGGCATCTAAACAGAAACTGTAACACCATGGGAATGACTCTGAGACAAATGTTATGTGTCAAAAGCATTAATTAAGAATATTTCCCTTAAATTTAGTGGATACTGGAGATTCCAGAGCAAACTTATTTTCTCAGTAGACCACGGCTGTGCCATAATTTTTTTCATTGCTTAAAGAAACCTGTCCTGTATCTCAGCAGCTCTCATTCAGGGGCGACAAAGCTCCTGGAAGACATGGGATGGTGTGTAGAGACGTTTGCATCTGTCAGACCTTTGGGGCTGCTACTGACATCTCAAGAGGGGAACGTAGGGCTTCTGGTCAACACCCTGCAACTGTCCCACCTCAAGTGTCACCCACGCCATGGCCAACCCCTCTATTCAATTGAATCTGTGTTGATTTAAACCTTTAAAATACAAAGGTTCCAGTTTATCTCCGAGTTTTTGTTTTCTAATAACTGATTCCTCTACCTCATGGTTTTGGTAAATGTTCACTATAGATTATTTTTTATTAATAAACACACTAGAAGTTACATGTGTAGAAATGAAGAAAAATCCATGTGGCTGAAACACTAGTAATTTTGAAATGACTAATTAAAACAGGTGTGTACGAAGAGAATTCAGTAGTTGAGGTCCAGTACCAGGCACTAGACCTGGTTATCTTAGCGACAGGGAAGAGTGCTAGCGTCACTCTCAGAGGCGGTCACTGTGCATTCAGGGCTTGCTGGGCCTTCATGGTGGAGCTTCGGATCTTATTCTAATTAATGGGGGGAATAAGAGGAGGGAAACAGAGGAGGGAAATCTTATGCATCCATAAGAGGGAAATATTGTGAGCATTTTTCCAACAAGAGCTAGAAGAACTAGACTGTTAGACTCATTTTGGGCTCTGACACTGGCTGATAGGTCCAGAGCCAAGATTCCCCTGTGTCTGGGCCAGTGAAGTCTTCTGCAAAATGGGCTGAGCTTGCAGCTCCTTATAGTGCCACCGTAAGGATTAAACCTTCTTGAAGCACATATGTTTCTGCACACGTGTTATGAAATCACACTATCTTAATTGGAAATATTTCCTCTAATTTGATGGATAGGAGGGATTCCACAGTCAATTTAATTTTCTGGATAAGCTGTGGGGACACAGCCATTGTTTTTCTCTCTTCTAAAGTGACCTTCCCACAGCCCCACAGTCCTTCCAGGACTGTGACACCTGGGAAGGGCCCAAACACCAAGCACTCAATGAATGCCCACCCTACTTGTTAGTGGTTTGGAAATATGGTTATTGGTTCCGAGAAGTCTATCTGCACATTCTTGCCTGGGAAGACGCAGAGGGCTGAGCCCAGCCTGCCTGTGCCGAATGTGGCCCACAGCCCAGCCCGGAAACCCACACAGGCGGAGCTGGTCTCTTCCCGCTTTGATATAGAAATCATCCAGGTATTTTCAGGCAGGGAGGCTTGGATTCACATTCCAAATGTCGAATGGACCAGGCCGAATATGCAACTACTAAATAACAGTGCTCTACCCCCAATGTCTTCACAGCCCTTTATTTTGCAGAGGTGATGAAAAATATTTGCCAGAAAAAAAAATATTGCTATGGTAATATGTTCACCCACAGCTCTTGGCCAGAGGTCTCTCATAAATATAGATCGAAGGGGAGGAAACGAGGGCTTGAGGCAGATGGTCCACCCTAGCCCCAGCTTGCTGCCGAGGATTCCTGGCCACCCTGCCCACACCCAGTACCTTTCTTCTTGGCCACCATTGTGAGACAGTGGTACTTGCAACAAAAAGAGGAGGTGGTTAGGAGGACACTTGTGGATCTGCGTGGATGGGGCCGTGGGAAGTGGGGGCTGCTCTCAGCACAGGCAAACTGCAGCATGACCCTGGGCACCAATGCTGCTACGCACACCCCACCGCCATGGCTGCTGGCTCCACAGCAGCTCATTCGTGTCTGTGACGCTCGTACTCCAGTTCACCCCATGTGCTAGTTTTTCTGTGACAGTTATACAAGTGCTTAGGAGCTTATAAGATGCCGCCCTAGAGTTGCAACCTGATGATAGACCGTTGCTTTCTGGTGGTAATTTCAGTGCTGTTTGCTGTAGATGGGGCAGCGCCCTTGGGCTGTAGGTTTTGTAAATCCGTTGGGAGCTCAGCCTTGCACCACGTTGTGCTCAGGAGCTCACACGACTTGTGCCAGGACCAGCTGTGCTGGGCCTCTATGTCCACTCCCAGCAGCACAAGGCTGTGACAGTGGGGAATCTCCCTGTCGCTTTGCTTCTACCCTGGAGCGAAGAGCTGCTTGGCAAAGTTTGCACCACACCACTTCCCCACTTCCCCGAGCTCAGTCCTTTGCCTGCTGGATGGATCTCCCTTTTCTTCATTTTGATGTGCTTCCATCCCTGCTTCTATTGTAAGGAATATGCCTATTTTATTTATTAATTGTTAAACATTGCCTTTTCCACTGAAAACCTTTCTGTTAGGGAACTTCATGCCGACTTTTTATTAAGGTGAAACTCATGTGATGTAAAGTAGCCATTTTGAAGTGGGTTCAGTGGCATTTAGTGCACCCCCTCGTCTGATTCATGCTTCCTTATCACCCCAGGACAACTGTACCCATCGAGCAGTTACTTCCTGCCCCTGCTCACCCAGCCCACCTAGACCTCGCAGCCACCTGCATGCTTTCTTTTTCCATGGATTTACTTGTTCAGTGCACCTCACACAAAGGTGATCCTGCGGTGTCCAGATCTTCTGTTTAGCCTGCAGTCATTCAGTGGAGTCTTTTTGAGGAGGATTCACCCGGGAGAACAGATTAGTACCATGTTCCTTTGTATCCTTGAAGACCATTCCGTTGTACAGATACGCTAGGTCCAGGCATCCCCCCAGGGACAGTTGCTGCACCCTGCAGGCTGAGGCAGGGTTGTAATGAACATATGTGGACATGTGTTTGTTTGAGTACCTGTTTTCAGTTCTTTGGGATTCAGAGTCAGGAGGGAAATTGCCTCATTTGCAGGAAGTACCAAACTCTCCCACACTCTTCTCTTTTTGAATCATCTATATTCATGCCCTTACTAACTCCAAAGCGCAGCACCAAGTACTGATGTTTTAAGACCAGCCTTGTTCTACGCACACACAGCACTCAGTTTACCCTATAATGTTTTCAGTGGTTTGGAAACCAAAACAGAAAGTCCTGCAGTTCTCCACAGAGACTCACATGGTCAGTTCTTTATCATAACCGGTAACAGTCCTGGCGTGCTATGCTTGCTCTGGTGCCAAGTTGTTGCTTCCTCAGTGAGCACTGGCTTTGCAGCCTTAGTGGGAGGGAGAGAGAAAGCCTGTGGGAGCCCAGGCCCTTGGTGACACTCACGTTCTTCTTCCGCCACAGGTGTCGTTCTTCCTTTTCATCATCTTCGTGGTATACACCATGCTGCCCTTCAATATGCGAGATGCCATCATTGCCAGTGTGCTCACCTCCTCGTCCCACACCATCGTGCTGAGCGTCTGCCTGTCTGCGACCCCGCGGGCCAAGGAACACCTGGTCTGGCAGGTGGGTGTCCCTCCACATCGTGGCTGAATGACCTTCCGCATTCTTCTGGTGTGGGTAGAGGTGCCCGTGCCTGTGTAGGATGTGGCCCTGCAGCTGCTGACTATCTTTGCTTCTCATTGTCGGTGAGAGTTACCACATACAGCCCTCCTGAGCTTCCGTAGGTGGGCTTCACATTCACCTGGCTGCCAGTAGCAGTGGAAGGAGCCTTCACAGGAGGACCGGAAGCAGCAGTTCTGTGTTGCATTGCCAAATGGTGATAGGCTTTTGATAGTTAAAAGGCATTATTACCATGTGGTATATTTTAGCACTCTTATTTTTAGACAGAAATGATTTATACAATTAAATTTATAATTTTCCCCTACCTTCCTCCTTACAGAAGAAAAAGTTTCTCCATTTACCCATCTTCTGGCAGGTCTGTGAACACAGAAAAACAGAGCTTCTTAAAATGCTACCGCAGCAACTCTTGTTGTAGTAATAAATGGCATTTCAAAGAAGCCATCCTATTTAATTAGTTAAAAGCATTTTAAAAGCTCCTTGATTTCTTTTTATGAAAATTCATAAACATGATGGTTAGTGATTTGGAGTTATTCCTAAGTCTTTTTTCTTTACCTATAAAAATATGCCTTCTTTTACTTTATGGGGATCAGTCATAACAGCCATGGCCATAATATATAATGTAGCAAGGCAGAAAGAGTTATGACTATGAATAACACTGGGTCATTGGAAAATGGATTGTATGTTCACTTTTATTTTTTGAGTCCAGGGAAGAGAACCTGTACCCTTATGGAGGAAAGTAAATGCTCTAGCATTGTGATATTCCTGGGCCCATGACCGCGACTCCAGACCTGAGTCTTCTGAGCCCTGCAGCAGGCAGCAGACCAATTTTTCCCGCCCTTCGGGGAATGTCTTGAAAACTTTCTAGGGCTCCCCTTTCTCAACATTCATCTCCTAAGACCACGGTCAGTAAGAGCAGCTGGAGAGATCTGTGTGCACCAGTGTGCCTCCTCTGCATGGAGTGTAGAGACAGTGACTTCTCATCTCACTCCATGCGTGGGGTTTCCCAACAGCACACTCAGGGATCACCACCTCTGAAGACAGAGAAACAGGGAATACCTGTTGCTTCTCTGTGTGCTCCATCTGATAAATCCCAGTTACTTGTGACATGGATGGAGCACAGCTGGTAGCTAAACAAGTGAAGCAATGAATATGGGCTATTTTTTTTAAATTTTGAAATATTTAACTTACTCGTAAAGACTCAAGATGAATGATTTGATATACATTGGATAATGGTTATAATGATCAAATTAGTTCAGACACCCATCATCACCTGTGTGGTACATTAGATCCGCGGAACTTGTTCATCTTATGACCACACATCTTACCCTTGGCCTGAGTCCCCCCATTTCGCCGTACTCCTGGCCTCCAGCAACCACTGTTCTATTCAGAAGAACATCTGGCTGTGCCTGGAAGGGTGTTCAAGGTGCTCCTCTGCACAGGACCTCGGCCCCAGTTTCACCTCCTTCTCTTGCCTTCCCCCCGGAGGATATTTATGGAGTGTCCATCCTTTTTCCATAAATTCATCCTGCCTTCATGTGTGCCACCAAGCCCAGCAGCAGGTGGCCACTCATCCAGGTCAGAGGTGGGTCAGTTTTTCAGTGATGGCAAGTACATCATCTTTTCAGCCTGCCTTCTGGAAATAACTGAGAAATCCCTCATTTCTCCAGCTACAGGATCTTCAGGCATCTCACAGCTCACAGTACATCCATGAGCATTTTGCACCCATCTCTTCTACTCCCTCCTGAATAAAAAGTGTCTGCTGGTGCAGAGTGATAGTAAAGGGCCTGGGATTTAGCTCAGTAGTTCCAGCACTTGTCTTGCAAGCACAAGGAATGGGGTTCGATCCCTGGTAACCACATACAATATTGGGCTTGGAGACTCATGTCCAGCAGCAATCAGTACCACATACCACAGTGCCGGGTGTGGTGGCTCACGCCTGTAATCCCACCACTCGGGAGGCAGAGGCAGGAGGATTGCTGTGATGTGGGTTTGAGGGTGAGCTCAAGGCCAGCCTGAACTACAAAGTGAGACCTTGTCTCAAAAAAACCTAAAAAAAAAAAGTGATAGTGAAAATTCTTGGATAAGAAAACTTTAATATTCATTCCACAAAATAAAATGAGATTAAAAATAAAAAGAGGAAAAACTAGTGCTTTTCCAGGAACCCAGTGCATTTTAAGTGATTACAAACCATATTCAGTTAGTTTTCTAAGTCCATTCTTATTTGCTCCTATTAGTAAAGAATGGAATCTACTCATTTTCCAAAACTAACATATAAAAAATACTTAATATCTACAGACCCTAGAGGCTAAATAATTTTATTTTAGCAAAAAAGAAAAAAATGCTTCACTCCGTATATTTTAGTTTAGAATTATAGTAAAAAGAAAAGAACATGTTATCTATCACCTATGCCTTTAGAGGCAATTTCATCACTATTATAATAGCTGGGAAACATCAAATATACCAACTGCTTTAAAGTAGGAGGTTTATAGGTAAACATCAAAGTGTGAGGAGAGCTTTCACTGCTTTTGGCCATTTCTTTACATGTAACCTAAATGTACCTCCAGCTTGAAGTGGGAGAAGAATGTTTCATTGAACTACTTTTGTGCATCGTGTATATAAATGAGCAGGTCGTGACTGTGGTGACTGTAGTGCGGTGTCCTTTGCAGGACACTGTGTCTAAAGGGGTGCCCCGCGGTGATGGGCAGCATCACCTTCCATCAGGGACACCCCAGGGTGGATGTGTTCCCTTCAGAACAAATGTGTAGTAGCATTTGTCTCCTCTGCGCCCATGCACGCTGGCAGGCCCCTGGGGGCGTGCCCTGCTCACCTGTGGACTCAGTGCTGACACAGGAGAAGCCTCGCTCCTGCTCCACACGGCGCGACCACACTCGCTGTTCTCAGGGACACCGCTCTGCCTGCACTGGCCTTCAAATGCAGTGCCGTGTCGGGCCACGGTAGATCTCTTTACTGCGGAAATGTACCTAATAAGTGAAAATTACAAATAGTATATCCTAATGCATTTTAAATTTAAAGTATAACTTGTAATGCATGTTGTGACTTTTACTCTGAGACAACCACGGACTCACCAATAAGCAACAAGCACAGCACAAACCACTTAAAGCTAAGCTGCCAATTTATTGACCCATCACTCAAATGCTTCATTGTGAATTTTCTACAGTGCGTTTGTTTTTCTTGTGGAGTGTAGGACAGTCATCAGAGCTGGGTAGTCACACCGCTGTGTTACTGCCACTGGGTTCTCACAGCCCACGGCTTCCTGCAGCCATCCTGGCCTGACGCTCCCCGGCAGCGCTCACAGCCAAGCCTGGCAGCGTTCTCAGTTCCCTCTGAGCTTCAGTCTGGAGGGACTTTGTAGTCTTCTATGGGCCTGTGATCCTTCTCTGTGGCCCCCTTGACAACGGAAGGTTGGTTCTGTTGTAAAATGCCTTTGACCTTGAGTCACCTTGCTGCTGCCTGGTAAACAGACCCAGGTTCTGCATCCGAGTCTGAGTCTACAGGGCAGCTGTGTCTTCATGGAGGTCCACCCAGGGTGTGCGGTCGCACTCTGCCTTGTGAGTGATGATGTTCACCTGTGTCGTGGCTCTGCCTTCCAGACTTTCTGCTGTGTTCTTATTGCACAGCTATGGGAAGGCACTGTAGAGCTAGTCACATGTTCCTATTGTTACCAGACCTTCAATTATTCATGTATTTATAAGTGTAAACTCTCTACTTTCTACTTTACCCAATCAGCTGTTAAGCATGACTGTCACCGTTGCTTTAGAGGACCGTGGTGTCTCAGTTTTGCCCAGCGAGTCCCATCACCCTGACTGGCATGTCCCGTCCTCGTCTCAGCGTGGCCTTGCTCTCTTCAGGCTTTCTTCTTCCTGTGCCTGCTCTGCAGTCAGCCCCGATCCACAGCCCCGGTTCTCTTCAGTGGCGAGCCTCACTTAGAGGCAAAAGTTGGTGTCCTTTGCCTCTGGTGTTATTCCACAAAAGCCGGACCTACAAGCACATACAGACAGATAGACAGACAGACAGACAGACAGATGATAGATAGATCGATCTTGAACCAGCAGTGAAAAACATTGGCTCCCGTGGTTCTCAGTCTATTCAGTCCCCTGGTCAGTCCCTAAGTGTAACCTCTCCAGCCCCGGATACCTTGTCTCTGAGATCCTCCACTGAACACCAGGCCCACCTTTCCCCGGCCAGGCCAGCAAATCCCCAGCCCCGCCTAGCCTGCGCCCCTCCCACTGGGCGTGTCTCCTTCTCAGACTCAATCCCTGCTCTTTGCCCATTCTGAGTTGCCCTAGGTCATGGCTTTATTGCTCCTGGACAAGCAGTTTCCCGCTCACACACTCCTGGGATAGAGCAGACGCTGCAGTGTGGGGCCTCATGGAGCAGCCTGAGGACTGAGCCGTTGTGGTCGGGAACAGAAGAGCAAGCAGGGAGGAGAGCAGTGAGCACAAGGGGAAGGACACGAGCACACTGGAACACAGCACTGATGGGGGGAGGGCAGGAGGTGATTTTCAGTTCATTTCCGTGATTTGCTTTATATTGGTCTCCACAAGCTTTCTTATAATTCTTTTCTCTGTTGTGATCCTAGCCAGGTTTCAAAAATATGTTCTTTCTTAAGTCTGGGAATAGGAAAGGATTGCATAATCTCCTATTATGAAAGAAAGAAAAAGTGTAATATCAGGAAATTTAAAGAGCAGGTGTTTTATATTGCCTGTGTAAGAGAATATATCATTTCCTCACAATAAATGTAACTTAAACATCAATACTCAAAGCAATTCACTACTGTGAGGAAATAAGAATTTACTTATTTGATGGAATGCATTTGATGGAAAGTCTCATCCGTGCGGCCATGAGCCCTCTTTCCCACATCAGTGTGCCAGAGCACATCAAGTCTGAGGCCAGGAAGACCAAGGTGCGCTTGGCCCCCCGCACTGTGGCAGCTGCCCCCTGCTGGACCCGGAGGAGCTCCCAGCCATGCTGTCACCGGAGAAGGTTGGAGGTTGGGTTTCCTCCAGCCCGGGTGGGGGTCTGTGGGACAGTTGCCAGGGCTCCATAGGAAGGCATTGTGTCAGCTCTTCTTTTACTTCACTTTTCTGGGTCACGGCCACTGTCAGAGGAGTCCTGAGGCAAACTCAAAGAATGTTCACAAATTCCAGCTTATACATTATGCTTGCATTTTGTATTTGAAATTTACTTAACTCTTCTCAGTTTTATTTCTTTAATCTTCATAGCATGTTCTGAATTTTCATTTCACAGATTTTTCTTTTCCCCATGGAAGAGGGGGTAACGTGAGTATCAGTTTATTTAAGCAAAACAGTTATATGAAAATCCATGTTTATTAAAGAGGATAGGCTAAGGAATGCTTATTGGTTTTCCTGACAAGATTACTTTTTGTGTTAAGGACATTTTGCAGGATTCTTTTACATTATGAATCCTTTAACATATTTAAAATTGGAAAAAGTTTTATTGTACCTAATATAGCCAATGGTCTATGGCAAGTGTATAATCAATAGTAATGTAAATTTGTTACATAAGTCTTTCTTTTCATCATAACTCAGGAAGTGTGTATCAGAGACTGGAATTAAATTGCATTTAGAATCTAATCTGGGAAGCTCAAAGGAAAAACAGCAGGTTACCAGCTGCCCGTTTCTGGCTGTGGAGGAGGCTAATTGCTAGGAATTTGGATCTCTGTTCTTACTGTTTGGTCTTCAGGAAAGCAGAGTATTATTTTTCCATAAGACTAAGGAAAGGAGAATATGCCACAGCCCGCTTTACACAGCATGAAGCTATGGATTGAGCATGATCCATGTCCTGTTTAGTGTGCTGTTATTTATCTGTCCTAAGGGCAGCAGGATGTGTAAGAAATGGAGTGAAGGCTGCAAAGAGGAGGGTGTCTCTTGTGACGGAACCCTAAAACAAATGTAAGAGGACCTCCGCCTCCCCTCTCCACTGATCCCTCCTCTCCTGGGACCATAATTCCCTTCTCCAAGTGGAAGGAAATTTGAACTGTAGTTCCATGAGGGAAAGCTTTGATGACACAAGTAAGCAGCAATATTCAGGCTGAATACAGATCTTCTAATCATGATAAGGTGTTCCTGCAGTTTCTGGAACAAAATTGCAAGAACACCAGAGACACAGTTTGCCACTGGTGATTAGAAGTTTGACTGTCATGGTAGAGTAAGATCTGGGCGTATTATCCAGCCTTTGCACACTGCTCTGGGGCAGCTGCTGAGGGTCAGAGCCGTGGATGGAGAAGCCCTAACATGAACTCACCCTTAGATATCTGATCAGCTGAGCATGGAGTGACAGTCCCCACACACTCTCCCCATGCTCCTCTTGATGTTGTCATCTCAAGCCTAACCCTGTAGAAGTAGATGTGTGTCCAATATAATACTGAATTGTAAATTTATTAAGTTAATAGGGTACCTTTCACTGATGTGTTGCTTAATATCTCAGTAGTGATTTCCCTTCTACTTGGACAATTCCATATGTCTTTGGTCTGGTATTTGTATCTGCGACTCTGTCTTTTCTGCTTTTCTTTTTTTTTTATTGAAATCTTTATTGGTACATTACGTATAGGCATCATGATTGCACTCCATAATGGGGATTTGTACCAGCATAAGACACAATTTAATTTTCATTTTTTCCCATAGCCCTACCACCCTACCACCCCCCTATATACATAAAATTTGTTTCCTTTCTTTTTTGTTATAATCTCATTATTTTCCCGCTTTTCTTAAGGGAAGGAGGTAGTTTGTGAAAGATACTTATTCTAGACCTCTTTTCACCTTTCAATAACTCTTCTTTGAAACTTGCAGAGGAAAATGAGAAAGTCGGCCTCCTCTGGGAGGGGTAACCAGGACAGCACCTTCCTGCACACACAGAGCGGTGCATCTGCAACCTGTGACCCAGAGACTGACTCTGTGCAGCTTGGGCCTCACCAAAGCCTGGCTCGGCTTCTCAAGGACGCTCTTTAAGAGAACAAACTCAGTGAGCTGGTTCACTGGTGGGGGATGTACACACTGACACTTGAGATGTTCCAGGTAGAGACAGAGCTGGACTAGGGCGATTTATCTGTAAAATGGGATGGTAATCGTGTCATCTTTCCAGAACAGCAGGACTGATGAAATGATTGGATGGATGAGGAGGACATTAGTGGGCCAGATGCATAGTTAGTCTTCTAAAATGTTAGATGTTAATAATAACAGCTGCTTCCTGGTAGATGCATGAGATTTTCATTATGTCTGCAGAGGACAACAAACCATACAGGCCATAGGCAGAGAGAGGACAGCACTGCCCTGTCTTCACAGCCGTGATGACAGTACAAGCACAGGGTTTGTCACATCTGCTTGCTCTAGAAGATGTGAAATCCTGACAGATACACTTGGAACTAATCACTTTGGATGTTCACCTTAGTACCTTGAGCGTCTTGATGTGGAGAGCTGTCATGGAGGGTGGGAAGGTCTGCAGAGGAAGCTCTGGGCTTCAGGCAGTATCCGGGTTGGGATCCCCCTTCTACTTTAGAGCTGCATGTGGTGCACACCGAGATGGTCACTCAGCTCTCCAGGAAGGATTGGCCAACAGCAGTGGGGATGTTGTCAGGCGCTGGTTTCCCATTGTTCACCTGTTTAGAGGCTGCACCAGCTTTCTCCCCCCCCCCCCAGCATCATCCTTCCTGAGAGCAGCACACATTCATGGCTGGTTGCAGTTCCATTTTGGTCCTTCATGAGAGAGTTCTAGAAGCTGCCTCACTCCCAGAGCATCTGCGTGTTTGTATGAAGTTGCTGCTTTCTGGATAGTGCCCCCTGCTCAGTTTTTCCCCTACAACAGTGATGGGGAATATTTCCTCATGGTCACTGACTCAGTGCTGACTGTATATGAAGAACCTGTTACTAACCAGACTTCAGCTCAGACCCTACTGAATAGTAGACAACAATATGACAATATGACAATATGACAACAATAACATATTTTACAGAAGCTTAAAGAAATGAAACATAAAAATACTTTGGAGAGTGTCTTCATAAATGAAGTTCAAATGACCTAGCGATTTGCATAGAGAAGAGTTCCTTACATGTGTGATATCTTTAGAACTCAAGTGTGATTGCAACCACTTATCCTGTTGTGTGTTGCATCTTGACCCTGAGTGAGCTTCATCCTGATGAGGTTTGAGAAAAGCCCACATTCCACTGTCAAGGCTGTGATAATTCTGCTGATTCCTGAGTGATGGAACTTTTCTAGGCCCATAGGAAACTGGCTTTGGAAACCCCTGAGTCGCAGCTCTGTGAATGAAGCAATGGTCAGGAAGAAGAGAGCATGCAAGAACAGGCATTGGTGGTCCGGGGAGTTAGCTCAGTGGTTCCAGCGACTGTCTTGCAAGCGCAAGGACCCAGGTTCGATCCCAGTAACCACATACAATACTGGGTGTGGAGACTCACGCCCAGCAGCAACCAGTACCACACACCACAGTGCCGGGCGTGGTGGCTCAGGCCTGTAATCCCAGCACTTGGGAGGCAGAGGCAGGAGGACTGCTGTGATGTGAGTTTGAGGCTGAGCTTGGGCTAGCCTGAACTACAAAGCGAGACCCTGTCTCAAAAAACAAACAAACAAACAAACAAACAAAAAACAGAATAGGCACTGGCAGTGGCTACTTGCCCCTGGTGTCTTGGATGTCCACACCACTGTCTCTCTGTGCTGTCTGCATTTGGAGAAGCCCATTTCAATGCCTGGCCAACCTCTTTTCCCTCTCCCTGCCTACCTTCTGCTGCCATGTTAGAATGAATCTTGTTATTCTGCACCTCAGTGTGCAGCTGTGAACATATGCGCCCATCCAGCGCCATCTCTGTTCTATCTCTTCTAGCCAAAGTGCGCTACTGGGACGTCAGGACCTTTTTAAAAGCACTACAGACTAACCTGCTTAAAACAACAGAAACAGACTCAGACATTTATTCTCACGCAGAAATAGAAACCAAGGTGTCAGCAAGGTTGTTCCTTTTGGAGACTGACGACAAACTCTGGTGCTTCATCACTCACATCTTTGCTCCTTTGTTTGTATTATTCCTTATAGTCGATGCCTTCTTTTCATCTCTGTGACTTCTTTCCTTCTGTGTCTTATAGGGGCCCTGGACACCATGTTTAGAGCCATATCGAATTCTAGGATGATAGCATTGCAACATCCATAACTTAACTACATCTGCAAAGACTCGTATTCTATCACAATCGTGTAGCAGGGTTTTCCAGTACTTGGCTTTGGGAATGGGGCATTGTCTTGCTCAGTGCAGGTCCCAGCCCTGCGGGTGGGCTGCACGACTCTTTCCTCCTCCCTTGCAGCAGTGGTTGCTGTCAGCTGTCTTCATCCCCCAGACCGGGTCTGTGGACTTCTCTCACCAGTTCAAGCCATGTTAAGTTCTGTGGTGCATAGCGTACAGAGATACCTTATTAAAAGATATGCATGATAATACATAAAAATCAAGCAAAACTAGAAGAATTCAGAGTGAAGGAACATATGGGAACTTTATCTTTGTTTAAACAAAACTATCATCCATAGGGAAAGCAAAAAGAAAACCTGCCAGATGATTGCAGATAGACTGGGGAAATAAACATCTGCTCTTGGATCTTTGCCTATTTTTAAAATAGAAGAAAAGAAAAAGAAAGAGAGAGAGACAGAGAGAGACAGAGAAGGAGAGGGAGGGAGGAGGGAGAAAGACACAGATACAAAGGGGGTGGGGGAGAAAGAGAGAGAATTTGATTCTCAAAGGGTTTTCAGGACTTGTGGATTCTTTTATTGTTTGAGTAATCTTTCATTTGATCCTCTTAGTTTTCAAGGTCAATAACCCTATCAACTTCAAGTTGATCTTTATAAATTTAAAAACCCTTTTTTTCATTCTGATTACTTTGCCTGGTACTTCTATGAAAATAATTAGTATAAATTATGTGATTGTAGACATGTTTGTATATTCTTTAATTTATGAGAACTGCCATTTACCTGTTAAGTTATATACTGACCTTTGGATTAAATGAAGTAGATTTTATAATTTGAAGGAAATAGGATTTTATTTTAAAAAGTCCTGCCCCATAGATCTAAAATTTTATTTTATTTCCCACAGACCTTGTATAACTTCAGTGGTTATATAAAACTGAACAGTTCATGAAATTTTCAAGTTATCCACAGTAGGTTATATTATATACTGTATTTTATTTGCAGCGATTTTGCTTCTGTCTTGGCAACAATATGGACAAACATTTCTCCAGTTCTGGCTACAAGATGAGTCTGCTGCTTCATTGACTGATAAACCTCTTTACTCTCAATAGTGCATGTGGGTTAGATTAGATTAGATGCCATTGTTTCTCCTGTTTTGATTTACTCTCCCCACTGGAATTTGTTAGGGCCAAATATATTTTCTTATAAATACGTCTCTTTCATTCAAAGTTTCTATCTTATTTGAGAGTGGAGAACTCTTCATGGTTTCAGTTTTCTTTGTATTTATGTTTACGTTTCCCTGGCTGGTTTCTTTTTCTTCAAATTTGGCTTTTCTCCATTTATTTCTGTTGCATGTAGCTAATGCTTTGGTTGCTTTATCTTATTTCTCCAAAGAGCAAGTTTTGGATATTTTTATTATTATTGATTTCGTGGTTTTTTGTTTATTTATTTCAGTTTTCCCATAATTAACTTCTGATTTTGGTTTCTTTTGCTATGTTTGGTTTTATATACTTAACTTCTGTGCTAGATACTCAATCTGTTTTTTTTTTCTCATTCTTTTATATCAGAGTGAGTAATGAAGACAATACATTTCCCTTTGAAATGGCGTTAGCTCTCTGCTTTAGATGTGCATATTAACATTATTTTCCATACATTTTAAAATCTGATTTGCATTTTATACACAGAGAAACTTCCATTATTTCTGTTTTCAGGCAGTTAGAGAATTTTTTTTTTTTTTGAGTTTTTGATCCTTTTTCATTTTGTTGCACTAGTAACAGAGACTGTTGTTGCCTCTTCTCACACCTTTCATTGTGAGCCGCCCCAGACTTTGTGCCTGTGGCTCGTCTCATCTCCAGCAGAGCTTACAGAGTGCGCGTGTGCTGCGGGGAATCAGGGTTGTCTGGTGTCCCGCGTGCAAGGGAGCCCTCCGATAGCACAGCTCGTGCCCTCTGCCCTCCACAGCTGGTCTGCCGTGCTCTCCTCCACTGTCCTTCTCTGCCTCCACTTAACTGTCACTCTCAGGTTGGCGGATGGAGATTCTGTCAGTTATAGAATTGTATTGAAAACAGAAATTATACATGTGTCCGATTCTCCTTGGTGTTCTGAACAGTTTCAAATCAGAAGAAAAAATACATTGTCTTTGTGTGTCAAATGGGATGTATTTAATTCTTAACCTTTTCTTTTGATTTAAAAAAAATACTTATCTTGTGTTGGATGTCGCAGGCTCACAACATAGATCATGATAGTGACTTAATATAGAAAGAAAAAGCAGAAAAACAAAGATAGAATGAATCAAGGGTTTTTACAAGATAAGTTATTTTTTCAAGAGTCTAAGCCTTAGGATAGTCTTCCTGGGTTAGAAAGGACAGGTCTGTGTCTCAGCATTATTTAAAGTGTTCATGCAACAAAGACTCGTTCTGATCCTTGAGGATTTTCACTTCCCTTATTTGAATTTTGTCTGTTAAGGAGAAACCTGCTTCAGGGTTGACGAGAAAGTTAGGAGAAAGATGGCGGCAGAGCCTCTGTTTTAACTGCACCTTGGTGAACTGATCAGGAGATGAATGGTGGATGGGGAGGGTCGCACCCACCCACGTCTGGGGTCCCCCTTTGTCCTGGCACCGTTGCGTCATGTTCTAACAGCCTGAGCTCTGTCTCATATCTCTCTCACACTTCTTTTGGCCAGGCTGCCTTTTGACCTCAAGAGGAGCTGGGGTTTCTTTCAGAAATTAGAGCTCTTCAGTACTTTTCTTTGTCCTAGTCCCCGAGTGCTCAAGCACTCAATGACCTGCTCATGACCAGGTCATTGAGTGGCCAGCTGGAGAGATGTGACCAGCATCCATGTGTCTGTGATGCCACCAACCACGGAATGACGGATGGCTCTTTCTCATCACATCCGTGCTTCTGTGCACAGCGGCTGGGTTTAAAGTAGAGGAGGCCGGGAGTCGCTTTGAGGTGGTCAGGGAGGGTGATGACAGGCCTGACACCTCCAAATCTTTGTTATTCTTTGGGTTTCTTCAAGATAGGCCAGATCTTTGCATAGATTTTAAGTCACTTTTTAATCTCTTTGAATTTATAGTATCATAGAGGAATCAGAAGAAAGACACAGGGTGATTAAGGAGACAGGAAATGGGATATATAAAGAGAAGATCAAAGATTGGGATTACTTGATCTTGGCGGGAAGGCGAGCTAAAATTGAGCTGCTTCCAGCGCTGTGAGACAACTCACAGAGAGCGTGGAGAGCAGATGCTGGGCTCGCCAAGCTCTTATGCAGTCTCTCACACGACTGAGAGAGGGCACCTTGTTCTAGCTCCTCAACTAGGCAGAGTTTGCTATGATTTAATTGGCATATGATACAGACGATTCCAAAAATGCTGCAAGACAGACTAGAACTGGTAACTTGAGCCAAACTACCTTTCCCTTCACTGCAGAAGTTTGTGAAGTCCTTAAAGATTCAAACCCTGTGTCTTCAGCTCTGACTTAGGTCATTAACAGGTGGAGACCATGCCTCATGGTTTAGTGAGAAAGAGGTTATCTGAGCAGAACAGAGCCTTCATGTGACAGGTCATCCAATCTGCCACTGGGAACGTGGTCTGGAGTCTCGAGGGCTGGGCGCCCCATGGCAGTGACCGCAGGGAGTGCTCTTCAGCCCTTAGGCCAGCGCTGAAGGGCAGATCAGGGGTTGGAGAATTCGAGGTGAGAAATGTTGAGAATGAAGAGGGTTCCCAGCAGAGATCTCTGGGTAGCCTGAAGCCCACAGCTGTGTACCTGAAGTACATATCTGTCCCTGTCACTGGAAGCACTTTCCACCTTCAATTTCTGTCTTCAGTATTCTCAAACTTTCATTGTAGAGGTCTTTCACCCCCTTTGTTAGATTGATTCCTAGTTATTTTATTTATTTATTTTGAAAGCTGTTTTGAATGGAATTGTGTACTGGTTTTCTTTCTCACATAGTCTATTATTGGGGTATGGGAAAACTTTTTATTATAAAGTGTTGACTTTATACCTGCCTCTTGGATGGAGTCATTTTGATGGTCTGTGGCTCTAGGGTCTCAGTACATGTGTGTCTGAAGTATTAATGTAACCATTAGTCATGAGTGTTCAGGCTCACTGGAGTGAAAAGCACCCGGGAGACCAGTCCAGCCTGCTTCTGCTTGTGCCTAAGCGTGCTGAGCACGTGTGGCCCCTGGCCCTGGGCCCTGTCTCAGACTCCCTGCTCAGCACCAGCTCACTTTGCCACGTCTCCTTTTCCCAGCACCCTGTGGGTGAAGAGGCATAGATTACTTCCCAGGCTACTGCAGGTCCTCCAGCCCAGCCACAGTAGCCCACATGCCTGTCCTGCCACCCGTTCTGCCCATGTGATCCTTCAGTAGCTTCAGGACTAGAACAGAATAACCCCAGCCCCATCTTTGTCCCATGGGACACAGGCCAGCTGCTCCGCAGGCTGTGCCTCCCTCCCCAAGGATTCTGAGCTCTGCTTAGGCTGGTCTCCTTGCAGGTTCTCGGTTATGCTCTGTTGGCCCTCCCTTAGCCCTGCTCTGTACTCTATCCACAGTGTTCCAGCACTGCTAGGACTAAGGGCCCAGACTAGATGTCACCTGCAGGAAGTCCTTGATGGCCCAGGAGCCTGTTTCAGATCTGTGGGAGTAGCCCCACACTCCTCTCACATCGGGGAACACTAGTCTTTCCATGGCTCCTCCGCTACCTGAGCAGCTCATTCAGAGGAGGGATTTGGTTTCTGATCTCTGGCCCAGAGGGGACACTGCTTACAGGGTTAACAAGACACCTCTGTCTGCTGTGTCAGACATTTGCAGACTCAAGCTATAGAACTCTGAAAGCTTACTTGCATCCTATACAAGCAAAAATAGAAGTTAAATTCTTTTGTAACATTTTTTTTTTTGCTAAATCTTCCAAACCTAAAAGACATGTTTCCATTTTATAGAAATAGCATGATGCATAATGGAAAGAACCTTAATTTTGGAATCAGAAAGACTTGAGCTCAAATCTCAGTTCTGCGTGGATTGGTTGTATGAATCTGAGCAAGAGCTTTAGCGCCTCTGACCATCTGTTTACTTATCTGTAACAAAAAGACTGATAACAGGATTGGACCAAGGATTAGGGATTGGGCAATTGAAACTCTTAGCAGAATGCTTGACTCATGTGTCCTATATATGGTGGCCACTTATTGGGTTATGCCCCCCTATCTCTGCAATATATACATTTCAGAATTTCTCCACCATACATACATAGTCAATCTTTAAAATAGAGAAGTTTTGCCTGAGATATGGAAATGGGAGAAAATATTTTCCATCCACCAAGATAGCCCCTGGTAGATTTTTGGACATGCTAATGGATGAATGTGATGGTCCACAGTGGGAAGGAATGCTGTAGGACACCAGCGTGTAGTGTGAAGGGTGAGCATAAGAACCAGTTGACCTGGGCTTCAAAAGTATCTTGAATAAAGTATTTTACTTGTACTCTTTGTACACAGGAAATATCAACTTTGATAAGTCTGTGTCTTATAAATTTAGACAGTTCATTAAATTGATGTCAGTTACAAGCTCATTCCTCTATCTAACAAACATTTTAAGCGACAGTTACACTTGAGCCTTTTCTATGGAAATGCATATGACTTTTTTTAAAAGACGGGAACAAAACCTCTAGCTTGATACCACTGAAGAGGAGATCCACGAGGAGCACAGTGTCCAGGAGTGTGGATTCACAGCAATTTTCCATAGTTGGTTATTCCCTGTGTGACTCGCCATAATCCAGCACCTGACTGTGTCCTACCTTAGACCCCAGTGGGTGTACAGTGGCAGCAGTCCTGTCTGCTGCGTGGCTGGGAGGGCGCCAACAGGGCTGACGAGGAAGAACTTGGGGCACAAAGAGAGACTTGTGAACATTTGAGCACAGGGATCCGCAGGCCACTTCTGGGAACAGCTGGAGAGTAAATATTTTCAGAGCGGAGGCCATCCGGTCTTGGGGCTACTGCTCAGCCAGCAGAGTGCCTGCTGCCCAAAAAACTTTATTTATAAAAACAGGCAATGGTCATATCTGTAGGAATAATTAGTGATCATACTCTCACTCCAATGCTATATCACTCCACAAAATGTCTGCCTGCGTTTAAAGTTTTGTGTTAAATGCAATTAATCACTTTTTCAGAGACTTTCACAACTTCCAAGACAAATTTTCTCTTAAAGATCTACCCTCAATTCTTTATTCTTTGAGTCTCAGACTTAGTGTACTCGTGTGAAATCCCAGTGAATGTGAGGCTGGTTTTTTTGTTGTTGTTGTTTTTTGTTTTTTTGGGGTTTTTTTGAGGCTGGTTTTTATTTAATTGGTCTCAGAACCTCTTCTTTGGCAGCAAGACTTGGGACTTTTATTATTTCCCATCTCTCATTTCAGTGATGCCCTGAATGTGTCTGAATATCTCTGCTGGATTTCAAGCAGATGTTTTGGATTTCATATAACACATTTACATTTTCTGACACAGTGTAAGTGCCTAGAAAATGCAGGCACAGTTTTCAGAGACTGTTGGGCGTTTTCCCACATACTGTCCAGTCGAGGAGATGGAAGTCAGCCAGAGCTCACCAGTCAGCATCTCACAGTTCACGGCCTGAATGGCGACCCTGCTTCTCCAAGACAGGCTGCTATTGGAGAACTGAGTCTGCATTTTATTTGACTAAAGGGCTGTTGGTCCCCAATGTTTCTCCTACATCCCAACCTCTGTTCCTCTCCGTTATCTTTAGTCCTGATCCACAGAGGGACGGAGGAAAGATCAGAGTTTTACAAAGAGAGAAGGAGCCTGAGGATGCTCGCCCTGTGCTCTCTGATCCACACAGCTGTCCTCTCGTTCTCTCTGCTGAAAGTGGATCCCAGCACCGCGCCCCCTACACAGCATCCTGGCTGCAGTGGTCATTGCCCCGACCAACATACGTGGTCCAACAAGGAATTTTCCCTTTGCATCTGCCTTCGTTCCTCCTTTTGTGAGGCAATCGACTGATTCTAAATGCTTTTGGCTCCTGACATGATGCACTTTCATTAGGTCTTCAAAGACTCTTGTGAAATTTTGTTTAGAACATCTGAAAATGTTTCCCACAGGGTTCTCATGCTCTTCCCAAAGCTGTGTCTAAAAATAAAATTTAAGCTGACTGGCAACATGAGAAGTGCCCGGATCAGCAGATGGTGTGAAATGAAAGACTTGTGGAATGAAAATGTATTCGTGAAAATGCACAGTCCTTCCCATTTATTAAAGACCTGCTGGGAACACAGGCTCTGGAGGGCTGTCAGAGATGAAGGATGTTCGTGTTTGAGCACAGCACTAGGTCATCTTCTGCATGAGTTCTTTGGGGACAAGGCAGAGGCATATGGCTGGGATGACAGTACCACCTGGAGGGCCTGGTGCCACCGTTGAACCCAGTGCCAACAGAGCAGTGTGGTTCCACTATGCCATGTGGTAGGGGAAGTCCTCAGGTCCCCTTGCAGGGGTCCTCTTGTCACCTCACATTTGAGATCACAGTCTTGTTTGGGGGCAGCAGTGATGCTGAGTCAGGTCTGTCTCCACTTAGAATGAGGCAGGTCTAACGGAGAAGCTACATAGGGTGGAAACAAAACACAGACCTCAGAGGAACTTCATCTAGTTAGCATGTATGACAAATGCTTTAAGATTAGATTTACTTCAAATGGATGAAAATCAAAAGAGGAACTGCCTGGAGAAACATGAAGTTCCAGACTTTCTTAGGAAAAGAAGTGTAAAGATTTTTGTGGGTTGCAAGTTGACTGCTTTGTTTGATTTAACACAGAATTATCCTTCTCCAAATTAGGCCATCTGATATTTAGTCAATAAAACAAAACAACACAAAAGAAAAAGAATACAGATGCGAATATCTCTGTCTCAGTGTCTTTAGCATGAGATTCACTGATTATCAAGAAAAGGTTGATACTAGCTCACAGTTTCACTTCTGTTGTCTGCCACTGGCTTTTCTCAGCACTTTCTGTGTCCTTGCCCTTTGCTCCCCTACAGTACACAGAGCAGGGAATGTCACCCTCTCCTCTTCAGAGTGGCCACCTTGGACTCAGAAGCAGGTGGTCTGATGGAGAGCTCATACCCTAGACCACTGTGTAGTTACTTAAGCTGCTCTTTATGCAGTTATAGAGAAGGCTCAGTTTCCCTAGACTCCTGCAGGAGCAGCAGGATCTTAGGGGATTTCCCTGCCTTTACTTGCACACTGGGGATGAGTTTAATTTTAAACATGTTTCTTAACTAGAAGTGCTGGATTATGACTGACGGGAAGTGGAGCTAGGGATGTATAGAAGAAACAGCCCCACCCCAATCCTAGGATGGAACCTGCACCATCTTCCTGATTCAGGGCCGCGGAGGAGCCCAGTATAGGCAACTCAAACTGTTCAAGAAAGAGTTTGGAGGAACGGACCCCTGAGGTCTATCTCAGCCCAGCGTTTTGATAATTAAGTAAACCAAATGCAGCTCATCTGTGTAAAAACCATTCTGTAAAACAGTGAAGAAAGAAAGATCGCAGACCACCTAGAAGTACAGCAGGGGTTGGGAGGTGTCGAGGTTACCAATGGCTGCACTCTGGGTGCATTAGGCCGATGTGCATTTGGAAAAACTAACTGGACACCAGCTGAAAGGAGATCAACCCCAAATGTTTCTCCCAGATTTCAGTACAAATTTCCTGGCTTCACTTTCTTTTTGCCTTATGAATTTTACAATAAATTGAGAAGCTCAAGAAAAGCCACAATCTGTTCACCCTGAAGAACCCTGAAAAATCAGAAAATCTTTACATGAAACAAAGTGTGATAAGTCAAAGCAGTTAACAGATTTGTAAGAAGCAACTTGCTGTCCTATCATTTCACAAAGTCAGAAATCAGCTCCTTGACCTACCCGTGAAACTGTGCTTGAGCTTTTCCTTAAGTAGCACTTGGTAAAACTGCAGGCTTTGTGACCACACATTGTTTGACAAATTCATTTTATCAGTTTTAGGTTTAATATTTATTTGTAATTGATACATGCTTGGTATGCATGATGATTACATTTGTTTTGCAGAGTTGGTAGCTGAACATCACACATATTAATTCTTATTTCATTTTTTCATGCCTTGCCCATCCTCTCCTTCCACACTCTGTAATTCTTGGTCACCTTCCTATTTGTAAAAGCTTTACTTCATCATTTTCCCCCTCCATTTCTCTTTTTTAATTCCCTTTCCCTTCCTTCCCACCTTTCTTATTTCATCTCTTGTTGTCCTCTTTGAAAAAGATCTCCCTACTTTCTATTTACTTAACATCTGTTGTAAATAAATCTGTATATGTACAGTGAATAGATAGATTCTTATATAAGACAAGCCATGTGATATTTAAGCATGTGTTTCTGACACATTTCACTAAATAGTATGGTCACAAGTTGCACTCATTTATCTACAAATGGCTCAAGTTTATCTTTCTTTATAGCCAAGTGATTCCACTGAGTAGAAGTACCACACTTTCTTCACCTATTCAACACTGATAGGCATCTCTTGGGGTGGTACTTCACTTTATCGTGCCGTCTTAGACCCTAAATGGTTCAGTAGCCAACCAATGAGGCATAAATAATGCAATTTGCCTAAATTTAAAAAACCACACTAAACAGAACATATATGTAATACATCCCTTCCGTTACTCTGAGATTGTTATTCAGCCTGATAGAAATATCAATTTTATTGATCTTTTCAAAGAACACATTTTAACTCTCTTCGTCATTTTCCTGATTTCAATTTTAATGATTTTTGTTTATTATACATTCCTTCTCAATTCAGGTTTTTCTTTTCTTTCTCTACTTTCTCAAGATAGACATTAATTTTATATTTTAGATCTGTCTTTCCTAATATGTGAATATAATGCCATGAATTTTCCTCTCAGCTCTGATTTTGCTGAATACCATATATTTTGATAAGTGGAATTTTAATTTGTTCATAATATCTCCAAGATTTCTTTGATAGATTCTTTCAAAATATGTCACTTAATTTAAAAATACTTGAGGAATTTCTGGCTACATTTGGCTATTGATTTCTAGTTTCACTGTTATAAGAATATATGTTCTGAGAACGTGTTTCATATGATTTTTATTCTTTTATATTTATTGAGTCATGTTATGTGAGATCCAGAACATGTTCTTTAATGATGAATATCCAGGGCCGGGGAGTTAGCTCAGTGGTTCCGGTGCCTGTCTCGCAAGCGCAAGGACCCGGGTTCGATTCCCCGGTAACCACATAACAATACTGGGTGTGGAGACCCACACCCAGCAGCAACCAGTACCACATACCGCAGTGCCAGGTGTGGTGGCTCACGCCTGTAATCCCAGCACTCAGGAGGCAGAGGCAGGAGGATTGTGATGTGAGTTTGAGGCTGAGCTCAGGGCCAGCCTGAACCACAAAGTGAGACCCTGTCTCCAAAAACCTAAAAAAAAAAAAAAAAAAAAAAAAAAAAAAATGATGAATATCCATGTATGTTTGAGAAAAATGTGTACTATAGCCTATAAATGTCACCAAGGTTAAATTGATCCTTTGGTTACAGTGAGGTCCTTCCTAGTATTACTGATTTGTAATCACCTGGTCTGTCAGTTAGCACGAATGTGTACTGAGGTATTAGATTTATCTACTTTTTGCTGTTCAGCATTTTGGCCTCATGTATTTTGACTGTTATTACTTGCATGGACATCTAGGAGCACTATACATTCCTGGAGAATTGGCCCTTGGCCCTTTATTATTATGTCTAATGCTATGCTTTATTCTTTTTTTTTTTTTTTTTTTTTTGGAGACAGGGTCTCACTTTGTTGTTCAGCCTGGCCCTGAGCTCAGCCTCAGATTCACGTCATAGCAATCCTCCTGCCTCTGCCTCCCGTGTGCTGGGATTACAGGTGTGAGCCACCACATCCGGCACTGTGGTACATGGTACTGGTTCGCCCAGTATTGTATGTGGTTACTGGGGAATCGAACCCAGGCCCTTGCATTTGCAAGACAGGCTCAGGAACCATTGAGCTAAATCCCTGGTCCAGCGCTTTATTCTCAACTGTTTTTCTTACTCTGATGCCTTATTTGTCTGAAATTAATATGGCCCTTGAACCTTTTTCTGATTACCATTACAAGAATTACTCAGAAAAACAGAACCAGATACTTAAAACCGTCTTCCACACCCACATTACGAGATTTGCTTCTAGCAGCTGGCTGAAGTGTTTGTGGGGCTGGCAGCCCAGAAACTCTGCAGGGGCTGATGCCACAGGCCTAGGCAGAGGGTCTTTCTTCCAGGAAGCATCAGTGTCCTATTTACAGCTATTACCCCGCTTGAGAGGCCCCTTCTCCACGGTCCTTACTTAAGTTCCCCTGATTATAGATGTCTCCAAGACACCTTCACAGAAACACCTGAATTAGTTTTTAATTAAATAATTGGGTTCTCCAGCCTAGAAATAAAATAAATCATCACAATCCATCCCTTGTCCACTTGGCACTAATACACATCCTTTAAAATGTCTTTAATCTCCCAGTGGAGTAACAAAGTTGTATTTCCTCATGGTACAATGCACTTGGCCCAGCTACTGATGAAAATGTGCTTGGATTTACCAAAAAGAGGATAAAGACCCTCCCCCCAGGGGACTTGTCTCCTTCAAATCCTTCTTCTTAAATAGTGTGATTCAGGCAGCTGCTCTAACACATCTTGGGTTATATCAGAGTGGAGGACAACACAAAGATACCTTCTATTTGATTGTGGGTGTGTATATGTAGATCTGTACAAAAATACATAGCGTATATGGGGAGTGTAATCTTTCTTTTACAACAAACCATCAAAGTTTCTGTTATATCACTTATTCTGTGTTATCCTCAAAGGCCTTATTAAAATAAATATTCTCACAGTGAAGCTATCAGAATAATGATCTTAGTTAGTGGTCTGGCTCAATATTTCTCTATTTGTCTTTTACAGAAAAGCTAAGTTTTGTTTCACTTTGGCTCGACATCACTTTAAACCCACAGTGAGTTCCACTGCAGAACTGAGGATCTCTAACTTTCTGGCAGATTCTCACGTCATACCCCTGTTCTTTCCACCTCATAGGAGAGATGTACACAGGAGGCAGAGATTGGAACATCACCCCAAGCTCTGAAAGCAGGGAAGCTCTTAGCAGTTCATGCCCCTCCTTTCCTGCCCTCCTCTGGTCCCCTTTCCTGTGACTGAGGCCACCCATCAGAATGTGGGCTGCTGGCCTGGAGGGTCCCCAGGGCCCACAGGAAGTGGCCAAGGCCCTCAGGCAGTTCTTATTTCTTCAGCTGCCATGTCCAATTACTGTAAATATAATGACCTTAAAGAAAACACACTGCTTTTCTTGTGATGTTGGAGGTCCAAAGTACAAGATCAGTTTCCCCAGATGAAGCCAACATGTGGGCAGGGCCGTTACTCCTGGACACAGGCTCTAAGGGAGGGTCCAATTTCTTGCCTTTTCCAGCTTCCAGGAGCTGCCTCTGTAATCTTTACCTCCTGTCTCCTTCCTGGTCCTGCTTCATCCCTAGAAGAGAATGTGTGATGAATTATCTCCACCTGGCTCACGTGGAGCAGCTTCCGACTCACGTGTCTCATTTTAATCATCTCTTCAGAGTCCCTTTGCCATGTGAGGAAGGACCTACCTATCCCAGGGCCTGGGTTCTGCCCAGAGGGGGACTTGTCTCAGCCTATCATCCAGGCCCAGACCAATCTCCACTCCTGTCCTGGGAGGGGCATTCAGTTGACAGGAGACAAAAAGGAATCATTTCCTTAGAAAGAAGTGATCATAGAAACCTGAGCAAGAGAAACTGCACGGTATGCAAATGAGTGCAATCCATGCAGACCTGGGTCTTCTGACCTGAGACTGATTCCTGCAGAGAGGACACAAGTCATCCCAAGAGTTTGGTGGCTTTGTTCCTGGAGCCAGGACCAGGCCTGTCTTTTCGGACTCTTATACCTTTTGACCTCGGTTCAGTGTCCCTGGGTCTGACCCAGGATCCTTGGGCTCTGGGGCCTGCTGTCTTCACTAGATTCAGGCTACTGAGCCCTGGCAAGAGATGGGGAAGTACAGGAAATGAAGTGCTCCAGTGTTCCTTACTGTCTCTTTGTGTCTTCGAAAATCATTCCTGTTGTGTGCTGCCAGCTCCCAGTGGAGAGACTCATCTCAGTTCTTCTTAGTCTCCTCGGGGACCTGCTGCCATGACCTGTTTCCCTTCCCTCCAGCCTAGGGCTAGAGGCACGGGGCAGTGGGCTTTCTCTATCTCTAACCTCTGAGATATCTTCCTCCTGCTCCTTTGCCTTGAAATTCCTGTTTCTGGGTGACCTATTGCATGTATTCAATTCTCTGTTTTAAAATGGTGTGTGTTTTGTTACTATTACTTACTAAATTCTCCCAGAACTGAATGAGTCTTAATGGCATAAGTAATTCCAGTTACTTTGTGGTCAGGGGTCCAGGCGTGGCTTGGCAGGGCCCTCTGACTCTGGGTGTCTCCAGAGAGTGAGACGAGAGTATAAGGCCATAGGCCTCTCGAGACTCCCCTTGGACAAGAGGGACAGTAGGAACTGCTCCCCTGCTTAGTGCTCAGTACTGTATTGGCTGTTTCCAGAGCTGCATCACCTCTCTGTCCATAGCAGTGTAGGTGGCAGGGAGTCTGTGCCCCGCAGAGAAAGAAAAGATGCACAGTCTACTCTGGAGGCTTCTGCAGTGTCCAGGAATCCCACACCATGTCCAGAGCCATGTAGCCCCAGCCCAGAAGCCACAGCACCTGGAGTTCACAGGAAGGATATGTTTCTACAGCATTTGTTGTGAATGTGTCTGCAGGTGTGTGCTTGGAAACTTGGCTTGTAGTGAGAAGGGCAGTTGCCTCCCCCTGAAGGTCATTTCGACGGTGGCGAGGTCATCCTTCATCCCACAATCAGTGAGTCTCCCACCAGCTGATAAGCAGCTCTTTCGCACATTTGTTCTCTTCTGCAGTTACATTTCACCCATAATCTCCAGATCACGAGGAGCTCAGCCTGGGTGATGGGCAACGCCAAGCCCAGCTGGGTTATCAGAGCCTCCACAGCTGTTCCGTAAGGTGCATGTGCTGGATCTCTTCAGAGGGGTCATCGCAGATGAGTGCGGGAAATGTCTCCTTCCAAATTATCATTCCCCACAGGCACTCAGAGAAATTCACTTTTTCTGCCCAGGACACCATGTGTTAAGAACAAGCCCCCACCTTTCACTGCTGTCCTGTGTCTGCTGAATAAATGCCACTCTTCCCTCCGTTAGCACATGTGAAACGCCTCCGCGCAGGCACACAAACAGGGCTGCATTTTGCAGTCTGAGTCCTGTGGTCCCACAGAAATGTACCTCACACAGCCCATTCTCCTATGTGTCCTGGTGCCCTTCCCTTCACAGAGTTTGAATTTTAGATAATGCATGAACGCACACATCAACAATGACGGGTATCTTGATCGCCAGCGACACTTATTTGTGTCTTACTGTGCACAGCACACAGCCTCCACGGTGCCTGTCACGCCTGCTTTCATTTGATCTGATAATAAACTCCCTGGCTCCTTATTGCAGTGTGAAAACTCAGGCATGCAGAGATGAGCAGTTGCAGATGCCACGTGTGTGAGTGTCAGCCGTGGGATGGGCTCAGTGCATGGACTTCACTTTCTCAACCCACTATTGCCCATTCTCTTCCTGTCTCCAAGCAGCTCCACATCCAGGTCAATGCAGCGTAAACTGTGAAGTTACACCGTTGTTCCCTTGCCGTAGTTCCTTCTCTCCTTGGGTGTGATCTAGTGATATCAAACCGGATCATGGGATTTGCTTACAAGCCTAACACGCTACATCAGACCCCAAGCTGCTTTTCGGAGCCACGCGCTGCCATGCCATTCGCCCACTTAGCTCTCCTCAATCTGCTTTCCTCCATTTAGAATGTGTGTTGCATCTGTGACCCTGGAGTGGCTCCGCCCCCTTCTTCCTCCTCAGAGGAACTTGACTCAACAACCCAACCAGGTCTGCCTTCTTCCTCTTCTAATACTTGATGGCACTGATAGGGAAGTATCTCACAACATTTGAACTATGTATTTTTTTAAATTCAGTTTCTGTCTTCTTACACCTTAAAACTCCATGGGCTGGTCAGAGTGGGGCCTGCCTCCGAGTCTAGCGCCTCTGCACACTCCCACGTGGTGGGCGCTCCACTCCACTCTTACTACTGAGCACAGCCTAAGTTTGTCACCCGACACCCTGAAGTGCCTAACTGCAGGGCACAAAGCAGAATTCATTCCTTTGTCCAATACTATGGTTCCTAGGCTTTTTGAGACTTAAGAAATATTCTGTATCTTCAAAGATCTCATAATCCAGTGAACAAGAGATGATACTCAGATAATCATGGTATTGCACTTGGCCTACTCCTCAAGTCCTGCAAGGGTTAGGAGTAGGGCACAAGGCTAGAGAGGCAAGGCTGCAGTTCAGGAGGTCTGGGAACGTTTCCAGGACAGATCCTGGCCTGCACCTCACATCTGTCTCTCGTGGATAGGGTACACATAGGCAGATGGGCTAGCCCCAGGAGACTGAGCCAACAAGCTCCTCGGTTTTGCAGAACGAGTAGACCGGGGAGCTTTCCAGGAGTTGCGCTGAGCTTGCTTGTCTTCTTGTCCTCCTTCATTGCCCTCCTCACACGTCCAGCCCTGCCCTGGAACAGTGACGTTGAACTGTACCCCTTGAGGTAAAGTACTTGGCTCCATGCAGCTAAGAGAGCTCCTGCTGACCCACTTTCTGCCTTCAGCTACTGTTTTCTTTGAAATGCAGCTTCTCCCCCCACCCTCTCACAGCACAGATCCTGCTTCAATGCTATGTGCTTTTCATACCCCTAAGTCTCACACTGCAGCCTGTCACTCCCCACCACTGAAGCCTGTGGCCAGTGTGACAATGTTTCTTGTGCAGTCGTGTGTGTTTGTCGTGGTAATGGTGCCCACCATGTTGTGGTAACTTCACAAATTCCACAACAGGAAGTCTCTTCCAACCCCTGCAAGCAAGCCTCGCTGAAGCAAAGTCCTCACTGACGGCATCGCAGGGCAGAATCAGCCAAGAGGGATCAGTGCTTGTGAGAGTTTCATGTTCTTAAAGAGCTGAATTAAACATACGTCACCTTTGTATTGTGTGCAGCTAGTAATGCTTTTAAATGAGGATGACACTTTTATTTTAAAAGTTCAAATATTAACAAGTCAAATTTGTACAAACTGATGGTTCCTTCTGAAATTGACTTTTGTCTTTAGTATAAAAGAAAAAATTTAGCATCAGAGCGATCAGAATGTTTATGCTATGTATGTATTTATATGTATAAATCACAGTCTAAAAATCAGTAATTAAAACTGTGAGGAAAGACCTTCCACGTAAAAGCAACTGGCATGAACAAAGATTTGCCGTGGGCTTCCTTGAGGACAGCTGGCACAGTATCTGATCCTGAACCCAGGTCTCATGGTGTTGTCTGTCTGTGTTTGCATAAACAACTTCTTTTAGTTTTCCACTAGTGGCCCTTAATTATTTGTTCCCTTGAGAATATGCTACCAGCTCAGCTTTTGCTCGTAACTTTAATATTTTTCTTCAGGCTCGAGCACTCTAATCACTGGTGTACATTGAAAGTGCTGTCAAGTCAAGACAGTATGCCTCCACTTTAGGCTTTGAAGAACGTTCTTTGGCAGCTTGCCTAGAATCCCAAAGCCATCTGTGGTTTGCATATAAATGAAGTTTGTAAAATTAAAAGTAAGGCTGCAACCATAATATTTACTTGTCTGCCTTTGTTTCCTTCTCCAGGAGGAGAGGTAGTAGGCTGAGTACAGTCAGTGGTTGTGGAACATGGGGTTGAGCAACGTTCTCTGCATGTGCATCGGACGGCAGAAAATTCATGGGTGGTGACTTTGTAAATAAGGACAGTGGGATCAAAAGAGAAAGCAGTGAGGAAGGCGTTCATGAAGGCAGATGTATTATGTAACTACTGTGGGCTCCATCCTGGTGGAATTATCTTTCTTTCTTTCAAGGGCCATAGATGATACATAGACCTGGCATGGTCAGGAGAAGTACCATTATGCTGCTCTAACAAATGATCCTGAAATCTCAGTGACTCACAGCAGAGTTGCATTCCTTGCTCTCTTGACATTTCCACCGTGCATAATGGGCTGGGGCTAAGGCAGCATTTCCAGCTAGGATATTGCTTGTTTTTTTGGTGAACAGCTGGGGGATCCACAGATCATGTGATCATGCTTTAAGTTTCATCTCTCAAAGGCCTTGTGGCACTTTTGCTGGTCAAAGTTTGACCAAACCTTTTGCCAAATGAGCAGAGAGGGCACCACAAGTGACCAGTCCAGGGACCATTGATGTGGGAGTATCCAGTGAGTACCTGAGAAAAAAGAGGACATGGTACCCTACGTGGGCTCTTAGATCCACAGATTCCTTTATTTTCCATTACTTTTTAAAAGACAAATCCATCTATGAGCAAACACTCATTTGTCCCTTGGATTTGTGCCCCATCACCTCTGAAATCTGAACTGTTCTGTCCTTCTGATTGTGGTGCTTTGAGTTGAGTTTGGGCAGTCTGCTTTTGAAATGCAACCACTCATTTCTCATTTTTGAGGCTCTATGACCTAGATGTGTTTCTCCCGTGTTTTCACTGTGCAGAGATGCAGCAGCCCATCTGGAAGCCAGGCAGCATGTGCAAGACTAATGTTGCTCTCAGTTACTGCTGTGGATTGAGTGTCTCCCTAAAATTCAGGCTGTAACTTAATCCTTAGACACATGCGTTAGTGGTTGGGGAGGTAGGACTTTTGATTGGGTCATTTGAAGGACAAGTCTATGCTAATTGATTCATAAGTGAATCCACTCATGGTTTCATGGTTTAAAAGGTCAGTGGGTTATCTCAGGTTGGCTTTGTTACTGAAGAGAGTTCTCTCAGTCACTCTGGAGTTGGCTCACTGTGGGGTGGATTCTGCTGTTGCCATTGTAGGAAAGCCCTGGCGAAGCAGATGCTGGAGTCAGGCTTCTAGACTTTGCAGCTTGTAGAGCTGAGAGCCATATAAGCTTCTCTTCTATATACATCACCCCGTCTCTGGTATTTTGTTGTTAAAGCACCAGAAAATGAACCAGGCCAGTCATGCATGGGAGTGTCTCTGTCCAGGTGTCATCTGCAGTGTCCTGGAATGATTTAGTCGGCCCTGCTTCAGGCAGGTCCTGGCGGGCTGCCTTTGTCTGTTCTGTTCGTCATGGTTCCCCCTGGAGTTCTAGCCATTGCAACTGTGTTTTCCTGGGACCCTAGGAATTTTTTTCCAAAGAGAATCCTAAGACCCTGTCTTAATCTTCTCAAATCCTGGGAAGGAAAATGCAAATCAATGTACTCCCAAAGGCTACAATTCCCCTAACCCTGGGGAGAGGGCTTTCAATCAATAGAATTACTGCAGAGGCTGTGAACATAGGAAGGATACATTCATCACTAGTATATGTTAAAGTGTAAAAACATAATTTTAACATGCAAATTTGCTTCTGGTACATTTATATCATAAAATATGTGATTTTAAAATTTATTTTGCATTGCAATCTTTTTATTTCTGTGTGGTACTGCCAAATGAGCAGAGAGGGCACCACAAGTGACACAAGTGACCTGTGTACTTGCAAGGAAGGCAGTGGCAACCACTAAGCTACTCGCCAGCACCTATAATCTAAAAATTACTGCACAGAGAAATATGATAATATTTACGGGTATTCTTAGCATCTCTGACAGACAATACATTATCAAATATTACACCCTTAATAAACATGTATTATAACCATACTGTTATATGTATTATAACCATTGTTATATGTTGTCACATAACAATGACTTAAAAATTAGACCTTAAATTGGTCATGAATTAAAAACACTACTCAAGATTTTGAAAATATGCATATTATACATGTAATAATATTTAAGAAAAGAATTTGCATATATCTGCACATCAGTCTCAACCTCCCACGGTGAGTGGATCACTATTTCCTTAAAAAACAAGTAAGAACTTTCTGTCTATTCAAGTTATAACCTAAATACTCTTTGTTTTTGTGAACTTAATCAAGATGTGATTTTTTTAAGTATAAAAATAATATGTCTTGATTAGTTATAAAATCTTTTATCTTTCCACTTATTGAACATTAACAGTTGAATGGGTCAAAATATTCCTGACCCCAGAAGAATCATAACTAAGACTCGAGGGCCAGGGGTGAGCAGAGCTGTGAGAAATGCATGATCTGTGGGAGAATCTGAAGGCAGCAGTTCTGATCCACTTTCATGACACAAAAGTGCAAATCTGCATTGATGTGAATCACTTGGGCAGACATTACTTTTATAGACGTCCTCTGCCCACTTTGTGATCACTGGAGCCCGTAAGATGTCCGCATCTCTCTCACCCAGAACTCTTTGACCCCGGCTTCCCATCCTGGAGCAGTGCTGGCCTCCTGTCACAGCTGTTCTCCACGTGTCCCAGCTCCAGCCTCTCAGGTCAGTCCACCCATGGATCACACCAAGGTGGCAGTGTTCACCAGGTAGCTGGCACACACTTGCGGGACAAAAGGTTTGTTTCGGCTCTGGTCTCAGGGGTTTCAGTCCCCGGCTGCATCAGGCAAGCAAGCAGAATCATCATGGTGGAAGACCCTGACAGGAAAACTGCTTGGTTTAAGGCAGCTGGGAAATGGGGCAGGGCTGCAGCCTGAGGGGATGGGGCCTGTGGTGGACAGAGGCCCCGAGGTCATGCTGTGTGGCTCACTTTTCCCACCTGTGCCCACCTCCTAGTGGCCTCTTGAGTTGTGGACTCATCCCAATGTCAGACCACTCACGAGGCCAGTGCTTCACAGCCATCACTTCTCTGAGGGCCTCACCTCCATCCAGTTGACAATTCAGGTTGACACAGTGCTCCCACATCACCTACTCAGACAGTAGGTAATGTCACTCACCAGTCCCAAGGGATACCTACCCTCACCCACCCTTACAGTCTCACTCTGCTATGCCCAGGTGCCTAAACACGCCACACTCCTGGGGCCCCCAAGACTCTGTGGTACATGGTGCTCTCCTTTTTGCTATTACTCGCTCTTCTTTCCACCCACAAAATCTTTCAAAAATCAGCTCAGCGTGGCTGAGTCCTCACAGAGAGTTGGGTGCTTCTTTCTTGTTTTTGACCCATGCAGAGAACATCGTATTCAAACCCATCTTGAAGGGATTCAGCCTCTTGATGTGGTCTTGAAGGATCAGTCCACACTGCATCAAAGCTCAGTGTCTCCATGCTGCTGAAAATGTCTTTGGAATTGGGAAGCAAAGGAAGAAAACTACACAAAGCTGATGGCAGTTAGGATTCAACTTCACCTGATTTTCTCATGCAGCTCTTTTCATCTTCCTGACGGTGGTTGCTTTTACCATCCTATTCACATACTGAAAAACTGAGGCTCAGAGCCACGACGTAACCCGACAACACTTCCATCTCCAGGAAATGTCGGAGCACGTGATTTTATTCTGCATCTTATCTTCTCTCTCAGGAGACTCCATGGAAAGACCCACAAGAGGAAGGTTTGGAAATAATGTCTGTGGGTTTCTCTCATTAATATTTTCCTTATCCACAGATTATTTTATTATTCAGATGTTTAAGGAAGTCTTCTGTAGGCCAGACATCCCAGCTCCTGGTTCCATGCTCAACAAGAGTGACCAACACTGATGTTGGGACAGAAACTACATAAATCTCTTGCCAGTGAGAGAACATTGCATTTTTGAAAGGTATTTGACACATGTTGAGGCGATGTATGTTTCTGCTCACATGTCTCTATGTGTGTCCTACCGAGTGCCAAGGACAGAATTATTAAGTCAAAAAGAAATTGATGAGAGTCAGTCCTCTGTCTGAAGTTATGCCTGATGTCTATTATGATTTTTCCATATGTTAAAATTTGAGGGAAATGTTTTATTTGTACTTCTTGTATAATGTGGTTTTATTAACCTGAACAGTATGTTACCTGAAAATATTAAAATCAGCTATAATTGCATCAGTTAATAAAATCACCATTAATAACTTGATGCAAATTCTGTGGCATTTAGGGTTAGATCTTAGTAACTATTGAGTGAAGGGGCTAATAAACTTGTTACAATTGCTTTTAATGAAAGGAGCCTTCTACTAAACTTAGAAGAGGCTCTTTCACAAAGCCATCTGAAGTGCTGGTCTGAACCTTCTTCAATGAACTGACTTAAGGCGGAGAAAACTAAGGCGGAGAAAACCAAATATTTCTCCTTAATGGACATTATAATTACATTGTTGTTTAAAGCAATCTGTCTGACAAACAGGGCCCAGGATGCTGAGCTTTCTGCCCATGAGGAGCAGGACTTTTCTGTTTGGCAATCTTCCAACACCTTCTCCCTGTCAGTCCTAAGAAGCACAAGTCTTACTTTCCGTCAATCTTAATTTTTTTTTTGTAAGTGAATGGAATAATCCAAATATCATTTTAAGAAGAGTAGAAAACATGGGTTCTGCCTAGTTCCCATGCTTGGAATTGTTTGTAGACAAAATAAAATTGCTGTTAGAAATATTGATGGAGCACAAGACTCCTTGTTCTGGGGTGGCTCATTTGGATTCCCCTCTTCTGGTCCTGTAGCTCAAATAGTAGAAGCTCTGTGAAAAGGGATTGCTTGCTTGTTTGTCTGTTTGTGTTTCAGTTCTGGGATTAAACGCAAGTCCTCACACATGCTAGGCAGATGCTTCCTCACTGACCTAGACAAGATGATTGTAAAGAAGCTTTCTGTATATTTACCAGCATAACTTGGCTCCCTGTAGCTCTTAGGACAGCTTAGGCAGGCTTTGGAGTTACTCTTTTATATTAAAGATTTGAAACCAGAATGTAGGATTTTTACATAACCTGCTTTTGATATGCCGTCACTGTTTTTATGTGGGCTGAATGGTGGCCACTATTCGTCCTACTTGTGTAAAGGACAGTCTTCAGCAGGCTCTCCTCATCTGGGTAGGGTCAGCCTTTGCCTTGGCCCCAAGTAGGAGGCCAAGGCACGCATTCCCAAAGGGCTTCAGGAGGTGGCCTTGGGGACCTGGAGTCCCTTCATGACAGTATCAGCTTCATTGAGGTGGCATTCATGCACACTGCTATGCACTAGTTTAAGTGCACAGTTCGCGAAAGACTTGTGAATGTCCCGTGAGCTGTACAGACAGCAGAAATAAGACAGGCAGCGTGTCCCTGGCCTTCAGAGCATGTGGGCTCTTGGTGGGGTGCAGTAGAATTGTCCAGATTCCTCTCTTCGTGGCTTGTTCTGCACAGAGGCATCTTTTGAGCAGTAGCAACCTGCACCAAAATGTCTAGTTCTTACTGTTGACTTCTCAGAATGGAAAAAGAGCAGTAGGGGGATGGGACCAGCCACAGCACACATCCTTCCACCTCTGCCTCCATCTGTCTCACAGAGAGGCATGTCTCTCAGGAGCACCTGGTGTGACCCCAGCCGCGTCAAGGAGACAAGCAAGGCTTCTCTGTGTATTGGCCAGGTGGCCTCAGTTGCTGTGGGAACCTCATCCTCAGAGGGACAGATTGTAGCCGGCTCCCCAGCCAGCACCTGGCAAGGCCCAAAGCCCCAGAGTGGTTCGGTGCCCTCTGGCCTGAATGTTCCTGGTGCACTGGGGTAGAAACTCAGGGACATCCACTCATTTGCTTCTTGGTATGAAAGGGAAAATGTGGGGAGAGGGTGACATGACAAGGCAGCACACATGGTGACATTTCCTTAGCATTACTATGCAGATCCTACCACAGCGACTGAAAATGTGACACTCAGTTGTCTGTGTCTGACACCAGGGTCATCAGAGGAAAAGGTCAGATGTGTGTAGATGCTGAGATGTGTGGGCAGCAGGTAGGAACGTATTCATCCCTTCAGCCCTGAAGCCCATTTTCCAAGCCTGTCTTGAGAAAAGGAGAAGCTGTCAAGCTTTGAACACACTTACATTTATAATTGTCTTCTTTCAAATTAAAAGTAAATAAATACAGAATTTGTCTTAATTTTTTTAAGAGATTGTGAACCTTAACCCATCTACTTGCACGAGAGAATGTGAGGACTCCAGTGATACTCTGAAGAGTAGACATAGTTTTTGACTGTGAACCATAAGGAAGACAGTATTCTCTTCTTAGTAAAGAATGGTTATTTGGGGATAGGAGGTATATGTCTGATTATAATTGCCAAATGTTTACTCTCTGTAAATAAAAGCTGGACGGGGTTTGGGTCACACACAGGCCACATTAGATGTCAAACTGCTTCCTTCTGGGGACCACTTCAGGCTCCTACTGGATGCTTGAGCCTAGGACACATGGGTTTTTCAGGGCGTCAGGGGCCTTGTAAACTTCAGTGAAATGCTTTGCATGTTTATTAATATTTTAACTGCCTTCATTAGATAATCAAAGAGGTCAGGAGCTGTGGCCAACATGTGAAGAGGCTAGGCTGTGTGGGAGTCATCCTTGGGGCCCACTCAGCACTCCGGGGTCATCCCCATGCATTTCCACTGTCCCCCAAGATGTGTGAGTGAGGAAGGGGCGCAGTTAGTGTAGACAGAGCACGGCTATGCCTTCTTCCAGTGCCTGGCTGTGCACTATCTGGATGCCTCATGGGACTCGGAGTGTCTTTAGATGTGCGTCCAAGAATCTTGCCGATTCCTCCACACTCTCAGGGTCTCTTCCTCAGAAAGTCTGTTGTCCACAAAAAGGGAGGGAGGTGGTGCAATCAGATGTAGTCACGCACTTGCTCGGTCATCCGACAGGCCTTTACGGGGCCCCACATATGTGACCAGATGCGCCCAAGTGCCTAGCTAGTACAAGTCACAGAAATGCAAATAGCACCTCATATTTGGCCGGCTTGTATTTTGGAGTAAGAATGCATTTTTTCTTTTTCTTTTTTTTTTCTTTTTTTTTTTTTTTTTTTGAGACAGGGTCTCGCTTTGTGGTTCAGTCTGGCCCTGAGCTCAGCCTCAAACGCACATCACAGCAATCCTCCTGTCTCTGCCTCCCGAGTGCTAGGATTACAGACATGAGCCACCATGCCCGGCAAGAATGCATTTTTTAACCAATCGTTTAGACCTATTCTTATGGTGTTGATATAAGTCAATCCATTACATAGATTCAGTTGCTTAAATTTCAATAGGAAACTTGTACTTGATTTGGTACTTATTTGTATGTTATGGATATTTATTTAAATATAATTTTCTATGCCCATAGTAAAAAAAAATTATTTTAATTCTAAGTATACAGGAAGCCAATTTAAAAGATGATTTTTAAATGAGAGTGTTAGTTACTTTCTTGGTGTATGATTTATTTCAGAAATATTTCATTCCTAGAGCTCCAGATATCATTTTTATCTCATAAATAAAATTTATGTACAATTTTTATCTATATATTTATGTCAGGGATCTCTCTACTTGTACAGCACACAAATACACACAGGGTTCTTGTATGATGAAACTAACAAAAATAACACAAGCAATATTTTGGATTCTTTTGGTCACATGAGTTAGAAGTGAACTATTCAGCATGCAGCCACAGGTAGCTGTGTGTCCTAAAATTAAATACAAGTTCATTGTGATAAAATCCAGCTTCTCAGCTGCATGAGCCACATTTCATGTGCTTCATGGTGACTCAGAGTGAGCCCACGTGCTCTGGCAGGGAGTGTGACTTCCTGTTCTCTAGCCTCCCTCGGCTGGGCAAGAGGGAGATGTCTAGTACTCAGTGTTGTGAGTAACACTGTAATGAACCGTCTTCCACATGGACTTTGGCACTCCAAAGTCTCACATCTTCTCCAGGTGCAGTGATACATTCCTCATTTGGTGGATGTTCCTAGAGAAGCTGTAAAATGCCAAGATCTGTGTCACAGAAATGAAAAATTAAAAATCCTTGCATTCTGGGACTTAGGTTCCAGAAAACAAGCAGTTAACAAAATAAAAGTGGATAAATGATTACATGAATGAATTATAAATATGTGAACCAGCTCCTGTCCCAACAGATGTTGGCCAGTGAGCATTTGTCATGCCCCCCACAAGGCCACACTTGCTTTTCGGTTGTGATAACTTTTGTCACATGTGGACTTTGACCATGATGTGTTATAATCTCTAAATCGTTTAAAACGGTTCCAGGTGTTTGTGAGAACTTCAGGGCTCAGAAACACTGAGTGAGAACCCAGTCCTGTCCTATTCCGGTACAAACTCTCAATGTTGAATGCAATGATGATGTGTATTCATAATGTACCAATAAAGTTTTGAATTTAAAAATTAAAATTAAAAAATCTAAATAAATAAAAACACTCACTGGAAGGGAAAGACTGATAATTTCCATACTTTAAAATTTAAAATTTCAGTTGTACAAGGGTGCCTTTTATAAAGTGAAGAGGTAGCGAGGACAAGAAGAGGTTTGTTGCAGGAGACAAAGCTGAGGCAAGTTCCCCTGCCTATTAATCATGAAATCAGTGTGCATGGACAGCACAGGAAATGACTTTGTAGTGAGAACGTGTAATCGGCAGCTCAACAGGGGAAGAGATGGCCAGCTTTCCAGGCACTGAAGGGTCCAGGCGACGTGACGAGAAGGCACATCTGCCCATCAGACTGATGACATCGTAAAGTCGTCCATTCCTCTAGTGGACTTGCACATAAAAAGTAGGAGGAAATCCTGTTTTGGAGAAAACTAGAAAACTAACTTTAGAAACACATATTTAGGTCACTTTTCAGTTAGAAATGACACCTGCCAGGTGCCTGGAAGATCTGTACTGAATGTTCCCAAAAAGAGACACCTTCCAGACCTTCACGTCAGCACCGTCCGTGGAATAAACAACCAACAGGCAGCGAGCGTCCATCAGCAGAAAAATGAATAATTAGTTCAGTACTGGAAGTCAAAAGCATTTGTCAAAGATGGATAGGAGGACACAGATCTTTATATTCCAGCACAGACAGACTGTTTCTGAGACTGTTTCCAAAACCTTAAACTGAGTCAAAAACAGCAAAGTGCTGGACTCTGGGTTTAAAGAAGGAGCCATTTTGTACGATGGAACCCACAGAACGTCCCTGCCTTTGTGATATCGATGTGGTGAAGATGTGGAGCAGCGCATGCCGTCCATCCATGCCTCCCCAGAGAGGAATATTGGGTTCTCACCACAGTAATTGCTTCTGTCCTTTGTATGCATGTGCACGTCCAGCTCACACCCATCTTTCAGTACTGTTTTGATCTTTCCTGCCTTCTAGTTTTTTTCAGTTTTAAAGTGGTTAAAATAAGTAAAACTTTCTTAACACAAAGGGAAAATATCATTCAAAAAAGTGTTTATGTTGCATCTTCCTAGAAGTGGCTGCGGAGTTTCTTTGGGCGTGACTCTTCTTTCTGCACCTTGTCCATATCCAGGTGCTTTTGGAGCACCATCTTTTGAAACCTAGAGCCTGGGGACTTCTGAATGGCTCTGCACTGAAGGTACTCAACTCTGTTTCGCGTGCCGGTCAAAGATGGGGGAAGGTTGTCTGGATTCATTAACATTTTTCTAGTATTTATTTAACACATCTAAGTTTTTACTGTCATTTTAAAGATATACCCATTGATTTCCAGGGATACATAAAGAAGAGTTATGTTTGGCCTCAATGCATATGTGAGTTCCTTCTTTGGCTAGATCCAGTTCAGTGATTTATTTGTTTTGTTTTGTTTTGTTTTTGCTTTTTAATAACTTGTAACAGCAATATTAAAAATATAAGATAAAATGTAAAGTTCTGGGGTCAATTTCTCCAAAATATAAAGGTAAATAGTAAATATCACTTTTGCTACAGAGTTATTAAATCTGTCAATATGCATTAGTACCAAAACTGCTTGGACTTTATGTATGGTTCTTGCTATGTAGCAGGGAGGCACAGGTGTTGGATGGCACCCTGCACACACTGGCCTCAGGAGACACAGGGCACCATGCTCTGGGCCCACTTACTTCTAGGAAGAAACTGTGGATACTGTTAGCTGCTCTGTTCCCGGCCCAGCCATCTTAACACTTTGCTTACTTCACTCCAGCCACGCTCAGCACTGTTTCTCCAAAGTGCACCACTGATTAGTCTGTGCTCGTTGACCTTCTCCACCAAGCCAAAGCTTCACTCACAGAAACACTACGTCTCACATTTAACAACACATTAGGGTGAGGTTTTCCTTGTAGCTCTTTGGGATTCTGTAGTTGTGTTTATAGAGTCCTTGGATATTTCTTATTAATTTCTAAATATTTTATATATTTCTGTTGACTCTGTGAATAGGTTCTTCATTGTTCCAATTTTGCTTTCTGACTAATTACTGTAAATTTTCAAGAAAAACTATAAATGTTAATATTTGAAGCTTCTAATATGTCAACTACCTGAACAGTCTAACAATATAGTTTAGTTTTTTTCCCAGTAGGTGAACATGTCTGTGAGCATTCACAATTTATAATTATAATTTATATTAATTTTCAGTCTTTATATCCCTAATTTTTTTCTTTATTTATTTTTCTGATGAAGTTAAACTCAGTACTGCGTGAGATCTGCAATGCTGAGCATCTTGGGTAGTTGGATGCAGACAGGGGAGCCTCCCTTGTGATCTGCTGGCACTGACGGTGACAATGCTGTGTTTAGAAGCACTGTGTGGATGGGCTTGTTTTGTGGTATTTTCTGTGCTAACACAAGAGACAGTGTTAACCTTATGTGTCTGCCCTAAGAGTTTCCATAATCTCATTGAATCATTCCCACCCAGCAGTACACACATAATACTTAAACAAAAATACATACACACTTATGGAGGGCTGCAGAGAGTGAGCAAAGAAACTATTGGCACAATCCAAATGAATTTAAAAAGAGAAAAGTCCTCAAGGTAACTAGAACACTAACATTTTAAATTTGTATCAAGTTCTTATCTTTTTATGTTCTCTGTGTATTTATGAACTACTTTATCCACTCAATTTGGAAACCTATTAATAAGTCATTAGATTTCCTGTGTTTTCTAAAACCATCTTGTAAACCAGTAGGAGTTCTCAGGTCATCTGGGAAAGATGGTGAAGCCTTCTTAGTGACTGCATTTGTTTCTGTTTTTATTTTATGAATGTTTGAAAATTCTGCATCTCAGATTTAATTAGCTCATTTTACTATCCTGCAGTTGTTTCCAGTGAGTCCTCCTGTCTCTTTCATCTTTTTCCAGTTTTTAGTTTTTATTAGCACATGTTTGCATTACATAATGATCGCCTTCTTCGTGTGGGTTTAGCACATTTACATGGCACCTCTCAAGCTTGTCTCACCCACCCCTTTCTTGCCCCATCTGTTGACCTCTTTCCTCTTTGAGGAAGACCTGTCTCTCTACTTCCTATTATCTATCTTTTGTTTGCTCTGTATTTATATTTTAGGGCTTTTGTGTAAGACAAACCAAGTGGCTAATCTCTCCTGACATTTCTGAGGACAGATGTCACTGAGGCTCTGATCATATTTAGGGTCCATTTGTAAAACATTTGGTCTGTGATTTTTATTTATCTTCTTCAAAGCAAAGTTAAAAGGCATTAGCAAATCATAAGCTTTAACAGAACCTGCGTGAACAGCCTATTTTCAACTGCGCGCCATCAGTATGTTCCACTGAGGAAAATCTGCCCTACTCTGCAGTTCTCTGGTGCCTAGTGACAGAGAACCATGTGGAAGGTAAACAGAGACGTCATATGGACAGGACACACAGTGCTGGGCACACCCATGACAAAGCCTCTGCCTCTCTGGACAAGTGAACTGTAGCCCAGGACACTGGACCGCATGGACCTTCTCCAAAGTACCATGTGCCAAAAGCACCCATTTGATTCTTAAAAACAAAATGCAGCCATCCCTTCGACAGGATATTCTTAGCTCCCTTAGCATAGTAAGGTGTTTGGAAACATGCCGTCAGATGCCTCTCATGATGCTGAACAGAAACATCATATCCCAGGAGGGCCCAGGCTGTCTCCTGAGAAGCAGGAGGGTAGGGTGAGGGTAGGGTGTATTCATCAGGGAAACCTTACCTTACCCTTTCCATAGCCTGTGCCAGCGTCGGAGGGACCAGCATGTCTTTGGGGCTGCTGGCCTTGGTGTTCTCTTCTGCCTTACTGTGTACTGCTCTTAGCTCAGCTGTGTCCCAAGGTGGGGGGAGGGCTCCTCTCCTTCACTCTGCACCCACACAGTCCTCTCTGGCTGTTGGTAATGAATGAGTCAAGCGAGTGACCAAATGACCATGAAAGGTGTCATGGTCGTTCTGAATAAAGACTGCTCACTTTCATCTTAAGTCCATCCAGAAGATTCTGTCTGTCTTGGAACTGCACTAATTCTGACTTCCTCCTGAGAGGACTACAGTCAGACTTCTGTTTGATTGAAAATGAATTTAGATGATCTTTTTGAAGATGAGCTTCTAAAACACTGTCTGTAACCACAGCGAGCACAATCAAAATATTTTTTCTCCCCCTAAATGGTAACTTGGTAATGTGGTGACTTTTATTCCAATAACACATTTTCCCAAAACCAGTTTAATAGGGTTGGTTATATGTTGGTCCAGCACTCTTTCCCTGAAGCATCATAACCAGCATGATAAGGATGCTTTTATCAGCTAATTGAGGAGCCCAGGAAGTGAAGGTTCATTTCTTATTGTCACAGGGGAAGTATCACAGCTCAGGAGCCACAGAAGCCTTATTCTGGGAGTCATTAACTGGGGTGGGAAGGATTGCAATGGCACTCACAAGGCTGCAGCAGTCTCAGCCACTGTGGAAGCTCTTTGAGGATGCTGAGCCCTACTCTTCACAGCAGTCCCTGGAGGCCCAGAAGGGGTGACCAGTTGTCCCAAGGCCACCCGGCCAGCAAATGGGAAAGCTCAGGACCATCCTGGGTGCCATGTTCCCATTCATGAAAGTCCTGCTGCCCTGCAAATCCAAGTCCCCGTCTGATCACAACTGCCATTTCTCTGGACAGTGAGCTGCTTTTCTTGCGCCTGATTGGCTCCACATTGTGGGCTGAGGTTCCCAGGGCTTTGGGGATGACACTTGTATGCTATTTCCTTAAATTATGGGCACTGCCACTGACCAGAGAGCTCACATCAATCTTTGTGGCAGTTATCCCGAAGAAAGTGGAAACTTTCCTTCCTCTTGTGGGAGAGTTCATGGCAACAAGTCCGTAGAATGCAGGCCATTACCAAGAGATGACCTTATCAGTAACCAAATAGCAAAGTACGGTGGCTTCAGCAGAATGTTTGAATCTCCCAATAGTCCTCCAAATGTAAAAACTGCAAAAACGATTTTTCCCCAGCAGGTGAAAATAAACTTGAATTCAAACATGCATAGCTGTGGGTGCACTCAATTACTTGTCAATGTCCACTGCCAGTGACTCCATTCTTCCTGCCTAATCCATTTGTGACCAATTCTTGGACATTTAGAAGTTAACTGTGAATCTAGTGGACAGTATTCAAGTTTTTTAAAGCACACAGAAATGAAACCCTGGGCAATTCATTAGTGCACTTATCAAATGTGTTTTCAAATTTAGTATATGTGCTGCTGAAGTGAGCACTAAAAAGGCTTTGGGTTTGTTTTCAAGGCTAAGGAAATCAGTGCCAAAGAGAATGCATCAGAATGATCTTTCCTAAGACCTAAAATAACCACAGGGCATTACTCTGACTCCTTTAGTTAAAAATTTATTTTTTATTGCATCTACTTTATATCAGTAGGGAAAGAATAATGCCTGAATAAATATTCTTGAACTGTTTATTTCCTCCAATGTCAGTTTACTTCACCGTATTTGAGAACAGAATATGGAGGCATCGTACTAGAAAGCACTGAAGGACATATTCACACGGATGTAGTTTGAGCTACAAAGAGAACTGATTTCAGGCTGCTGTCGCTGGAAACACATCAGCCGGCTCTGTCATGACGTGGACCAACACCTGCTGAATGTCTTCACTGACCTGAGTCTCCTGGGGAACCTCTGTAGAAAAGAGACCTGACTCCATGTGGGCTTGGGGGTTGGCCATATACTGTCCTACTCCTCTGAGACTGCGTTCCCAGCTGACGAGTAATGGCCATTGGGGTCCCTGGGCACTGAGTCTTGTGTGATCCAGGTTTTGGTAATGCATCCATAAAACTGACCTGCTCACGTGAGGACTTAGCACACAGCCACCCATGAGCCCTGACTCATATCACAAATAGTGATGAGTTAAAAAAAAAATCACAAGATTTTGTCGGGATTTGACAACGGAAACCTCTTTGCACTTGTTTTCCTGCTAATATCATTTCCATCCCTCAGAAACACACTTTGAGAAACTTGACCACCTCCAAATGAAAGAAATTATATAGATCAGTATAGACTGAAGTGGGTCAGCACATTTGCAAAGCAATTGTACCAGGGGCCTGTGTGCTGCTGCCGCCCATCAGCATTAAAGAAAACGTGCTGAGCACCCAAACTCCATATCCTTCTAAGTGACTTTGCAGAAATGAACCCACTTTGTACCTTTAAACATTTCTCCACAGGGGCCTTGATCTCCCATAGTCAGGAGCTAAAAGTCATGCAGTAGAAAGTGAAATTTCTCAGAGACAAAATGATGAAAGCAACCACATCCCTTTGTGTGATATTGTCTAGTACTCTAGAATTTTTCCAGTAGAGTTTCCAAACAATATCTGGAATTCTTCAGGACCTGTACTATTTTTGGCCTGGACAAAAAAATAAGTTATTGCTAGTAGCAACTTTTATTATTTCATGAGTAGGTGAATTGATTTCAAGTTATCTTTCTGTAAAATGAATTTTTAAATAATTCTAAATAGATTGTATTACTAGTTTTGTCACCTAACTCAGATGGAGTTTTGAAGAGTCTACGTTTAGCCATAGTAAGCTCTTTGGACATAACAGGGCAGTAGAGCAAGTAGGATCATCTCTGAGACTTCTCTCTACTGATTCCAAGCACAAAACTTGTCTTCAAGGACATTGATTCCTTTTTATAGTGACAGATAAAAATCAACACCACAGGACTCTGAGTCCTCTTTACTAAAGATCCCAGTAAAGCTGACATTGTATTCTAGGGTCAGTTTCACCCTTCCAAGCCACACTGTGTAACCTGGAACTCTGACTGTTCAGGGACATGGTTTTGTTGAGTTTGGCTCTTCATGGAGTTTGGCAATTCAGGCTCCACCCTCATCTGTATTTGAGTGCTTCCCCATTCCTCTCTTGGTTACTTCACAGTCAGGTCAGACATTTCTGCATTTCATGGCAGCCTCACCTAAACTGCATTAGCTTTACACATTGCAGGCTCTGATCTTTGACTCTCCAGTTTCAGTCTCAGGAAGGTTTAATCACCTTCATTATCCCTTAGTAAGATTAATTTCACAAAAAGTCAAAAGACTGTGTGGTGTTATCCCTATGGCTGGTACAATAATTACTGTGCTGACAGCTCTTTCTTTAATAAAAAAGAAATTATTTCTCCCAAGTTACAGAAATTGTCATCTGCCTGCCCAGCCTCATGTCCAGAGTGTTCAGTGATTTTATGGAATTTCCCATGGAGAATAAAAACAGGGTCAAGGGCTGGAGGTACTGGTGCATGCCCATGATTTCTGCTTCGAGAAATTCTTGCAAGAATACCTCACTGAAAGGCCTGTCTCTTTCTCAGAGATAAAGTAGATGACTTCATAGTTTACTAATTAAATCACAGCAGATTTGCCACCTGTATTTATGGCACGGTTCACGATAAAGATGAACTCTTACTTAATTCTGTCCGGCTGACATCTGCTTTAGATCTTATTCCTTCTAGTTGCTGAGCTTCCTATTTTTCGTGTGTGTGTGTGTGTGTAGCATCTTTTCTCATTTAGCCAGGGATCAGGCATGAATCTGAGCCAACATCTCTGCTTTCCAATTAAACTGTGGTAACAAACTTTGGTCCCTGCTCATGGACTGTGTGTCAGTCAGGCCAACGCCTGTGGGAAGACTTGACCATTCCCAGCCCACCTTTTCTGCATATTCCACAGTTCCCACGTTCTGGGCTACTTACAATCCTCCACTTGTCATGTGTCCCTTTTACCAGCTCCCTCATAAGCCTCCTTTCCCGAGTTACCTCAGCCTTTCCTGAGTTCCTAAGGCTTGCTTTTTCCTGTCCCATGTATCTGATTTCTTGGCTAACTTTTCCACTGAACTTCTGCCCCTAACACGGCTTTGTCTTTCCAAGCTCCAAGCCCATAGTTGAAACGGTGAACTGTTCCTACTTAAGAGGAAAGGAAAGAAATACTAGTCATCCCCTTTTGTAGAGGGAAAGAAGACTGAGGCTGTGGACCTTGGGTAGTTATAAAGGATTAAATTTTAATTTGGCTTAACTGTGCTGTTTCAGTTTTCTGTTCAGAAGTACAAGATAGTTTATTTCGGTCTGAAGATGAGGAAGCGCCATTGGGTAAATATTAGTTCCTAAGCCACTAACAATCTTAGGAATACAAGGGATCTTAGATGGCTTCCACACTAGTTTCATTGATTTTAGAGAAGTAATCAACTAAATGACTTGCTTCAAGCCCAGGCTGATTTTTTTAATCACTGCATGTGTAGCTATATGACTTCTTTTCCAGACTTTCTCAAGTTTTTCTCTACAGGATCGAAATCCAAGCCGATTCAAATTTGTGATTCGCTGGGGATCTGTGGTCATTTTGTCCAGAAGTCAGACATTTTTCAGGGGCACAATAAAAACAATGAGAAACAGATCCCAGTGACTAGAATGACTGAGCTGTGGGTTAAATACCATTGTGAGAAACTTAAATAGACCAACTAAATGTTTTAGTGTACTGTAATCTTGCCACAGAAAAGATGGTCTAGCAAACCTTGAGTGTATCCACCGTGATCTTCTGTAAGACCAGAAAAGGGATTAGATGCCCCCTCCTAGCTCAGTGTTGTACAAGTAGAAAACAGCACTATGTTGAGTCCTGATGTAATTAGAAGCAATTGAAAATGAGCCAGAAATAAGGATGGGGGCAAGAAAAGAAGTAAAAGAAAAGAAATCATTGTGTAAACTAAGATTTGTCCAAAGTATTTAAAAATGTTTGTGTTTACAAGTAAAATTTAAAGCTTCAAGAAGGTATCTAGCTGTTTTTGGATACCATGCGATAGACCTTCCTTTCTAGAAAATGGCTTTTAGGAACTTTTAAGTATGACTAAATTCATTATGATTCATATATTGTATGTATGATGATGTCTCTAAGATGTGTCTTACAGGCCAGATAAAAGGTAAAAATTCATCAAAGTACAGTTTCAATACATTGATATGAATACATATCACTCTCACACTCTTGTCAAATCAAAATCGTAAATTGTGACTAGCGCCTAAAGTAGGATGATGACAGCTACAGTGTCGCTAGATGATAGAAGTTTTCCGACACCATTGTACCCTTGGGGTCATGTGGTGCAGGTGGCCTTCTCTTGGCGGAAGCATCATTGCCCTTCCTGCATGTGACACGGCATGTGACCCCTCTGGTTGTGAGAGCTGTGTAAGGGGACCCTCCATCCTCCTCCCTTGACCTCTTCTTAGACCGTAAGGGACAAGCAGGGCAGCCGTCCTGGCATCTAGGACGGCCTCACCTCTCCCGTGAAGCTTCCAGTCACGCAAACTTGGACAAAACTCTGTCTCCTAAAATTGTTCATCACAGTACATTTTACATAGGTGAAAAGTGGAAAAACTAGACGTCCAACAGCGTGAGATGGAATACCTACACCTTGTAACAACCAAATAAAATTATTTAAGTTCACTGGAGTTTAACAATATAGGAAATATTTAGTTACATTCTTGTGTGAAAAAGGGCTTCAGAAAGATAGCAATATTGTAATTCCAGTTATGCAAGCAGATTGCTGAATAGGAACACAAACTACTGGGAAGATGTACTTTCAAGTTCTTAAATGAGTTATTTTGGAGTGGTGAAGTTACAGTGATTTTCTTTTGAATTTTCTGTTTTTCATACTTTGTGCATAAAATATGCTAAAAACTCAGTGTACTTAGATTTAAGACCGATATTCAAGAAACATTAACAATATAATCACTTGGATTTCTTTTTCTCAGCTGTCAGTAATTATTCTATCTTTTTCCATTTTTTCTTAGTATGTATCTGTAGTCTATAGTGACTACATTGACCATGAGGAATTGGTACATGTACATAAGACATCTTAATTCATTAAAGCAATTGTGTAGGGCCTTAGAGCATGATTTCATGTTCACTTTTCAACAGCTCCTTTATTTGATTTTTTTGTGCTACTAAGGTTTGAACCCAGAGCCTCATGTGGGTTGACCACATGCACTACTACAGAGTTATATAGAGAGCTTATATTTTTTATGTGAATTTATTTTTGGAACCACTTTAGACAATTGATGTCATGCTTCTACTTTGTTACTTTAATTGAGAATTGTCTCTTTTAAAAACATATTTCTAAAATTTAGGACTTCCAGAGATAGTTATAGGAATTCTGGTGCTATGCATACCTTTATAAAGGCATCATTTTAAAAATTACTATTTTGAGTGGAGCTAACATATACCTATCCAGTTATGAATCAAGTAAAATTAATTTAAATCATAATTTTACAATCAAATATGTACCATGGATCATCCTTAAAAATTTCCTTTTTAGAACCAATGCTAAAAATTTTAAATTTACTGTAAATAATTAAATTTATGGGAAGAGAAAATCAATCTGTTTAATACAAATCACGTTTAATACATTGTTGGTTTTCAGTAATTAGGAAATGTCTTGCCTGTTTCTGTGTAAGTACCTGTCTGTATGTGTGTGTACATATGTGTGCACGCATGTGTGTGTGTGTGTGTGTGTGTGTGTGTGTGTGTGTGTGTGTTATTTTGGCTAGTGAATATATCATTCCTCTAACAAGGGAGAATTATCCAGACTGAAATGCTCTGAGGACAGACCTGGGTCCGGTGCACTGGTTTTCAGACTGTGCCAGAGCCTGTGAGGCTGTGTGTCCTCTGCCTCCTCCTCCTGCCTGCAGTAAAGCAGATTCACAAAGCCTCTCTTAGGCTAGATGTGGTGGCTCATATTTGTAATTCCAGCACTCAGGAAGCTGAGGCAGGAGAGCCATTGTGGACTAATAGTGAGTTCAAGACCAGCCTGAGTGACGCAGCAACAAGACCCTTTCTCAGCTAATGCAACACCATTTTCTTCCTGGCTGGGAAGCAGGACAGGGACAGAGCTGTCAGGGCTGCACAGATAGCTCCTGCTGAGTCTGCAGCCTCGCTTTCAGGCTCCCTGGAGAGAGGCGAGGCTGGCTGCTAAGTGTGACCCTGTGTGTGGCGCGGTGCACGGGGTCAGGGCAAATTCGGCCTCTTCTCTGCGGGTGGCCAGCGCCTCCTGCGGCTCTCCCCAGCCTGTTGTTGTAGATTGGTCATTGGCAGGGCTGGGCAGGCACGTGCTGGATGACACGGCAGAGCAAGTTAAGGAATGAACGGGGATGGTCTCATGAGGCCATGCGCCAGGGCAGGTGTGGGAGGAAGAGCTGGTAGGGCTGCTGAGGAGGTGACAGTGCTGTGTGCTGAGGAATGTTACTCTGCACCTTGCTGTGTTTCCATGGACAAAACCGTGTGTTCCTGCTGTACTGAGAGCCTGGGAGGTTAAATGATGAGGGCAGGTCGGAGCCCGAAATTGGAGGGAGGCACTGTACTCACTTCAATATCGTTAAGAATTTTCCTAACTATGAAATTTATTCTACACATCCAGAAACATTGAACAGATCTTGCTGAGAAAACGAAGCTGGCAAACTTATTTAAATTGGACAGAAAATTTTCAAGAAAACTTATGTCCAAGTTTGGTAATTTGACAACATTTACCTTTACTTTAAAGGTAACTTGGTCGCATGACAGCTCCAATGCGCATCTCCACTGAGCGGTTCCAACATCTGCTGATACCAATTCTCCTCTTCATTAAATTGTGCTGAATATCAGTGTGTGTTCTGTAAGGTCACAGTGGGGAGGTTGTTAATTGCTCTACTTGTCCTTGTCTGTGTCATATTCCAAATACTAACGTGTTTCTCAGAGCCAGAGAAATGGAGCTATTACTATACAAAGGCCAGGGGAACAGGAAGCGTCTTCTTCTGGGCCATAGTGCGATGTGCAGGATCCAAAACAATACGATAAAATGACTACTTTTTTTTTATAATCTTTATTGGTACATTAAATATACACATCATGATTTAATGTCAGATACCCAACTCAGAGAAGCAGGAATCTCCAGCACATCCTCGAATCTTCTCTGCATTCTGTATGACTTTAGCAAGTCCTGTGCTTGCAATATTCTAAGAATAATTTTACCCTATCACAGATTCTCAGTTAACAAGGGTACAGGTGATTTCTGATACTCATGTAGCTAAGAGAGATTTTTTAAAAGCCAGAAGTGTTGGTGTGTGATTTGTACTCTAGGAATAGAGTTAGTCAGTGATGACTTTGGTCTCATGGGGCCTCAACCGGCAGCTGGAGAAGTGAGAGCCATGTGGCTCCAGCCCTAACCTGGACATCTGGAGGAACTTCACAGAGTGCCATCGGGATGTTATAAATACCTACTTTGTGTGTCGTCATCCTCATGACTGCTTTCTTATAACTACCAGTGTTGAGATGATAAAGTCAGAGTAATATGTAAATTAAGATTAAACTTAGAAAATGGGAACGATTCCATCTGCCTCCTGAATAAGAGGAAGGAGACACTAAGACTTTGCTACCTGACCCCAGAGACTCAGAGTAAAGGAAAGCATTTGAAGAAAAGCACTTCAGTGTTTGGATGGACATCAGCGAAAGGAAGGTCAGACTGTCCCACCGTGGGGAGGAAAGAGCAGGAGAGAAAGGGCAGAGAGAACACTTCCCTAGGCTGTCACCTGCCACGCCTGGCTGGGACTCTGAAGAAGTCACCTGAGTTCTTAGAAAGATGTCACTTTCTTGCAAAGATGCCTCTATCTATTCAGAGTCGAATCCAGCTGATGGAGGTTTCCTGCTCTTCTGTGAGAAGCCCTGAAAATTCTATATGGATGAAAGCCACATGAACAGAGAATCCCTTTCATGTGGATGCCTTGGAATTCTGTTTCTTGGCACACAGCCTGTCTGAGAGCACTTTGAAAATTTGTAGTTGCAAGGAGGCCTTTTTTCCAAGCATTAGCTTTTGCATGGACAGAGCGTTAGCTTGTGCACAGAGTGCCAGTGGACAAACCGAGACAGAAATGTGGAATGTGTCACCAGTGTTTTCTTATTCAGAAAGTTATACAAACTTGGCGTTGAAGTTTCCTCCCTGCAAACAGTTAGCTCTTTATTCTCACCTTTCCCATACCCTCAAATGTTTGCCTTGTGTTCCTGCTGGCCAGCTGTGTATTTTTAACAGAGAAATTAACCTCTCTGGCAAGTTGTTTTGTTTGTGGAAGTGTGTTTCATTTTGTCTTTGTTGTACTTTTGCAATAAGTTCGTTCTTTGTTTATCCACTCTCTAAACTGGCCCAGGGTTTTCTGTGGGCATATTATTTTTGGGGGGGGAATATTATTTTTTGGGGGGCATGTTATTTTGAGAGCATCATCTGACCTGACTCTAAAGTGGGAAGCGACTTCAAGGTGAGAGACTTCTCTTTATTTCCAGTGCCCGTTTTTAAGTGCACAGTGGGCCAACCCACAGGGTTAACCCTCACTCATACCTTACAGTCCTTGGAGCACCCAGCAGGGTAGAATTCCTTGAATCTTTGTGGTGAAAGTTCTTTCATGGTATGGTACACTTTCACTCAGAGTCCAAATATGGTCTGTCTTGCTGGGCTTCTTGGAGGAATGGGATAAAGACAGTGGCCTGGGTTAAGGCCAGTGCAAATGAGGACTCCTCCTAGGAAATGTGGGTGTGTTTCTGACCAAATGCAGAAGTTCTCCATCTTTTGGTGTCCCCTAGAATGCTAGCCCCTCAGAAAGACTGCACAGCCTTTCAGAGAGGATTACTTCTAATCCCAGTGGATTCATGTCTGTGAGATTTACATCAATAGCAGTTGGAAGTCTGTGTAAAATACAAAGCTAACTACCTGGAAATACTGAGAAGTAACTAAAAAGAAAGAAATAGACAAGAATGCATGAGTTCTCTATTCATACAAATTTGCTTCAGTATTGACCATTATTGGTGTCATTTTGAATGGTTAAAATTTAAAAGGGAATCTAAGACTTTTTCTGGATTGTTCTGGGAAATGAATGAGCTCAACAATGCTTCTACAGCTGTGAAATGATCCTAGAGGAATCCACACTTTGAGAGAACACTGAGCATTGCATATCAGCACACACAGACCTCGGCTGGTCTGCAGAACATTATCCCAGCATTACAGAACAGAATCTCAGCAACCCAGAAAGAATCAAACCCAAATGAAGACTTCACTGCTGCCCACTGTGGGAGAGGCCGGATTCGGAGTCTGAGCCTTTCCAAACCAGAAGAAACCAGTCAACACTTTACAGAGGAATCAGCCAACCTGACGTAATACAATGCACCACTCCCAAGGCCTGGGATCCAGTCCAATGTGAGAAAAAGTCAGAGACATGAGATGAAATGACCACGTTCAAGTCAATATGGATATTTTTACTCAGAAGTTATAAATAGCAAAAATTTTTAGATAGCTGTGATTAAATGCAAAATAAAAGGATGCAAATAAGGAAATATGCTTGGACTGAGCAATAAAATAAGGGAAGTAAACAGAAGAATTAATTACAAAAGAGGCAAATGGAAATTTTAGACCTGGCAATTGAAATCCATAATATTAATAAGCAAAATTCATCTTTAGTGTGATAGAAGAAGGGTATGAAACTAATGGGAAGGTAAAAAGAAAATTTATTTCTCACAGAAAGAAAAGTCAGAATAATCTCTGTACCATTAACAAAAGGCCCAAAATACATGCAATTGGAGTTACAAAGGGAGAAGTGTGAAAAAATGGGATGAGAAAAATATTGGAAGCAAGACTGCACAAATAAATCCAAAATTTGGAGGACAATTTAAAGTAGAAATTCAAGTTTAAAAGACCACTGGAAAACCACATATACAGAGCAGCGCTATTTTACTGGTCATGATTGATCTGACTGATGCGAAAGAACTTCCTGAGGACGGCAGAGGACATGGCCCACCATGGGGCACAGTGGTACCAACACCTGTGATACCCAGCAAATCTGCAAGGCCAGATTAAAATGATGCTGTAAAGTGCAAAAGACAAAAACGTCTGCCAGACTGCAGAGTTCATGTCAGCAAAAACAGCCTTCCTGGAAGAAGACAAGGTGGGGACACTTCAGTTGAATGTCTGAGATTGCTCTTCATTGCCCACCAGTACTGCAAGAAACTGAGCGGGAACTTCTTCCGGCGGAGTAAAAATGATGCAAACTTGAAGGGCTGAGCCCCAGAAATTGTAAATATGTTTGTAATTCTTAGAAAAAATCTAGTTTGATCTTACTTTTTGAAAATCCATACAGAAAATTAAGATGAACATTGTGTTGGGACACTGGTACCTACACCTGACTGGTCTGCACATAGGAGAAGCATAATATTTAGTGTCTAGCAGCTGGAATGGGAATGCACAGTGTTAAGGTGCTCACAGTACATCAGGTGGCAGGTATTAATTCTAAATGGACTCTGGAAAGCCGCAGGTGTGTCTCTCGGTCACTGCACCTACACAGCGCTTGCCGGGGTGATGAGATAGTGGTACCAATGACAGCGTGGTAAACTGATTGCAGTGGAATGAATCCCAGGCCAATGTGTGGAGCAAAGAAGAAAGGAGAGGAAGGAGAACTGAAGCCCAGAGACAAATGCTAGGGACCAGTAAATCAACAGAGCAAAGGCCAGCTATGCTCACAAGTGTGTAAGTACACAAGTTAGGCAGATGTCATTAGAGTAGTAACAAGAACCATCTATATACTATCTACCAGAGGAATACCTAAAATATAACGACATACAGACTAAAGATAAAAGATGCAGAAGCCCTCTGTCTAAACCCACACTGTGCAGCCCACGGGGCTCCGTTTATGTCGCCTGCAGTGGATTCCAGGCCCTGAGAGCCACCAGAAACTCTACCCAAGGCATAGGGTAGCTCCTTTGCCACACACACAGTGGCAATCATGACTGTGTGTGCTTCCGACCCCCGAACATACAGCTGATCGAATTTAAAGGAGAGAGGGAGACACATTCTCTTAAAATGAATCAGTGATAATTAGGGGACACAGTAACACGATCCTGATTTTCGTTAACTTCAAAAACACAGAAAACAGAAGACAACAGTTTTCTCTGCATTTCATGAATTCAGCAAAACCCACATGGCAGTCTTTTTTTTTAGTTATTTTTTGAGACAGGGTCTCGCTTTGTAGTGTAGGCTGGCCCTGAGCTCAGCCTCCAACTCACATCACAGCAATCCTCCTGCCTCTGCCTCCCGAGTGCTGGGATTACAGGCGTGAGCCACCACGCCCGGCACTGTGGTATGTGGTACTGGTGGCTGCTGGGCATGAGTCTCCATGCCCAGTATGGTATGTGGCTACCGGGGATTGAATCTGGGTCCTTGCACTTGCAAGACAGGCGCTAGAACCACTGAGCTAACTCCCCGGCCCTCACATGACAGTCTTAATGATTTTTTTTGACATTTTTTTCTATTGAAATCTTTATTGGTACATTACATATATGCATCATGATTGCACTCCATAATGGGAATTTGTACCAGTATAAGACACAACTTAATTCTCATTTTTTTCCATAGCCCTACCCACCCTACCACCCCCCTATATACATAAAATTTGTTTCCTTTCTTTTTTGTTATAATCTCATTATTTTTTCCCCTTCACCCTATTTTACTTTGAATATTTTCTATTTCACAATATATAACATACAATCCTAAGACTCATTTCCATCTTTATTTTCTCATGCCAGAGAAAAGATGTGATATGTACCTATCTGTGACCCATTTATTTCACTTATGAGGATATCCTCACGGTATGCCCATTTAAGTATAAATGGTTCAAGCTTATCATTTTTGATGGCAGAGTAATACTCCATTCTGTAGAAGCACCACAGCTTTTTTATCCAGTCTCCAGTTGATGGACACTTGGGTTGTTTCCAAGAAGTAGCAATCACAAACTGAGCTGCTATAAGCATGGCTGCACATATGTCACTGTATTATGAGTCTTAGTTCTTTTGTGTAGATACATAGCAGGGCGATGGTCGAGTCAAATGGGACCTCCAATCCTAGCTTTTTGAGGAATCTCCAAACTGATCTCCACAGGGGTTGTACTAGCATACATTCCCACCAACAGTGGGGAAGGGTTCCTTCTTCTCTGCAGCCTCGCCAACATTTGCTGTTGGCTGATTCTGAAATGGCAGCCATTCTATGTGGAATGAGATGAAATCTCAGTGTTGTTTTCATCTGCATCTCTTGAATGACTAATGATGCTGAGCATTTCTTCTTATGCTTCTTAGCTGCTCTTACTTCTTCCTCTGAAAAATATCTGTTCATTTCAGATGCCCATTTTTGAATTGTGTCTTTAAATTTGGGTGGGCTGATATTTTTGAGCTCTTTATATATTCTAGATAGTAACCCTTTGTCTGAGGAACAGCTAGTAAAGATTTTTTCCCACATTGTTGGTTGCGTTTTTGCTCTGTAGGTGGTTTCCTTTGCTGTGCAGAAGCTTCTTAAAAGAATGAGGTCCCATTTGTTGATTTCTTCAGTCAATTCCTGTGCTATAGAGGTTTTGTTGAAGAAGTCTTAATGAATTTAAATGTTAAAACTATTACCAAGTCAAATCCACCAAAACAGACAACATGTATTAGCTCTGGTTGGGTTTATTCAAAGAATGCAAGATTTGTTTAATATTCAAACACTAATCAATTTAGTTCACTACATTTACAGAGTAAAGGAAAAATAAATGGAAGAAGTATTTGAGAAAATTCAACACCCATGTCTGATAAAGTTCTCAGTAATTTAGAAGAGAAAGGAATAATTTCAAACCAATAATTGAGAATGATACAACTAACATTTTATTTGTCTATAATATGTTAAATACTGAGACTAAAGTCTAATATTAGATCTTTCTAGCTAATATTTTACTGCAGGACATACAATTCAAATGAGACAGGAAAGAAATAAATGGCATTAAACAAAAAAGAACAAGTAGAATTATTTCTTATTCAAGGACCAATTATTTACATAGAATCCCCTAAGGAATGGATTAAATAACTAGTAGAACAAAAGTGAATAGACCAACTTTGAAGGATACAAGATTAGTGCACCAAAATCAATTATATTTTTATATAACAGAAAGAATTGGAAAAAGAATAATAATATAATTTCCTTTACAATTTTTTTCTGAAAGCTACAGACTAGTAATACCTTTATGGATAGATGAGTTAGATCTCAACATCTAACACGGTGCTGAAAGATGCTTATCTTTTTATCTTTCTTTCTTTCTTTTTTTTAAATTTTATTTTATTTTATTTATTTATTTATTTATTTATTTTTAGGTGAAGGGTCTATTTTAGCTGGCTTTGAGCTTTCTATTCTTCTGCTTCAGCTTCCTGAGATGCTGAGGCTGCAGGCATACAATGCCATACCAGGCCCAAAGACATTATTTGAAAGTCTAAAGTAAATGAAGTAATATACTTGACACAATATAATTTGTTTAAATAAAAGATGAACCAAAGTCTTTTTTTTGCAGCCTGCAGTAGGTAGTCTGTTACAGTGACGGAAAACTGACTAGCACAGGAGTCCACACACAGACACAAGTAAGAGTCCTTTGATTTGGGACCAAGGTGTCAAAGTATTCTCAAGGGTAACAGAAAGTCTTTCTTTTAATGATGCTTAAACATATACATGCAGACTCAAGAGAATACCTCATGTTTACCTCTCACCATATCAAGAAATGAATCTAGATCAATCGTCTAATTTTAGCTAAAAGTAAAATCTAAAAATACAAAGCTATTATGTGGAAACAAAATAGCATTTTCATTCCTTAGAGCCAAAGTACATAATGTGTTTCTTATTCAAGACAGAAAATAATGACCCTTAAGGAACAAATCTTTCTCCTCAAAACTCCTTGTTAATACTATGAAAGGGATAAAGTGTAGAGAGGGAATCATATTTGGAAAATATATCTTTGACCAAGGACTTTTGTCAAGAAAGTAGTCTTATAATCCAATAATATGAAGAGGAAGAATAAGTTGAGAAGGGAACAAAATATTTGAACAGACATTTCACAAAGAATGACATATAAGTATCCTATAAATATATAGAATGTGCTTTAATCCATCCACAAACAGGGAATGCAAAAACCACACAGTCTGATAACACCAGCTGCATGCTCAGCTGTCTTAGCCTCAAAGAGCAGCAGCACCAGTTGTCACCAAGGTGTCACACAATGGACCTTCCACCTACTGCCGGTCAGTGTGCAAAATGACAGGACTAATCGCACCTGCTCTGTGATCCGGATTCAATTTCTAGGTTTGCACTCGAGAAATGAAAGCGTATAACTATATAAATCTTGACAAAAAGCATTCATTGCTGCCTTTTTCAAAATAAACAAAAACTAGAAACAAGAGAATGGTTAGGCAAACTATGAAGCATGAATTCAACAGAATACTGAACAATAAAGAGAAATAAACAACTGGTTCATAGCACATCAATGAATCACACAAACATGAAGTAAAAGAAGCTTGTGAGAAGAGTACAGTGTGATTGGTTTTGTGTGAGCATAAGACTCGTGATGAATAAAATCAGAACAGCGGTTCTCTCAAGGCAGGAGGGCTGGGGATGCCTGGGAACTGGGTGATTTCTTTTCTAATGAGTTGCAATAGTTTGTAGTGGCTTGTTTGTCACATAAATGAATTTGTCCAAAATTAGCAAATGGTCCGAGAGTTCTAATGTACAGCATAACTGTAATTCACAATATCGCTTTGCATGCTAGAACTTGGCTATTACTTGGACTTGGATGCTTCAACTACATCTCTAAATACGTAAGAACTATAATATGCTTGAGTTTATTAATTATCTCACTTGGCACATGTATATTAAAACATCATGCCACACCCCTCTAGGGCCTAACTTGAAAAGATTTACCCATATAACCATATACATAATGTCACATCGAGAATGAGTCCCAGCTCCACTTAATGATATGCAGGGTAAGGTAAACTGCTACCTGCAAGCTACTTTGAAATACAAAGAAAATAAGATGGTTGATAGATGGCTAAACTTAGACATGTTATAACAAAAATAATAATGCCTGTTGTAAATCTTTGTTCACGGCTCAACTTTTGAACAGATTTTAGGAAATTTTACAAAATTTTCAGAGCAAAATATTAAGAAATTAGTGAAATAATGAGTACTAATAATGAAATGTAGAAATATAGCCTGTGACTTTGTGAGATTAAATAAAGTAGAGCAGAAGAACCCCCCAGCGGCATCCTGTGCGGTCCTGGTCAGCCTCACTGGCGCTGGCTTCCATGGTGGTAAGTTGGGGCTGCAGCCCGCGAGATGGTGGGGAGAGGTGGGTGAACCCACAGCGCTGGCGCTGGCGCGGACCCAGGCACATGTCCCTCGGTGTCCAGCCTCCTGCCCGCTGGGTGATGCTGTGAGTGAGCTGGTGCCCACGGTCACGTCGGGGCTCCCAGAAGCTGTGCAACGTTGGCTGCTACTTAGGCACTTTGCCTCGCGATACAGGGACCCAAGTTCTTCCCCGCACTTTCCTCGGTCTCTCTACGGAAGTGTTGATGATACATTAGATCCTCTGTCCTCCCAAAGGCATAGGCTTGGTGGACCCCAAAGGTGTGGGTTTGTCATTCAGGTCCAGGGGGTCCAGTGGTTAAGGGAAAATGATGGCTGGTAGGTGACTGAGTAAAGTGATTTTGATGTTTAAGAACACAATGTAGGTGCAAGAAAACTCGCGGGCTCTGATGATGGCAATTCATTGTAAATAAATAAACAAGGGCTTAAAACAGCTTCATGCATTTATTTTTCTTTCTTCTCTGTTTGAAATAATTCATTGCAGTACAAGCTAAAAGTCCCCCAAGTGAAATTGCAGTGATTACATTTTCTTAATTTGAATTTATTCAAAGCAACAACAATGAAAATATTCTTTTTTAAAGAAAGCACTAACAGAGTACTTTTAAATTTGCAACCATCCTGTGCTGCTTATCTTGCTATCTTATGACTTGAGTTCCTGTGGAGCAAAAGGATGATTCATTTCATTGCTCGCTGAACACATGGAATCCACCTTGAATTCTAGTGACTACACGGAATGGCAAGGCAGACCCGAGGCATGCAGCAAGGCAATGTACATTTCATTATGAAAGGAAAATGGTGCTCTTGAGTCAGCGTTAGACAAAAAGAACTTTGCCAAATTCAGCAAGTTTGCTTGATATCTCTCCAAGTTTCATGACCGATAGATGGGACTGTCTCAGAAGGGAAAATACTGCACTCATTTTATTTATCTCAGTTTCTTTCTTGTGGGAAACCAGTAGTGTAAATTTTGATTCATCCACGACAAGATGATAGCAGCAGTTTAGAGGGTGAGGCAAAGAAAGAAACTAAACGATGGATGTGGGAAATCAAGCTAGATCATAATTTTTGTAAGAAACTATCTGAAGGTCCCAGAGCTGTGTGTCTGATTCTCCCGCACCCATCTGTGCTGTGCCTCTGTCTGCTGCCCAGGTTGGCTCTGGCTCGGGCATCTATCCACCCAGACAGCGATTCTGCGTCAACTCATGAATTCTGACAGAAAGACAATGAACAGCTAATTAGATTCCACTCTGTTTGCTACAAGGCTTCAGTTTGGAGCAGGAGACAAGATAATCGAATAAGCAGCTGACAAGGACCCTGAATGTAGTGTTCCCTGAGGGAAGTGTGCAGGTAGTTAGCCGGAGCTATCTTTAATTTGTCCAGGCATGTCCATGGTGTGCTATATTGGAGACTGTCAGAGAAAGGCCTGTGGCCGGGGCTTTGTAAGTCTGTACATGGATAGTGATCTGTTATCCCTGTACGCATGAGTAGAGTCACTTTGAAAGAGCAGTGAAGGTAAGCTTGAGTGTGTACGTAATTGGAAATGGAGAAGCTATGTCTGTGTCTATGTCCATATTTACATCAATATCCTTTGACATCTGTTTATCTCTCTATATAGATATCCTTATAGGTAGCATCAACTAATTTATATAATACATAGGTGCATATAAGTAGACATCAGAAAACAAATATAGATATTGATAAATAATATAGGAGATAGATAGATAGATAGATGATAGATAGATAGATAGATAGATGATAGATAGATAGATAGATAGATAGATAGATAGATAAGAGATGGAGGGAGAGGTGGAAGGAGCCAGGGAGGGGAGAGAGAGAAGGAGAGAGATTGTCTAGTCTCCAGGTGTGCAGGTGGAGAGTTTGCAGCATGGATGAAAGGACTACCTGAGTTAAATACCCAGGGCAGATGGAGTGAGTGTGCCCCCCCGCCCACAACTAACTCAGCTCATGCTCCGGGATTTACCCCAGCAGTCACTGCACCCGGAAGTCTTTGTTGCCCGGATTCCTACTGGAGTCGCAGTCCCTCATTTGAGCTGAACACCCAGGAAAGCTGGGTCGCTCGTAGGCAGCTGTAGGCAGTGTCCTGAGTTTGATCGACTCCTGTGATTTCTTTCCTACAGTGTCTTGAGGAGCTTAATTACACATCTGAGTCTCTTTAATAACTGAATAATTTTCATCTTTTTTGTGCTTCATCTTGAATTAACATCATTAGTATTTATTATTAACATCATACAGGTACACAGTCCAAAAAACAAATCGCAGAAAAAGAGGACCTCCCTCTCCCAGGCCAGCCACCTGAAGTCCTCTGGAGACAGGCTCCCTGCTCCCGGGTGTGGGCGCTTCTGTCTTGACCTTCCATGACTCTTAAGGTGCCCCGACGTCTGTAATATAGCAGTCAACTGGGAACTGCCTGAATAGCTTCGTGGAGGTGGCCTTTCCCCTTAATATTCAGATGCCAGTAATAAATTTAAAATATGATTCCGTTTTGTTATGGAAATGTAAGGGAAAGGTGTGCAGAATGAGCAAATAAAAGTAATAAATACAGGGTTGTAGGCACACATAGAAATATGTACAGGATGGATTCACTAGGAGCCAGCTTCAAGATGTCTGGAGCTACTGATATCTTCGTTCATCCTCCTATGAAAAGAAGCATGATAGGAGAACAACTTTATTACAGTTACCAAGCATTAGTTAAGAGAAAGAAAACAAACTTTAAATGTTGGGGAGAGGTATAAACATTTATTACTAGTCTAGGTTCTGTTACTATTACTACAATGGATATTTTGTGTTAGAGACACATAAGACAATCGCAAACTTATTGGAACCAATCCATGGAGCCATTAAACTCACTTTATTTTATTAAATGTAATAGAGGAAAATAATCTTTTGAAAATATTTTAAACATGCAATGTTTTAAAATAAGTTTATAAGAAAAATAGAAGATATATAAAAATAAATGAAAATCTTTCTTGTGTGTTAAAATATTATCATATTGAGAAAAAAAAATAACGTAGTATAACAGGGACAGTGTTGCTGGATTCATTTATAAGATTAAAGCATTCAATTAGCATCTCATTTGATTAATTACATTTATTTTAGTCACAAAAAAGAAATAATACCTAATAAAATTTTTTGTCAATTTTGTAATGAAAAATCAACAGACAGCTGGGTGTGGTGGGACATGCTTGTGGTTCCAGCTTAAGAGGCTGAGGCAGGAGGATTTCTTGAGCCCACGGGTCAAAACCAACTGGCAACATAGCTAAACATCATCACTTAAAAGAGGTAGTGGGTGAATGGAATGGTGCTATAACTGGCAAGGCTCTTCTGACAGAGACAGAAAGTGCTAGGACTTTGTGGGTTAAACTATTCATCCCTATCGTATTAACACAAATGCAGCCATTGAGAAGAGATAAACAGGTGAGCATGGCTATATTTAAATAAAACTTTGATTACAATCAAATGAAAATTTATGGGGCCAGAGATTTAGGTTAGTGCTTCCGGTGCCTGCCTCACAAGTTTGAGGTCCTGAGTTTGATCCACAGTAAAAAATAACCATTGTGTAATTTTATATGTAATAATATAGTGTTTGATTTTTTTCATTGTTGCTGTTGTGTGTTTTTATTTCCCAGCCATTTAAAAATACAAAAATCTTTCTTAGCTCAAGGATCATTAAAATATATATACAGACTTGAATTAGACCATGATTCATAGATTACCAACGTTGAAATGAACTGCAAGGAGGTAGATACGAAGGGATAATTAAATAATATAAAGGAAGCATCATAAACCACTGAAAAAGAATATATTTAGGAAATAATGTTAAGAATTGGCAACATCACTGAGGAAAAACAATTCTTCCACACCTTCTATTAGCATCCAATATCTAAAACAAATTCCAAATGAGGGGTTAACTGGGAAATAATGAAGTCATTAAAATGAAAGGAAATTGCAGCAAGTAAATCTGACTGATTTGCAAGCATTTTAATAGTCCTTAATGATAGTCATTCATTAATCACACAATTGCGTTGACCTTTAAAGAAAGCTAATAGCATTAAATTGTCTTAGGTCTCCCAGGTTCACTCCCATTTATTTTGTAAAGGATTTTGCTATTATTGCCTGGTTAAAAAAATAGTAAAGGATGAGAACAAATAAAAAGCATATGTTGTAACTAATGTATTTTGATTCCAACTTTGTTTTTACAAAACTTATATAGACAAAGAAAAAGACTAGAGAAAAATAAAGCAATGCCATACTCACTCTCAAAAAAGGAAAATACAACCGACCAGTTATTTTTGTAACAGTAAAGTCCATCCTAAGCCTAAAGGAGTTTCCTTGAGGCTCCAAGTCTTCCCTATGTCTTTGGTGTTCCCTCTTGATTGTCACCCCAGAAACAAGGACCTGTGCAATGGGTTCCTGCAGTGTTCCTCCAGAGGGCTGAGAGGAGCTGTCATGGGAGGCACACAGCACGCCGAGCCCCATGGGCTCCTGGTACTTCTCATCCCTCCCACACATGGAGGAAACCCGGCCCAGCTTCTGTGCGCTCTCCTGAATACGTTAAAGCCATCCAGTGGAGATAGTCCATTATTGTGATTCCAACTAGCCCTGAGTCTTCTCACTGCCCCGTCCTTACGTGTGCCCAAAGGTGTTGGCCAGAGGTGGGTCACTCTGAGAGAAGTTACAGACCTGGCTGCTGTGGGCACCAAATCCAACAAGCAGGCAAGTATTCAGACACCATCTACTGAAACTGAGAGGAAAGCTGAAAGACACTGTTGGAAATGAGTTAAAAGGAAGTGAGTCATTTGAGAGTCACTGTGCTTCCAGGAAGTACAAAGGATGAAAAGGCTAATAACGGAAAAAAAGGTCTACGAAGGCTACATGCAGACACTCAGAAAGATGCTGGATCGTGGGCATCATCCACTGACACTGGCAATCTTTGAGTTTTGTCATTTAATTTATTTTACTTAGAAAATGACAGAGCTTTTCCTGCACAAGCTGAAGACCTGCTGCAAAACTAGATTATATTTCATTGCTGACTATCCTTCTTAAAATTCTGCTTTTTAAAAAATACAGGCTTATAATCCTATAAGCTTTTTCAAGGTCCTTGTGTTCTCTTTATCCAAAGCAGTAGGTAAATAATCGAAGTTTCTGTTTTGATTGGGGCAAAGATAAATTATTCATTTAGACCTATATAAAGATTTTTCTGTGTACTTAATGAAATAGTTTGAGAGTATATTGGACCCTTTTCACAATTAGAAAATGTGAAATAATATACAAAATTATTTAACAGAAGCATAGTTTAGTTGTAATCATACTAAAGGGAATAGACATTATGATATGAACAAAGGCAGCCCACAGGAATCTGAAATATACATATAGTTATGTTTATTATAGAGAGAAAGCAATTCCATTTATTTTTCCTTTTTGGTATTTGAAAGTAATTAATTTATCTCAACAATTTAGATAGCAAAGACTTGCTTATTTCTGTGTCCTCTATTTTGTTCATATTTTATTTATTTTATTTTTTAAAAATCTTTATTGGTACATTACATATATGCATCATGATTGCACTCCATAATGGGGATTTGTACCAGTATAAGACATAACTTAATTCTCATTTTTTCCCATAGCCCTACCCACCCTACCACCCCCCCATATACATAAAATTTGTTTCCTTTCTTTTTTGTTATAATATCATTATTTTTCCCCTTCACTCTATTTTACTTTGAGCATATTTCACAATATATAATATACAATTCTAGGACTCATTTACATCTTCATTTTCTCATACCAGAAAAAAGATGCGATATGTACCTATCTGTGACCTATTTATTTCACTTATGAGGATATCCTCAAGGTATGTCCATTTAAGTATAAATGATTCAAACTTATTATTTTGTTCATATTTTAGAAAACATAAAAGTATCATTCAAAATGATAAAGTATTAATTTATATTTGAGGTATTATCCTGCATTTTCATCTGACTCCCATTCCATCCTGGTTTCATTATTAGCTAAGATTTATAGTGATGTTTTGAAATAATTACATTTTAGCTTTAGAAATTGCTTATACGGGACAGAAGGGTAGCTCAGTGTAGAGCACCTACCTCCCGTGCACACCTCCAGGATCGCAAACAAGCAAATAATTGCTCACATGATCAGCAGTAACACAAGTAGCACTGGAAGAGCTCGACATTTATACCTCATGCCATTTATCACCATCTAAAGCAGTACACCGACTTTTTTGTTACATGAAATATAAGTCGATACATATATATCAGAAAAACTGAGAGATAAAGCATTTTTTCTTTTTTTTTCCTTTTTATTTTTGGTTTCTTATTCAATAAAATTTCACTGATTTACTAGTCATGATAAGTAAGACACACTGGCAGTTATTATATAATACCATCATTTTATTATAAGTTCTATAAAACTGTTAAAAATAATGCCCATACATTCATTAAAAGAACCAACCATGACCTCTCATATACGCAGAACAGTTAGTGTACACAGGACAGGAGTGCGAGGTTTTCATCTTTCATGGGTGGGTCTCTCCCAGTCAGTAAGTCATATGCATCTTTTCAATTGAGTTTGATAATTTTTGAACTAGACCTAATATCTCTGTCTTCCTTCTTCACAGTACTAAAGTCTACTGTCTTGTTTTGTTGCTGGCTATCCCGGTTGCCCAAGCCCAGCTTGGTGATGCTGTCCCTCAGCTAGAAATGGGGAGCACAGGTGGATCCTAGTCCCCACTTGGGTCCTCAGTCCGGATATCCCAGCCCTGGACAGAGCCCGGAGGGGAAGTCGCACCAAGCTGAGGAGAGCTCACTGGATGTCATTTCTTCTTTCTGTTCTACTCTCAGAGGTTGTCAAAAGTGATATTTTACTTTAAGTTGTTTACATTTCCCTGAGAGAAAGCAGGGAATCAGGGCAGAGGGTGAGCACTGCTTGTATGCTTTCCTGGATTCTTGCTTGCCTTGCTTTTGAAGTCGTTTTTAGAATCCGTTTGTCTGTGTGGGTTGTCTTTCTGTCTCCACTTTTCCCTCCTCCTCCTGCTCGTCCTCTCTGCCCTCTTCTTCCTCATTTTTTCTTTCTCTGCAGTGCTGAGGATCAAACCCAGGTACTTGTGCAAGGAGCAGCTCTACCACTAGGCCACACCCCAACCCCAACCTCGCTTTTCATATGTGCCGCATAAACATACGACAAGGCTCTCACCTGTCCTCTGCCTTCCTGTGCAGTAGCTTTTCACCATTCAGTGCAAAATTTACCTGCTCAGCCAAGGCTCTCTTCGCTGTCAGCTCCAAGCTGAAAGCTTATTTGGAAAGTCCTACATTCCTATTATGAGAAAAAGGTTTCCTAAAACATTGATTAATATTTTTTTTCTGTCAAATACAGTCCACCTGGAAATCACTGTTAAATTTCATGGAACTATTCTCTAGAAATATTGTCTTCCAAATGGAAAGGTATAACATCGAGTGAGTAAAAGTAAAATTTTATAGTAGAAAACACTATTTCTACTAAACAATAATTTGTAAGCTAATTGAAAAATAGGTTAATGGGATGTTTTAGTACCAACTTGAAGATAAAATGTAATTTAATTAAAAGAAAGTACAATCTAAACAGGCAGTGAGAGAGACTGATGCTAGGGAGAATCCTGACCACCCAGCTTGTGGCTTCTTTTCCATCCAGTGTAAAGATATCAAGTGATCCCAGTGCCAAACACATCTATTCTTGGAAATGGAAACCAAATGATAAACTTTAAAGAAAAGGAAAAATCTTTAGAAATTCCAAACAAATAATAAAATAAATAAAATATGAAGCAAGATCTTGCTGATGTATTATAATATACTGTGAAATCAAAATGTTTTGGTGAGAAAACACACAGATTGGTAAAAAGAGCACCAGTTGCAATTATAAATACAGAGGAAGTTTCCAAATAAGTGATATTTTAGAATGAAGTAAAGTTGAACAAAAATTCTAGGCTTCCTCTGAGACCAGGCCATGGAGAAATCCTGCTTGAATTATGTAGAACACTCAACACTCCCACACACAAAAAGACCTTTATTTAAACAGCAAAATATGACTTGTTTCCTCCAGAAAGTAAAACTTAATGAAAAGGAGAATTCCTCCCGGTACAGTGTGACTTGTTGTTATGTAAGGTAGAATGCAAAGTTTTATGTTTCTTTTCATTGCTATTTTTGGCACCAAACCTTTTGCATTTTATATGAGGTGGTTTGGACTCTAGGCAGGCATAGGGCCAGGGTTCACAGAGCATTCTGGGAGCAGAGGAGGCAGCTGCCCAGCGCCCCCTTCAGGATAAACATCGACAGCCTTTTATCACCTTCTGGGACAATGTTTACCTTTTCCTTGCCTGTTACTCAGGGTTGCACACAGGAGTCCAGAGATGAAGGACAATGACCTGATAAACTGAAACCCTAAAGATGCTCCTCGCCCGAGGTCCCAAGGTCCAAGGAGCAGTGTTACAAACATCTTGGTTTCTGAGCACCTAGACCTGGCGTCAATGGAAAACTTTCTTCTGCTTTGAACAGGATGCAAAATTTGCACAAAAACTATGAATTCAGTGAGTAATACATGTGCTCAGTGTTGACAACAGTCATGGGAAGGCTTTAGGTCCATCTCTTCATTTGCTGATTTTGATATAAAAATCAGTATTAGAGTCACTTTTCCTAACAAAATGCTGTGAGCAGTATTCCCAAGGTCATGCTATTCCCATTAGGGATATCTCCCGAGAATTTCTGGAATATTACCAAAATTTACTTTTCATATCCAGAATATTTCAACACTGAGAACTTGAGGATCTGACTGAAAGAGATTTTTCATGATTCTAAAATTATTTCATTACTTCAGTGAGAAACCACCTCACGCACAGGAATGGTGAGAACAGAATGAGCCTGACCCACGGGCTTTTGGTTAAATGGGTTCTCAGTACGCCTCGGGCTGATCGCTCTTCCACAGAAGAGGTTTTCCCTACCGGCGCCAATGAGCACATTCTCCTCTCGTTTTGTAGCTCGAGATTGGCATTAAGACTAAAGATGTCATGAAGGAGGAAGAAAGACAATGGCGAGAGGGAAGAAAACATGCCGGAAGCTTTGAAAACTCCCCCAAAGAGTGTAATTGTCCTTGTCCTAGAACATTGACCTGAAAGATCCAGATCCTTTCAAAATAGCTATTGAACAGACACTTTTTCTAGATGCTGCGACAAACAGTGAACACAGTAACAAAAATCTTGTCTTCATGACACGTATGTTCTAGTTTGGGGGGAAATGAAACAAGTGAATGTATAAAAAATCGACTTGAATCATTGTAGGAAAATGGATGCAACATGACTGATGTCAAGTGAAGTAAAGCAGTCACAGAAAAACAAATATCCCATGGCTTCTCTGATAGGACAAATCCAAAATATAAATTAAAAGCAAAATAAAAGATAATAGGAAGTAAGGATGTGGATAATGGGAAGAAGAGGAACAGATCCTTTTCAAATGGGGGGTGAAGACACGGAAGGGATGCAGAGTGAGGGGTGGACAGAGAGGGGTGAAGGAAGGAATGCACAGGTGCCGTGCACGTGGACCAACTTCACACAAGGAATGCAAACATTTTGTCCTGCAAATGTAACCTTAAAAAGGAATGATGATTCCATAGTCACAAAAAATAACATGGCTCAGTGTGACGATTATATGAAAGATAAATGAAGCAGGAAAAGTAGCTGTGTAGGACTATAAGGAAGGAACTGCCTAGTGTGGGTTGATCATGCAGGTCCTCCCTCATAAAGTGTCACATAAGCTGATATCTGAAGGACGTGGACATCCGGATTAACAGTTCCAAGAACAATGGGCAGAAAGGAATCCAGAGAGATAGGAAAAGGGTAAACTCTGAGACTGGCACAGTGGCAGTGGAAGGGCCACCACTGGCTTGGCAGGTCCACGGAGGGTGTTGTCTTTTGCCCTGAGTTCACTGGAGAAGCCATTGGGAAATCACAAGAAAGTGAAGGCTGTGCTCCAACCTCCACTGCAGTGCTGTGTGGGAATGGGTGGAGGTGATGTGCCTGGACACGGGTTTAGCCAGAGGAGAGGTGAGGAGTGATCACCACGCAGGAGTGATGCATGTGGTGAAAGATGTTCCTCATGTGCTCTGTGCTGGAGGACGCAGTGTCTAGATGCTCAGCCAGTCAGGAGTGCTGTAAGGGAAGCAGAGGTAGAATATGACACTCCAATTCACGGGTGTTGGAACAGACACTTTTTCTAGATGCTGCGACAAACAGTGAACACAGTAACAAAAATCTTGTCTTCATGACACGTATGTTCTAGTTTGGGGGGAAATGAAACAAGTGAATGTATAAAAAATCGACTTGAATCATTGTACAGTGATACAATACACATAGGAACCTAGCGACCTTTGGAAGGGAAGAAGGTGAGATGCTGGAGTGGTTTGAGGATAGCCCCAGGCATCCTGTTTTAGAACACAATTAGTATTTTTCTGAGGTCCCCCAACCTTTGCAAATGGAGGAGCTCTTGTGCGGCGCTCAACGCAGCGCCTTGTCTGCACGTGTAGATGAGTTGTTGAGTGAATGACACTACACATTTGCTTTCATTGTCTCTACCCAGAATATAGATCTGCATGAGGGCAGAGGGTCTGCCTGTCCTGTCTTCAGTAAAATGCTGTCTGGGTGAATGATTATATGAATAAAATGTGTGGAATTTTCCACCATTAGAAAAACTTCCCCCCCAAGAACCTGTTTAAAATTATTAAAGAAAACTTACATAAAAGGTTGTTTGTTTTCCCTTCTTATATCAATATTAAGAACTTTATTTCATAACAAGACAAAAGATCCTGGCTAAGAAGTACAGAAAAAAACCTCGAGGCCAGTGTTGCTGAGCAGAATCCGGAGCCACACTGAAATGTCAGGTGTTCACGCTGCTCTTAGCCAACTATCTGGGGCCCCAGTCTGTCCTAAACTGGTTTGCTGCTCCTCACTCTATGTTCTTTGCTCTGGAAGACAGTGCCTTTCAAGGAGTCATGACTTTGTTCATTATCTAATTGTAATTGTTCCCCTCTAATTAGCACATTGCAACAGCCACCAAGCACCTGGTCACCCCAGTGCATGCTCTTAGAACTAAACAAGGAGTCAATTAAAAGCAGTGCTGTAATAAAGGAGCTGTCAGCATGAGTGGCACTTTTTAAAATTTAACAGAACATTTCATGCTGACCATTGTCAATGCTAATTTTCTAACATTTAAAAATATTTATGTTAATACTTCTATGTCACTCATATAAATATTGATGTAGTTTGCATTGATCTTTTAAACTTCTGAGAAATTTTAGGGGCATTTAAGTTTGTCTTTCTCAAACATGAATAGTTTTAGTTATCGGTCTTTTTAAGAAGAGGAAAAATGGTGTGAATCTTTAAGATCAAGGGAAGAGTGCTCTATTATTTTCTTTTTTCTTGTGGGCCTTTTCCAGCAGATAAATTCCTCCTCAGTGTTCCAAAACTGAAAGAATGTGCGCTTAGTAACTCTGAGGCAGCGCGTGTCTGAGTTACAATGACTCAACTTTCAAATGCTATAAAGTCATTTAGCCCCCACAGAAAGTTTTACAAGAAGATCGTGGTTTGAAAATACTCTTCTCCACTCTTTGCGTCCGGTGGCCACACCCTTCCTGAGGGCTTCCGGAGGATGCTTCTGTACCTCTGTTCACCCAGCTGTTTACGCTGTCCTGTTCCACGGACCTCTTCCGCCCCCTGTGCCTTCCCCATGTAGTGTCAAACCTGTAAACAAAAGGAATTTCACAGAATGTAGCATAACATTGCATCAGGCAGCACTGAGAGGGAGGGGAGGCTCCGAGCAAAGCAGAACTCCGGAACTCTGTGAAAGAAGCTGACTAGACGGGCTATTGCTCAGAGACCTGGACAGTGACGGACAGGGTTGGACTGCCAAAATCCCGTTTCACTTTCCTCTTTATGTTGGTTGGCTCTTGTCTCTCGTGAAAGAATGTAAAGCCCTGGTCCTCTCCCTAACCTGATGGCCTCCTCTTTAACATACAGATGTGGTGGGATTTAAAAATAGAACGGATTTTCATTAAAATTATATCAAAATGAACGCTATGTTGTTGGGAAGGGTGCTCACAACCCTCCCCCTCGCGCTTGTCCCACTCTTCCTGCCACTTTCTGAAGTATTTCTGGAAGTCCTCTTCCCTGCGTGTCTTTAGTGGCACTGCTGTCCTGGTCGCATCAAAATCCTGAATTGACTCACAGCATTTACTCTCATGGTTGTTTTGACCCTAGAGAAGAGCAAGAAGTCTCATGAACAGGAACACAAGGCTATGTTTTTATGACCTGCCTTTCCATTTGGCAGGATTATCTGTCCTTTTTACTGTATATTAGAAAGACGCAAATGCAGGGAAACTGAGGCACCAGAGAAACACGGGGATGGGGCAGGCTGCCTGCAAGCCCCCCTAAGAGCCAAACCTTGGAGACTTATCTCAGGTCAATCTATGCAGGGAGCAAACCCCAGAAAACCCTATTCATCTCACATCTTTTTTTTTTTTTTTAACTGTCTGAAAGGCAAAGAAACAGCATCGGCTTTTGCTGGTACCTCCCTTCCTCTGCCAAGTGCTATTTCTGGCTTCTGCCTGGAGGCAGAGAGAAGGAACAGGGGGCCAGGATGAGGCTGGGGCTGGGTTTGGGCTGGGTTCAAAGCAAACCCTCCTCTGCTCTTTCCAGGAAGCCACACAGAGCCCTCCTTGAGCCGTGGGCGTGTGCGGCTGCTCAGGATCACAGAGCTGCAGGGAGGGCTCTAGGGCCCGGTGTGGGCTCCATCTTGCTGATCCAGATGCTTTGCTGCCTCTCCAGGGCAGGCGGAGAGCACAGGGAAGGGGTCTCTAGGAGTCAGAGCTACAGAAGACCAAGCTGGCTCACTCAGCGGCCCTGACCGGGGCACTGCTGCAGGGAGTGAGTGATTCTGTGTCCTGCACTGTACTGGCAGGTGGAAGAGTCAAGTGTCCCCTCGGCGTCCAGCAGAGGAGACTTCTGCTGGCAATCAGGCCTTAGGCCAGACCTTCCCTGCATAGGGTTTCTCCATGGGACTGAATAAGACTTCTAACATTTCTAAGATTTGATTTGAGATTTCTAAGACTTGAAATAGCCAGTGCTCAGAAATGTCAGAATATTCTAGAATACTCTTGTGTACAATCTTCAGTGGAGAGCCGGGCTGGCTGGGCTGGTCCTCTGCCTCACCACCTCCAGAGCTGGCCCTGTGTCTCTCAGGTGTGCTCGGGCTAAGCATGAGGAAGAGGTCCAGGCAGGAGCTGGCAGGCAGGACGAGGGCAGGTCCACAGAAACAGGGCCCACGATGGAGTTGAGCCCGGGGTGGCCTCCTGGGAGGACAAAGTGGCTACAACATGGCTGGGCGCAGACAGCCTTCCGGAGAGGCTGAGATTCTGCTCCTTCAGGAGTTTTCAGGTTAGTTGGGTGTGGTGGCACACACCTCTAATCCAGCACTGGGAGGCTGAAGTGGGAAGATTGCAAGGTCAAAGAGAGCCTGAGAAATTTAGCAAACCTCTATCTCTAAATAAAACATTAAAAAGGACTCAGGATGTAGGACAGTGCAAAGGGCCTGGGCCCAGTCCCAGCACTGGAAAAGGAAAAGCTTAACTGATGTTTCTTTCCTTTTTATAGTACTGGGCAGTGAACCCAGAGCCTTTACTCCAAGACACATTACCGGTCCTTTTATTTTATTTATTCATTGTACTTTTAGAGATTGGATCTCCCAAAGTTACTATGACTCAGACTTACGTTCTTCCTCCCTTAGCCTCCCAGAGAGCTGGGGTTAGAGGGGTGTATGTGTACCATCATCCCCAGCCACCAGTGTTTCTTAAAGTCAATCTTGAACATTAATTGCTATGCAGATTCCTGGGCTGCATATCTTACTGATCAGGATTTCCTGGAAGTGTGTCTGGAATTTTGGGTCTTAATCATGTGTCCTTGGTCTTCTTGTGCATAGTGAAGCTGGTGTACCAGAGCTGGAGGCCACAGAGTCTCGTTGAGGGTCTCTGAGCAGAGAGCTCCCAGGCGTGGATAGCAGTGCTTTTCATCCTTTGCTCTTGGACACAGATTAGGGTTGCCCTCCCTGCCCCACAGAACGCAGGAGACTTGACTTCAGTGATAAGCGGTACTGGTGTGTGGCGCCTCTGGAAGGAGCCCATTTCATCGTCTCCTCTCTGGCCCAGAAATCGCAGACACTGCCCAGAGATGAAGCGCTGTCCCTGGGGCTCCCCATGGACCTCGCCGAGCAGAGCTTCCCCAACCCCAGCTGACCCACGTGGTCTTCAGCGGTGAGCTAGAAACAGGCACTTGGGTTGAGAGCGGCTCAGTGTGGCAGCACCGTCCTTGTCTCACCAGGCAGCCTCCGCGCATGTGTGTCACTTGGCAGTCACACGGGCAGGGCGGGGTTACCCTGAGGCGGGGCTCGTCAGGATGTGTGGTGAGGCCTGAGGGTCAGAGATGCAGATCAGAGGGAGCAGGTGCAGAGGTGTGGGCACACATCCTAGAGGTGCTTGGAAAATGAACGAGGCTGAGTCTGGCGATGGTCAGTGTGAGAAAAGAACGTGTCAGGGAGGAGGGTCCCACTGTGAGCTGGAGGGACTGCATGGTGGCAGTGTCACCAAGTGCACAGAGAAGATGAGTGGGCTCGTCTGTAGTCATCCTGTAAAGAGATGCCCAAGAAGATCAGCTGTAGAGGAAGAGTTTGCTCTTGTTCAGTTTCTGAAGCTCAGTCCTTGGTTGCTTGGCTTTGTTGTTTTGGGGCCAGAAGACATCATGGTGGGGTGTGTGGCAAGAGAAGATGCTCACCTTATGGTGGCTAGGGAGCGAAGAGAGAAAGGAGGGGCTCAGATCCCACTGCCTGCTTCAAGGCCATGCTCCCAGTGACCAACTTTCCCTATGCGGCTGCACCTCTTCAAGCATCTGTTGCCTTTCAACAGTCATGGACTTGGGGTATAGCCATGAGCACATGGCCCCTGAGCAACATTCAGACTTAAATTTTAGCATGAGATGAGAATTAGTGTAGGAAAGAGGATGGGAAATTCCTCCTGGGAATATTCTAGAATGTTCTGAAGGACAGCAGGCAGATGACTGTGACTTAGTTCTGGAAGGAAGGGGATCAGGTCTGGAGAAATAAATTCAGGGATATGACACTGCGTACGGTTGTATCGGCCACAGACCCTCAGACTGAGCTCCGAAGCAGTGATCCGAGACCTGACAGAGTGCCGAGATGGGAGGCCGGCAAGCAAAGGAGCCGCAGAAAAAGAGGGTCAGAGAAAGAGGATAGTGATGTGTGGGCTGCTAGACTAGTAGCAGGTGGCAGCACTGTGAGCCAGGCCACTGTGGCTTCTCAGGGCGCAGCTGCAGGAGGCTGGAGGGAAGAGGACTCATCAACCTCTTGAGATTTCTAAGACTTGAAATAGCCAATGCTCAGAAATGTCAGGACTGTAGTCCAAGCGTGGCTGGATGGATCATGTCATGGAAGTGGAAGTCTTCCAGAAGCAGACATAGCTGGAAATCAAGGAAGTTAAGAGCTCAGAACCCACAGCTGTGATGGACGGTAGGAACAGCTGTCCAGACCCCCTGGGCATGAAGTAAAAGACAGAGCTGTGGGGTCAGAGTCACTACGCAGGACACAACCGTTCAAAATAGTCCAGTATAGTTTTCTTTGATGGTAGCTTTTGGGGCCAGTTTACTATTAGGTTTTTAATAATTTATTTTACATAAATGCCATAGAGAATTAAAAAAGGAAAAAATTACTTTGGAGGACATTGAGAGCCTGACTACCTCACCTGCTTAGATGTCAGGTCTCCACACTGTGCCAACACAGGGGAAGGTCAGCATTTCCGGTGTTGAGTTTCCTGCAGGAAGGTGACTTCGGGTTCAGCTTTCCCCAGCTCTTACCTTCAGCCCCATTCAGGGCTGAACCACAGGCCCCCAGCTAACAGACAAGCATTCATCTAACCAGTCAGGCAGCCAGCATCATTATCTCACAGACAGCTGTCCTCGTTTCTTCTAGACCTTCATCTCCCTTTCCCCTCTGCTCCCAGCACCCCGTTCTTCCTTTTCTCTGGTGGAGTCCACGCCTGCTTACCTGGTGCTCTCATTTCTGCAGCAATGATGTATAGGGAAAGTAGAAGGTAAGATCTGCTCAGCATTTGCCAACTCTTACCACGTATCACATATTCTCTGACACCTCAAAAAGTTCCTGGGGAGAATCCTGTTTCTCCACTTTTAGCTTCTGGCTGCTGCAGGTTGCTGTTGGCTTGAGGCTCCATCACTGCCGTGTGCCGCGTCTTCCCTGACTTTTCCTGTTTCCTTCTCTCATTCCTTGGGCACGTCTCTGTCCTGCATTCTGTTCCTGACAAGGATACTCACCTTGCATCCACTCTAATTTATGATGATCTTATCTTGGAATCCTAATTGCATGGAATGATATAAAAAGATCTTTTACAACTTCCACAGTTCTTCACTACAATTGAGGAATGTGAACTGAACATGGTTCATGTACCTGGATGTTTTTCTTTAGAGACTTGTAACTGCCCCAACTTGTTTACAGCCCCTTGAGGGGAAAAAAAAAAAAAGGCCTCTCTTCTATTGGTCTTTTTGAATGAATCTTTTTGAATCTTCTATTGGTCTTTTTGAACCAACAGGTACGCTCAGAGTGCCTCTTGAAATTCAGTTCCCAGCCTGTGTGGAGCGGCCTCGGCCCTAGCTCTCCATGCTTCCTTCACAGTCCACTTTCAAAGCGTCGCCATAGCTGACACAGTCCCTCCTGCTGATGCCTCTCTGGACATTTTGTCTTCATGCAAATTTCCCTTCTCTGCGGTTGGTCTCAGCTTCTCCTGGAATTGGTTGCCAGCTTATGACTCCACCTCACACACCTGGTTTTTACATGTGGACTCAGTTTATTAAATCCCTATAGCCAGACATACCCAGCAAGTCACATGTGACGGAGGCTTGTCTAGCAGCACAGGCAATGCTGTCTGCCCACTCCTCCACCAGGCTATCCCTAAAGTGAGCCCTCAGAACAGGTGACTGCAAGAGACAGAAACTCAGAGGACAGAGGCTCAGAAACCAGGGAGTGAGCTGTCTGACAGAAGGAGAAGTTTGGTGGTGGGGTCTGCTAGCTTTGGTCCAAAGGTTAGCAAAGTTAGGGCTGTGCCTCCAGGAGGCCATTGGGCTTTTCTCGGTCACAACAAGACAGCAAATCCAGCAGTCTCCGCTACATTAACATCAGGCAAAAAGAGTAGGAATGTTAAGATTCCCCCAAAATTGTATCTATTTCTCTCTTACAAAATTAAATGCTGCCGCAGAGACCTGTCCTCTCCCAAAGCCAACTTCTCTCACGTCTGCTTTCACGGCCACTCACGGTCAAAGGCAGCCTGGGAAAGTGAGGCAAAGACATTGAGTATTTGTCTTGGAAGTGCCGAGCGAGAAGGGTGGACAGGTCCTGACTAAGCAGATCAGCAGCGCTCACACTGTCCTGAGTCTTCCTCACTCCACCTAATATCAGCGTCCTGTCTGACGCCAGGGCTGGTGAAAACAGCTATTACCTTAGTGAACAATCATTAACTCCAAAGCAGGGTATCCGCCAGCTGCAGAATTTTCGCTGTTAAGTACAGGGGGGAGCACAGGCTGGAATGCGAGGCCTTTGCACCTTTGCTGGCCAAGAGCACAGCGCGGTTATTGTGAGGCTGCTCTTGGCCCGAGGAAGCCTGTGATTCGGCCAGGAGGAGCCATGTTAAAGAGCGTATGTGTCCCCCTTACCCAGTGTGCCTGCTTGTGGCCTGTGGGATGCTGGGGACAGAGCCACAGTGCAAGCCAGGGAGAGGACAGCACAGCCTCTGCCTCCACTGCAGGAGGAAATTCACTGCAAACGTGCTGTCCTCTGAGTCTGTGTCCAGTAGTAATGTGAGAAGGAGAAATAGAGGGGACCAGAAAAAAGAAGATCTAGAAAATAATTGATAGTTATTCGTACAGAACAAACCTAGATAGTATTGTATATTGAATATTTTGTATTGTATATAAATATTGTATATTTATATTTAAAGCTAAGCTTGGCCAGTGGTTTTTAATCCAATCTTTTCACCCCTCTGGGAGGTGATTCCTTATTAGTCCAAACCTGATCAGATTCGCTAGTCCAAAGGCTATCACCAAGGCTTTGATTTGTCCCAACAGAAGAAAAAGAACGATACGTAGTTTAGACAATAACTTACTACCCAGCTCTACGTGGGTGGCTTCAATTTTCCACTATCGTAGAAACTATGGCAGGTTTGCTTTCAAAACAAAATGCATACACAAACTCGAAATACCCTTCGTCACTCTAAGGAAACATTCACAAACATCTCTTCAGACATTACAGGGAAACCAGGCCTCCCTCAGGTGTAACCTCTAGTGTCACACTCTGTCTATACAGCCTTCCTTCTCCACTCGGGGTCCTTGTTCACCTGTGGTCGTGGGCCCTCTGGATGTCACCCACCTGAACAGAGGTGACTTCGTGAGCCGAGTTCAGGCCGACCTTTTACCACGTCCACTCTGCCCGACTCCCTGTGGTCAGCGCTGCTCACCCCCTCACTCTCCGCTGATTTCCAGCACTCCTAGCAGTGATGCCCACGGTTGCTGCTCTGAGTAGTGAGCAGTCCTCCTGAGCGGGAGGCAGAGGCTTCCCTTCCGTGTGTCACTCAGAGCTTGCATTCTTTGTCTGAATAGCAGAGCCTCCTTCTTGGGAGAAAGTGCATCCTCATTAGCATTAACCATTATTTAATCCGTTATTAATTCTCAGCTCTCCTTTCCACCTGAACTGCTTCTTTGTTCAAGAAGTTCTCCAGTTGAATCATCTGCTTTTTATCTGACTTTAGTTTCTTCCCTGGTCTTGCACATAATATTCTCTTGGAGAGATTTATATTAAAAAATTTCATAGTGGGCTGAGGATTTAGCTCAGTGGTTCTGGCACCTGTCTTGCAAGTGCAAGGGTCCAATTTGATCCCCGGTAACCACACCAATGCCAGGCACGGAGACTAACACCCACCAGTAATCAGTACTACATACTACAGCGCCAGGTGTGGTAGCTCATGTCTGTTAATCCCAGCACTCAGGAGGCAGAGGCAGAAGGATTGCTGCAAGTTCAAGGCTGAGCTCAGGGCCAGCCTGAACTACAAAAATGAGACTTTGTCTCAAAAAAAAAAAAAAAAAATCGTGGACAGGTGACTCCTTGGTATTGGGAACCAGGCATGTACCTGTCTTTTAAAAGTGCCAGGTGACTAGGACACAGGCTGGTTCAGAGGCCCTGGAAGGAAAAGACCTTGGCAGAGCTTTCTTTTGCCTTTCTAAAGACAGCAGTTAATTAGGAAATATGCTGAATTTGTACGGGATTTACATTTGATGCCATGCTTTGAAACATCACAAATCTTTTGTTTCCTAAGCAGAGTGTAGGTAATGTGTGAGATTCGCATGTATATGTGATATGTTTTTAGGGGGTTGCTTTGAGATGAAAAGGGAGAGACATGTACGGAATTTGGTGTCATGTATGTGTTGTTCATAAGAAGAGCGCAGCAGTGAAAAGACCTGTATTTTAGTTTATGACCAAAGAACTCACAGAGGCTGTAAGCTGCACAATGTCATGAGAGACAGAGGGTGAGTATCTTGGGGACGTCTGGCCAGATGGGTAGTGTTCATCTACCTGGAGCAGTGGGTGCTCGGCCCAGAGGAAGTCCAAATTTCAGGGGTGCTGACGATCTCTGAAAAAAGGTAAAAATGGATGATACTTAAACTGAGAAGGCCAATATGTTCGTTTATGGTGTGAAGAATTTCCAGTCGACCTAACAGTTATAGGCAACTGCCATCCGCTTCACTGGTCTCTGCGGCTTCCCGCCGTGTCCACAGAGTCGTGGTAGTGGTAGTGTAGGTGCAGCACTGGTTCAGTCCCCAAAGGCTCGGCTCTTTGTTGTTGTTCCTTTATCCCCCTCCTAAGGTGTGTTTCTGGATACAAAGTATGACGCTGAAATACATGTGGTGGCAACCTGGGGTTATTACACGGTACAGGAGATTTAGAGGCCAAAGTGATAAAGAGAGCTTAAGGAGATGTGTTCTGGATATTTGGCTGTACAGGGAAAATTAGTCTCTGTGTGTCAAGTGATGGCATCACTGGGAGAGAAGCAGGCTTCTTTGCTGTTTGCACAAAGAGGAAGAGGTGTATCCAGCATGGGGAAGCAGTCTCCATGGCTGCAGGGCCATGGCTGGGGATCCCTGTTGCTGGTAGCAACTGGCACTCCAGGTGGCTGCTAGTCTAGGTGTACGTGGTGTTCTTACACACTCAGGTAGACTTTCAAAGTGTGTTGCTTGCAAGGTGATGGGTTTGGTTGTCAGATTTGATCTAAATAAAAGTTTTTAATGCATAATTTAAAGTCTCACTGGTTTTCCCTTTCTGGTTCTGCCCCAAGTGATTCTCATGCCTGGCACGACTTTTTCTCATCAGCTTCTTTCACTGCAATGATTGCTTTAGAACTCCTCGAGGTGTGAAAATCATTCCTTGTGGCAAGCACAGAATTTCAATTTTCCTATTACGAGAACAACTGTAGGGGCCCCTGGCCACGGGAAGCACGGCACCTCCTGCCTCTGCTCCTTCCTCGGGAAAAGATGCTTTCTTAGTCCATCTGTCTTCTTTAAACTTTCAGTCAACTTGACTGCTTCTATATGGTCTCAGTTTGCAAATAACCCCGTAAAGTAATAAAGACAGATATTAGAATATTTCCCACACAGTAAAAGTAAATCATGCAAAAGTAAACACTGCCCTGATACATTAATGTCAGTTTTATATGTGAGACAGGAATAACAACTGTGGTGTTAGTTGTCCCCAAGGACGTGCACTCCTTATGTCGGCCTTAAACAGTTATTACCTCTGGAAAAACTCATCTGAAAGTGTTCATCTTGATTTTTAAACAACTAATATTTTTAATCTTGAATTTCTAGCTGACAGGTTTAGTATGTGATGTGTTCACCAGTAAATAGGAGTGAGTATTTTCAACTTTTACACTTGCGTATCAAAACCCCAGTGGTCTTAGATGGGCTTGTATCTCACTGCTGGTTTGCTGTGTCCCTCGTACCATGAGGAATCACACTCATTCCCCTCAGAAATGCATTCAGCCATGGGAGTGTCAGAGTCTAGTGTGATCGTGACGATCTGAAATGACTTTGAGGTTTCATCTCTTATCTTCTTTATAAACTGGAAAAGAAGGGGTGAAACCCATCCCATGGAAAAAGGTTACCTCTCAAGAAAGTGACACCTACCGAGATGTCATCATTTCAGAAAGCTCTGTGGTCTGGGAAGTGGCCCCAGAGCCTGCCTGAGGGACAATGCGCTGGTTTTAGAAGTTGAACCAAGACCACAAGTTATTGTGGCAGAAAGCCGGTCTTGCCCTGTCCAAGGCCTGCCGCAGCGTGGCAGTCTGCAAGCGTGAAGGGCCCAGCAGACACCTCTTTCCAGGTGGGGATTAGCTTTAGTGACTGGTCTGCACACACGGAACTCCTAACAGCATTTTTCTTCTTCCCAGAACACAATAGCCTCTAGAGGTGTTTTATAGTTCCTCACAGTTAGACTTGAAAAAAGGAAAAAAAGAGGGAACTGAATCTCACAGGAAAGAGCAATCCTCCACTCGGAAGCCTCCTGACTCCAGGCCCACAGGACCGCACTGTGGAGGGAAGCCATGAGCCACTTCCTCTGTAATCAGTCTGTGCGATGACAATATATAGTCAAGTATTTGGCTTTTTGGTCTTCCTGCACAATGGCCTCAGTCGCTTTTCCTTCCCAGAAGCAGAGCCTGTGATGTAAGCTAGGCAGGTCAAGCCCGCTCTCCACAGAGGGGGCAGATGGGACAGGAAGCAAGGAGGGAGCGGTGCCGGCTGCGCGGGGCTGTGGGGCGAGGACCCGAGGGGGACTCTTCCAGGCCAGCGCCTGTTCTGCCTTGAGAGGAGACAGCAGGACTCCTGAAACTCTCCGGGGGGTCAGTGGCTACTTCCTTGCACTTCTGGGGAAAGGAGGGAGTGACAGCTCAGTGGGCGTGTCCTGGATGTGCCCCGCCCAGGTGCTGGTTGTGCTTCCCCCTCACCCTAGAGGTTGGGGTGGAGCCGGAGCACCAGCTCCTGGTCCTGTGGGAGGCAAGACAGAAGAGAGGGCAGCTCCACTGCTGCTCCTGGGGCCCAGGTAACTCCAACAGCACCATTACCTAAGGATCTGTGCTCCATCTTCATCCTTTTGCCTCCTCAGGTCTCAGGTCTCTGCAGGTACCTCTGCGAGCCTATGTACTTCTGAGCGGATCATTTGCTTTCCTTATCCCTGACGCCAATATCTTTGTAAACTGCCACCTGGAGACTTTAACGGTTTGGTACGTGTCACATTTTTAGGATGAGATGCAGTTTGAAATTGAACTACACTTGGCCCCTAAAATACATTATCTGCTACTGGTCAGGTTACACGTCTCACTGGTCAGTGCAGACTGAAAGCCTACTGCAAAGTCAGCAATAACCTATGCTATCTTTAATGGATATATTAAAATGTTAAAACTGTATCCTCTGGGATGTGGTTCCCAAACTGTGTGCTAAGGCACCCTAGGGCACCCTTGGTATTTTACATTTTCCTAATGTTCAGCAGGACTCGGTATCTGCAAGATACTGCAGGCTATTAGGTTGAGACAGTGTCTGGTTTCAGCAAGGGGCTGCACTGCACCCTTTCGTCTTTAGCACGTCTTTGTAAAGGTGGGTGTGGTTATTGCTATCAGCACAAACCAGCCCTTTGTGGAAATCCAGGTGGGACATGAGATGTAGATGACTGTGAGATTGCAACTCCCATTTTGAGAAGTTTTACAGTGCCTGATAGTCATATGGTTGTGGACAGCCTGCTGGGATGTCACCATGGCGATTCAAGAATGAAATAAAAATAATATTGTGGGGCTGGAGATTTAGCTCAGTGGTTCTGGGGCCTGCCTTGCAAGCGCAAGGTCCTGGATTCAGTCCCTGGGTAACCACATACAACAATGCTGGGCGTGGTGACTCATGTCCACCAACAGTCAGTACCACACACCGCAGTGCCAGGCGTGATGGTTCACCCCTGTAATCCCTGCACTCTTGAGACAGAGGTAGGAGGATTGCTTGAGGTGGAGGCTCACCTGAGCTACACAGTGAGCTCAGAACCAGTCTGAACTATAAAGTGAGACCCTGTCTCAAAATAATAATAATGAATAATAATAATAATGTGTTTCATTTCAGTATATGGTGGTGGGCTTTCATTTATTTTATTTATTTATTTTGCAGTAGCTACTCAGTAGCTAGGGCATTGCACTTAACTTAGTTTGTCTTTTCTGCATAATTAACAAAATTTCCTTTGGCCTAGGATGCTATAAAAAGCTAATGAGGCATTAGAAAGGCATTCGGAGTCAAGAAAACTGGGGACCTTCTGCATTAGAGCGTTTCTTTGTCTGAGTAAAATTTTAAGATACCATTCGAGGGAGTGTGCGCAGTTTGTCATAGGACTCCTTCAGCCACAGCATCCGGACGTTAGCTGTAAAGACGGACAGTGGAGCCTTTGATGGCAGGAGGATCCCAGCAGGCACCCTGAGAACCAAGTGACAGCGTGCCACACCTCCGCCAGCTCACAAGTCTGCTTTGCATTGTCTACACTTAGTTGCAAACTTCTTTTTTTTTTTTTGCTTTTATTATGTGTTTATTTGATTGCATGTATTTCAGTGTTTATTTCTTGAGAAGGCCATTTAATTGGTTGACAGTGGCTCAGAAGATGTTTGTTGAAAGAATGAAAGTAGTGATTTAAGGAACATCTCACCTCAGTCCGTGTTAAACATCCACAGCTGTACAAGGCTTCAGACTTCTAAGGGAGCAGTGCAAGGGTCCCAGGTCTTCTCTAGTGGTCTTAAAAGCATCATCATTAACACTGACTGTTCTGTTGGGAAGAGCCGAGTTGAGTCCCCTTCAGAATGTGACTGTACTTTCAGGTGAGGCATTTGAAGAAGCGTCTACAGTAAAATGAGGTCACCGGCCTGGGCTCTAGTACAACTACAGCTGGAGTCCGAGGAGGGCAGGGATGCACAGAGGGACACGGGGCTGTGCGGTCACAGGAGGAGGATGCAGGAGGCGATGCAGCCTGAATGTCCCTTCCAAAGCACAGGCTAAGTTGTAATTGCCACTGCAATAGTATGAAGAGTGAACCTTTTAAGAGGTGACTAGGGACCGGAGATTTAGCTCAGTGGTTCCGGCACCTGTCTTGCAAGCCCAAGATCCCCAGTTAATCCCTAGAAACCACATACAACAACACTAGGCATGGAAACTCATTCCCGCCAGCAATCAGTACCACATATCACAGTGCCGGGTGAGGTGACTCACACCTGTAATCCCAACACTCGGGATGCAGAGGCAGGAGGATTGCTGTGAGCTTGAGGCTAAGCTCAGGGTCAGTCTGAACTACAAAGCAAGACCCCCATCTGAAAAAAAAAAAAAAAGAAGTATTAGGCCATGAGGACACCACCTTCATGGGTGGGGCCAAAGAAGGTCAAGTTCTTCCTCTGCCTTCTGCCTTTTCATCCATCTGCCTCCTCCTGCTTCCCTAGAAGTGCAGCTTTCAAGGTGCCATCTTGGAATCAGAATCTCCAACTTCCCGGATGTGTGAGCTGGTGCACTCCTTCTGTTCTAGAGCATTCACTCATTCTTACCCATTCTGTTGTGTGAACTAATATACAGAGGCATAACCAAAAGACGACTATTTGCGATTCAAAGGGTGAAAGTGTGTCCCACCCTGACCGTACTTTGGTCTTCAGCTTGTAATTTCCAGAAAATAAATCTCTGCTGTTTAAATCACCTATCTCTGACGTCTGTATATGGCAGGTCCAGCAGACTGAAGCACGTGTTGAGCAAAGTCCGCTCCGCTGGACTCTGAACCCCGGATGTCATTCAGTGGAGAGGCAGCTGCAGTCCCTGTGTACTGCAGAGGTCTTGAGATGCCTCTTGTTTTAGGGAAGGCAGTTTACACTCTCTGAGAGAAGTGGGACAGAGTGTGGTGTCAGTGGATTTAAAACTTTGCAATTTTTTCTGAACATAATTTACAGGACAGCACATAGAAAGGAGGGTGGGTGGTGGGGGGAACCCATAGGTGCTGGGGAGACACTGTCTCAGGGTGCATTGTAACCTTCTGTTCTGTCAGAGGAAGCTGCTAGCAGGCATCCCTTTGCATAATGATTATCATTAACTGGGCAGTTATAGTTCATTGTGTGACAGAAAAATTTTTATTTTCCTGTTTGCAAATGGTTGCTTATACGCACCTCAAAGTTACTGATTTTTAAAAATCACAATGTGATTGTATGCAGTGCATTCTAAGTGGACTGGAAGGAGCATCCGAGTCTCAGTAGACCTTGGGTGTCACAGCACGTGTTGATTTTCTCTTTTGTTTGGAGTTCCTGACTATTTTGCAGAATTTTGCAGTCATCGCTTCCCAAGAACACACTTGTCAGTGTCCCGTTTAGAGCACACCAGGGCTAGGTCATGCTATCCTGCTGTTATTTCCTACACTTCCATGTAAACTCATCCTGCCGTTTTCCTGCTACATTCAATATCTATAGTTCAGCGCATTTACCTTCATAAAATGTATTATTCATTCATAATTAGTGGTACATTCTGTGCTTTGTTTATTTCATTCTAAATCTGTCTTCTACCAGGTAGATTGTACATGGGTCAAACAGGTTGCCCTGCACTGTGCAAAGGCAACAGCCATATGAATGCACCCCGTGGACCCACAAAAGACACAGCCATTTTCAGTGTGATGTTCATGGAAGACAAACACTAAGCCCATGTGTCCACCAGAGCCTGGGAATCTTCTCCTTCTAACCTAAGCTGTGCAGCTTAGAGTCCTTCAGAGCTGAAGTCATGGTTTTCAATGACTCTAAGTGACTCCTGTCCTTAAACTCCTCAATGGCTGGGTGAGCATGTGCCACTCACGAAGTACTAGTGCAAAAAAGAAAGTGCATGCAGTTTAAAAGAAGTCAGTCACCACCAATTCAGATGAATTAGGGAGATATTTGTCTAAATTAATGAAAGTCTAAATTAATAAAAAGTCTGAAATAAACTGCGCTCTGCTTGTTTCTTTCTCTTTTGACATTTGATCTGCTGAGTTTGCTTTCACTAGGAAAATTGAATATTGGCCAGTAGAGATCCTTAAGCTGTTCACATGTTCTTGAGAAGTATCGAGAAAGTAAGAACACTTGAGATGGATCCTCCTATTGTATATATGCCATTGCTTCAGGAGAGAAAGCTTGGAAGGCCCCGGGGTCAGCATTTAATGAGGCCCTCGGAAGATCTAGGACCACTTGGTTCTCTGGGTTTCTGAAATCAGCAGACGAAACATGCCCGGGATAAACTAACACTCATCCAACTGTCTGGACTCACAAAGACCAAGGAGATAATTGTTTCTTTTGGATATTAGTAGGGATGAAAAGTTCAGTTAACCACTAGTCTGGTGACTGACAAAATGTCAGGCATAACCATCCAGACATGACCGGAAGCTACCTCTCCTGGATGGGTGTGTGATCACAGGCACACTCAGTGTTAGCTGAGGACTGTGCTGAAGCAGAAGGGAATAGGGAGAACGTCTGCTAATGCTGTTCTGCAGAAGGAGCCTGCAGAATAAGTCAACGGTGAAAGGAAAGGACTGGCCTCACTTTGAACCCAAGAGATGTGAGATTCGAGTGTGTAAAGCAGCTTCCTGCCATTGCATCAAATGCCAGAGAACATCAGGGAAAGGTCTACTCTGGCTCACAGCTCTGTTGCCTTTGGGCCTGCGGTGAAGCAGAACTTTGTGGGAGAAGGGCATGGCAGAGTGGAGAAGCTGCCAGACATATGGCAGCCAGGAAGGAAGGTGAGAGAAGCAGAGGGGAGGAGAGGGGCACCAGAGGCCTGGGATAAAATATTCCTTTTCAAGGCACACCCCACAGGGACCTCTTTCCTCCGCCAAGACCCTATCTCCTAATTTTCATCACCTCTCAATGGCGCCACCAGCTGGGCACATCCTATATCTATACTGTAACTGTTAATGGTGTGAGTGGTTCTCTCCATTTTAGCTTATCATAAAGGACTAAGTATTATTCTGTGAAGAGCTGGAAAGTTTGATACAGCCCTTTAAAGACATTTCATCATAGAACTTGACTATTAAAATCATCTTTTTTTTTAAATCGTTGTACTTCGCTGTACCACTCACTCTTTTGTTCTTCCTGGCTCTGCCCATTGCAAAGAGAAGTTAAACCCTAAGCTAAGACCCTCCTGTGTGGTTGAAGTCAAAACTCAACTAGGTAATGATGTCTCATCTACAAAAACTTGAGGTATAGAATGTAAGTCATGGAGTCAGGCTTCTGTAGTTTTCTTTCCCTGATCCATAAATATTGGAACCTTATGTTTTTTGCTTTTCCCATTCTAAACTTCTTAATGTTGCTTTGGATTGGACTCTGGGCTTTGCATATCATAACTAAGCACTATAATGCTGAGCTACATTCTCAGCCCTTTTAAAACTATTTTGAGACATGTCTTGCCAAGTTGTAAAAGCTGGTCTTGAACATGTAATCTTCCCAAACAACTAAGATCAGTAGTATGCACACCTGGCTCCTGTTCAAATTGTTAGTCCTGGTAACCTGTTTCCTATCAATTTACCTTTCTAATCATTGAGCGTTAGCTGTACACATTGGAATTTCTGCACAGTTAACTCCAGGCTCCATGGGGAGGGAAACTGTCTTCTCAATGATCTACTATGTGGGAGGAACTTTCTATCAAGATCTGGTGCATCTTCTGAGGCCTTTTCTTCCACTTGGCTTTTTAATGAGCTGCAGGAGCTGCATTTTTGAAAGGAAGCAGGACCTCTACAAGCTGATCCCTCCAGTCCATCTGGCTCTGTCTCTGGCCTTGAGCTGTGACTCTGTGGTGCGTTACAGTAAGAATTGGGAGCTGTCCCTCACTCAGCAAGAGTTCACAGACACCTCTGACAAAGAGCAGAACCGCACCCAGCAGCGCTGTCTGTTTTGAAATGGTAGTTTTCTTAGGAAATGAAATTGCGTTCGACTCTTGCTTTTTACTTCCAGACTCTTAACCCAAATCCTTAATAGCAGCTATTTTGGAGTTGTGCTTTCAGTTTTCTTTATGTCTCTTTTTTTCTTTTTCCTGAGGATAATCTCCCCCATTTGAAGGTATTTTAAATAACAACAAGATTCTAGCGCTTAAAATAAGGATCAGTGGATGTTATTAGCCAAAGCACAATGTTTTTGACCTTTACCAAAGGATGTAAAAGGCTAAAGTCCTGAGGCCACTGCACCCAGCTAACTTAATTCTTTTTTTTTAAATTGAAATCTTTATTGGTACATTACATATATACATCATGATTGCATTCAACAATGAGAATTTGTACCAGTATATGACACAACTTAATTCTCATTAAGGAGACAAAGTGCTGAGGAGATGGAAGTGGAGTTTTCTGTCACCATGTTTGGGAGGGAACTTTTAGGAACATTCCACATGAGCACCTTCTCCCGTGAGCCAAATTCGATGCTTCTGAGATGCGGGGAGTTTGCCGAGAATTCATTTGCAGCTCTCTACATCACCTTCTTGTTTTCTCTTTTATCTTCCATTGACTTATAACTGGGTTTTCGCATATTTATGATCTGCTTTGTTTGAAGGTGATGGCCTGTCTCAAATGTTAGAGTTTTTGTTTTCTTACACTGTACCCTTAGATAAGAAAGAAAAACCCATCATTAAATGATGGAGTTTGTCCCACGGCTGCATCTTTTCCAACCCCACAGCACGCAGATGCACACTGATGTGCTTCCTGCTGTCTTGAGGGCCCTTTAAATCCCCCTCATTCAAGATGAAGAATTGGAATATCTCCCTCCTTAAAACACAGAGTACATCAGAGTTGCCAGAGATCTGGAGCATCCCCTAATCCATGCGGTACATGTCTCAGAACACAGAGACCTGGCAGTCCTCAGGGGTCTCAAGGTGTCACCTTTGAGTCACACAGTCTGGTGGGCAGCAGCTTGACACTTTCCTCTGAGTGAGCACAGACATGAAGGTTGATCCAGTCAAGGACCACATGGGCGTGTGGTCTCCAAGTTGTAACCACTTAAGGTAACTAAAAATAAGTAAGTAGTATAAGACAGGAAGGCTTTATGAAGGAGAAACTGGCAGCTTTGTACACAGTAACTCACTTCTCTGGAAGTAGGGCGGAATTACCTTTCCTGCAGCCTAGCTGGGGCCTTGCGGCCCTGGGTGAGCCTGACCTGCAGCCTCCAAGCTGGGGTGGGTGGGCAAATGGAAGACTTCTGGGGCCTAACTTGGCCCAGGACTGCATCTCAACTCATTTAATTATTTGTTCCTCTGTTTCCTTGGCTATAAGAAGAAATAATGAAATATATCAGCCTTCCTGGCTGTATGCATTCTGGACTCTTGCAAGGATGAAAAGATAGAAAGTATGTTTGGAAGAGCACTGAAGACTCCTCAGAATGAAATGGACTCTGTCGTACCTTGTGGCAGCTCCTGGTCTCCCACCAATGCAGACTTGAGTAAATGCCCGTCCTGAGAACTGTGAGAAGCACTGATGAATTCCTCTCCATTTGTCTGAGGCAGACAGGGAGCCGGGAGTGGCGTGGACAGCCAGGCTTCCGAGGCGAGCTCTCCTCACAGTTTGATCTGCGCAGACTGCAATGTGCTATGTGCAGTTCCGACGCCGATTTAATCCTTGGGGTAAATCTTGACTGGTGTTATTATCTTAAACAATTTGTTTTCTCCCAAGACATCTCGTGGGAGGCCAAGTTCCCAATCCTGTTTTCCCACAGATGTGTGAGAAGCTAAATGAAGCAACAAGATGAAAGAAGACATCAAGACAGCAGGATGTTATAAAACAAACCCAACATTGTGAAAATAAGATTTTTTTAGTCATGTGGTCCACTTTAACAGTATGCCAGAAGATAAAATGGTTTCTCTTTGTTTTTGAGAAGAAAATCTTAACCTAACATCACTTCTTCTGTGCTCCAAGCTTCATATCAAGTCACATACGTGCATCATTCTGAAAGGAAAGTGCTTTAGGACCTCAGTCACATTTAGACACATGTGTTGCTGTGCAAATACCAATTCTATTCACCTTCACATGTGGAATTGCAGCATGAAACCAGGGATCAGAAAATGCTTGTGATTTCCAAAAGTTTTCTATTGGGACAGAAGCCCCATATTTTATTTGGCACTAGACCTCTGAGCTATTGTGTAAATCCTACCCTTCCAGTAAAAAGCTCAACAGCTGAATTCCTTCCCATCATCAGTCACCAGGAAAGGCTGAAATTCAATGTCATTCAAAGCATCCAGAATGAACAGCCCTGGGTTTGTCTTTAAGTTCCATAACAAGGCAAAGGTACCACTGTCATGTGTTGGCCTAAGATCATTGGCCGGAAGACAGGCTGGAGCAGAGAAGCCACACTTGTCTTGGGAGAGCCTCTTCTGCTCTGGAAAGACAGGCTTCTGTGCAGGAAGTTGAGGCGGGATCTTCTCCACAGACAGGAGATGGCTGGCGGTCAGCACAGTGCCAGTGCACATGTGGCTCAGTACTCCCCATGGCTCGCTCCAACTTCGTTCTGCTGAGGATGGTTTTGACAGGCAGCTTCTCCTATATGAAGAAAAAGGCTACGGTAATAATGGAAAGAGCTAGAATGTTGGGGCCAACAGTTCTGGTGAAGGCTGCTCAGGACCCGATTAAGCCACTTGGATGGCTGGAGCTTCAGCCCGGAGTTTAGGCTGGTGACCTCTGCAAAGTGCTGTGTCCCTCCTGACACCCCGCAGTGCCTGTAGGGCAGGGCATCCTGGGCTGTAGCTAGACAAGAGCCCTGCTGCCTGATTGGACCGAGGAATTCGGAGGAAAGAACTGCGGAGCAGCAGTGCCAGGGAGAAAACAGGGAGAGCCAGGTTTTGTCATTCAGGAGGCTGTGCTGGCACACAGGACACTCCTCTGAGGAGGCTCCTCTTGCTGGGAGGCCGGGGAAAGGTGCTGGGATCATCCACTTCCGCTGCTTCCACTCGGCTCCCATTTTGAAGGCATTCATTTGCTAAAATCTGACATTTCTGCTTTGAAGGCATTTTTGAGAAGGAAAAAAGGCTCTTATGAACAATCACAAAGTTATTTTTATTATTGTTTCAGCTGCACTTAATAAGGAAAGAGTGTTTTCTAATTGCAAACAGCATGGTTTGCGTCGGCTTTTCTCATTTCTTACGTTCCTTGGGGCCCTGTTCTTCAAAGCAGGTCAGCCATGCAGCGACAAGGTCTGAAGCATCTTCGGCACACCAGATGGTCCCTTAGCAAAAACCAAGCGTGGCAGGACTTAATTAACAGTGTAATCATCCTCCATTCAGCCGGAGGAGGGTCCCTTGAAATAGGATCCAGGAAGGCCCCAGGAGTTCCCACTTGTCCAGGAATGTCCGGGGTGGACCTTCACAGAGGTGTCAGGACGCAGATGAGAAGAGCGCCCCCTGCAGGACAGACGTGCATGGCGGACACACTAAGCATGTTCCGGCAGCTGCACACCTAGGGTTTATAAATGCACATACCTACGACACACATGTGGATTACATTCCTAGTATATCCCCAAAGCATGTGTGGCACTCCAGAATGCTGAGAGGATATTTTGATCATATATGAACTCCATAGGTTTCACCATACATGTATACACAGTTCACACACACACACATACACATCGCATGCGTATGTCACACTCAATACCAAACACAAAGAACAGCACCCAAAGTGGATGTGTTAGACATCTAAGCAAAAGGAGAAGGGGTAAAATACAGATTCATAGAAGGATATGTGGGGCTGAGGTGAACAACATGAGCCTGGGAGCTCCCGACCCAGACATCTGTGGAAAGCACGAGCTACATGAACTGCACAAGGGCTGCGTCTCATCCTCACAGTCTTGACCCACTTCTGCTAGGTCTGTGGTGACTCAGGGAGACTCATCACGTGGTCCTTCCTATTTCTAACTCTAGCTTGTTTAGTCCTCCATCCCCAAAGCGCATTCACTAGAGCTTTATGTGGCCGAAGACCGACTATTCCTTTTGCTCTTGTGTCTAGAACCTGTGAAGAGATAGACAAAGGTCCCAGGCAGGTGAAGAAAACATGCCACCTTACTGTTCCAGCTGTTTGGATAACGCGGTGTTTTGAATGTCCTCTTGAGCTGACCCATCTCCCCCGTCTCTGCTCCAAGTGTAGGCTTCCCCAGCACAGGATGAGACAGTGGTCAGTCCACAGCTTGGCTGCAAAAGCAGCATGTGAAGACCACCACGCTCATCAAGGAGGACAACCCGAGGGTGAGAGGGGAGGCTCAGCAGCCCCATAGCCACATCCTTCTCTCAGGTTCTCTAATCAGTGGTTTTGGTCCATAGGCAGGAAAAGGAGCCATGATTCTTTGAACAATTTTATCACAGGGAACTTTCAGAGTTTAGGGATGAATCTCCCCACCTGTTGTTGGCACTGAGTTGGGTGATTGATTTGAAGAACTGATCTATGTTGGGAGAGGCTCTTTCAGAGGGTCATAGGCCCTTGAAAATGGACCCCAGCCTTGTGAATAAAGCCATGAGTGACCTGGATGGGTTAGAATTATGGCCATGTAGAAGTGAGGGATGGGTATTCACATCTGTCTGTCCATCCACTGCCAGATCCGGGGTGCAGCCCTGGGCTCAGGACTCTTGCTAGGTTTGAACTGTGCTACCTGATAGGAGCATACACGGAAGAGGTCACAGCCACACCCTGCTGATGGGAGCAGGAGAAGAGCGGTCCCTAAGAGCCACTCTGCAGCAGATGTTAGTAACTGCAAACGTGCATGACTTTGAAGAAGTGCATTTTTAGCAAATGAGTCTAGAGAAGTGACCACATAGGAAGTCAGAGTCTGAGCACAAGGTGGACATCTACAGGCGAATTCCCTGAATGTCATCAGTGCATCCTCAGAAGCACTGAAAACAGCTAAATGCCAACAATCATGAACTGAATATTGTCTAAGCATTAAAAATTACTGGTGCCATTGAATTTATATAAGCTTGACTGGTGCTTAAGTGTTAAATTTTTTAAAGTGAAGCACAAAACTAGAGTTGGAATGAACCCTCATCTTTTGGGACAAGATGACAAAACCAAATATGTCACCAATTTTAATACAAAAAAAAAAAAGAGAGAGAAATGGGTACAGCCATATGGGCAGTAGAATGTCTTCCTGGGCAGGAAAATTAGGATCTACTCAGATACTTTTACATTTGTTTTCCCCAAATTTTGTTTGTTTGTTTTTGAGACAGGATTTTGCTTTTGTAGTTCAGGCTGGCCCTGAGCTCAGCCTTGAACTCACAGCAATCCTCTTGCCTCTACCTCCAAAATGCTGGGATTACAGGCGTGAGCCACCATGCCCGGCACTGTGGTATATGGTTCTGATGCTGTGGGCATGAGTCTCCACGCCCAGCATTGTTGTATGTGGTTTCCAGGGATTGAATCTGGGTCCTTGCACTTGCAAGACAGGCACCGGAAATACTCAGCTAAATCCCCAGCCCTATTTTCCCCAAATTTTTATGAACATGACTTGTTTTTATCATGAAAAGAACAATAAGAAATACATACTGAAAGATTGCATTATTCCTCTGAAAATCAATGAGTGTGGAACATCCTCTCTTCAGGCTTTCCATTGCTCTTGGTGCAAAGGCAGCATTTATCAGCTGATTAGCACAATAGCACTGCACAGCAACCTAGAAGTCTGAGTGTTACAAAGAGAGACTGCACCCTACTCTATGTAACTCCTTGGGCAGGGTGGGACAGCTAGAGTATGGTCTCCTTCTGATGAGACAAAACAGAGTTACTTGAAACACAAATGTCTCATAATTCTTGCTGGGGGTGGGCCAGCAAGAATTGTGCTTATGGCCACACTGCAATAGCCAAAGCAAAGCAGACTCAACATACGGCTGAGCCCTGAGTCAAGGGGGTGATTACAAACTTGTCCATCAAAGGGCACAGATCCCAACCTGAGGTCCAGAAGAGGACAGGATCCCAAGTGGTGATCCATGTTCTCTGTTAGACAGACAAGAATGTGAGTCTGAAATAGACATACAGTGAACCTCCGGAAGTCATGTTTCCAAAACTATTGCTTTTGCACTTTTTGCTTTATTGTGTTCACTGGTTAGAAACTTGTCCTATTGAGGAGCTCTTGCTGTCTGTTTAGATCCTGGCCAACGTGATCATTTTCATCTGTGGGAACCTGGCAGGGGCCTACCACAAGCACCTCATGGAACTTGCTCTACAGCAAACGTACCAGGACACGTGCAACTGCATCAAGTCTCGGATCAAGCTGGAATTTGAAAAACGTCAACAGGTAAAATGTGCTTTTAATTCTATGTCCACATCATTTTAGGCAGAACTGAAATTATATTTCTATCAGCACTGGGGATGGTGTTCATTCATTTGTGATCTTCAGAAAGAAACCACGTGGCTGACTTCACAGGCCCAGCCATGGGCTTTGTGCCTGGAGACTCAGAACAAAGAGCAAAGATGGCATCTCTTCCATGCAGCATTGGACCCAGAGCTCCATGACCCAGTATCACTCGTGTGCAAACAGCCACATCAAGTGTTTTCACTCATAGCTAGGTGCCTGTCTAGGGGTAGAAGTTGAATGAATAATAATGCTTTGTTAAGATACTCACTATTGCTTAGCATCTATGGCAAGAGCCTCCCCCTTCCTAGGTAACCTCATGGCACTGTGGGTGGTATCTGTGGTCCACACGGGATAAAATCTTGGGTGTCACTGGGAAGGAGGGGATCGGGTTGTAGGTGAAGAGCTGGTGTCAGTGGTTACTGTAGGTGACTGTTGGGGTGAAGACAAGTGGGAGGGTGTGCAGGCAAACCCTCTGTTGTCATCGGGAATGCAGGAGCAGGCAAAAAGGACTGCTCTGGAGGGAGACGGAGCAACAGGGGGCTTGTGAGGGAGGGCTGTCATGCAGCTGTTGGCAGAAGAGCCAGGGAGGTTTTGCATTCTTTGGGCTCCTGTATTTATCACCAGGAAGCTCGTCTATAAAAGTGACAACTGGCATGGCTTTCTGTGCTCTGTGTCACACTTCTTTGCAAGCTTTCTTCATAATACCTAGGCTGTTAGTCTGTTTGGCACATGGTAGATGCTTAATTACTCTGTTCAACTGCACTGAATTAATCCATTCCAAAAAATCTCATCCAATGTGTTTTCGTGGCGAGATCAAAGAAGTATCCTTCCAGCGTTGGCACTGGACATTGTGTATGGACTGATGAATAGCCATTGGGTCTCTTTTCATTCAAACAGGGACATTGGGTTCATTTGTGTAGTATTTATTGAACACAGAGCTTGTGTCAGCAGGGTCTAGGCACTAGGGAATGGCTATGAACAGCACTTTCTCACTGGTATTATGGACAGGTCTCCTGGGTTTTCTTAATTGCTTTTTTGCAGTATGAGGTGCTGAACCCAGGGGCCTCTGTACTGGCTACATCACGAGCCTATTTTTTAAATCTTATTTTGAGATAGGGTTTCACAGAGTTACTAAGTTGCCCAGGCTGGGCTGGATCTTGGCATTGTCCTACCTCTGCCTCACAAAGTACTGGGACTAAGAAACCTGTACTACTCGCCTCCAGACCCAGTTTCAAAGACTTGCATTGTATCTCATGACCAACCTGAATAACAAAGAGATTCAATGACTGAGGCTTTTCTTTGATCTATATGTCTGTCAAATTCTGGATACATTAAGATACATTATCACCGGGAATTATTCACTTGGAATTGTCCATTTTCTTCACATATGAATGTTCAGTAGTATTTTACATCTCAGTTCTAGAAAAATCCACAGTGTCAACAAGTAGCATGTCAGGGGCGCTGTCACTGTCAATGTACTTCATGTCCAGAATTCATGGGTTTCAGAAGAGCTGGTTTCCTCATTTAAACAGTAGAGACTGTGTCAGGCTGATCTTAAGACACAGACTTGATTTTGTTTCCATCACATCCAGAATCTACTTCAGAATAGCACGAAGGCTACCGAGAACTGAGATTCCAAGTAGACAGATTACATAATCTAACATTTATAGTAACGACTTTGACAAAGCAGTAAGTTAAGCTACCAACCTCTTTGACAATTTGTATTTCTCTGAAGAAGCCTGGAGCAGCCAAAGCACAGAGCAGCCTTGTCACAGTGAGCCAAGAAGTCCAAACTGTAAGCCAAACACTGTGATCTTAGGCAGCTCGAGGACTATGGTATCCTGGGTGCCAGAGACTTGCGGGACCAACAAGTTAGATAGCAGAGGGTGTGCATTTCACAACCTTTAAGAAAGAAGACCGTGACTCTTCTTAAAGAAAAAAAGACTCTGAATGTGAAAGCTGTTTACTGAAATATACTTTAACAAATGTTTTTGATCTCAAAAGTTGGAAATCCACTTCTAGGTTCTCATTTGTAAAATGGAGTACTTTCTCTGGTAGAACTTCAGTGCATTCCTAGAATTAAAATAAGTGTACATTTTTTTTTCAGAGCAACATGTAATAAATAGTATAATAAATTATCTTGGTGGAAATATCAAAAAGATATACTCTGGTAAATTTAAGGAATGAAGAACGTGACCAATAGCAGTCTATCTGACGTTCACACAGGGCAACAGTCCCTGAGTCCTAGCAGGGCCCCAGATCCCCCAGGGCCATAGGTCCTGTGAACTACTTCCTGTGAGGTCTATGTCACTTCCTATGCAGATCATACCACAACTTTCCCAGCTTCCTCTAAGGTCACCGTGGCAAATAGCAGTGGTCTCTATCCAGGAGTGATGTGCTGAGGAGCCAGAAAAAAAAAAAAAGTTTCAGTGTCTCTTTGGACAAACAAATGCCATCCAATTTGTTGCTTCCTACTGACAGTTACCTCAGAGAGAGTTGGTGCTTCTAAGAGGTTGAAAGGTCGCCATCTTGTGTCTCTCTCTGATCCTGCCTCACAGTGCCACTTTCTCTGGTTCTTGGTCCTTGAAGGCAAAGGGGAGGTGGCACCAGGAAGGGCTTATCAACACATGATACTCTTGGGAAGTATTTAGGGATTCTGACATCTTTTCAAAATTGCACAACTCTGTACTTTTTTTTTTTTCTTCAAATTCCATGATCCTTTTTCAAGATGCGAGTTGGAAGAATTTCTAGACATTACAATGTTGGAGAAATGGCTATTTTCACTATGAGATTTTAGGGGAGAAGGAAATGAAAAATGTTGGGCAAGGATTTCTCAGAATGACATTCTAACCCCCCTGCAGAAACAATAACAATCAAAGGTTTCTACTGGGAGGAAAAGCAACACATGGTGTTAGGATTGAGGATGCCCCTGGGGGTGGGGATGGTGCTCACCTCCGTGAGGCTGGCTTTGCTCTGGTGTTTCACACCCTGAAGGAAAAACCTCCACCATTTCTTCAGCACCATGTAGTATAGCAGATGGCTTTTTGTCAGACCTGTGAAGAAGCAAGCGTTCCTCTCTGGAGTATGTCATAGACCCTCGGGAACTGGTGACAGCTGGATTGAGAGCAAAACAAGCACCCTGTCTCCTAACTGCCAAGACAACTGAAATTAATACTCCCTCTTCAGGAGTTAAGACCAGTTTGCTTTTTCTAAGCACAGAGAATAAACATCTGTAACGCCTTGTTACATGATCTGCCTTGACGTGGAACCATCCTGCATGTTGGCTGTGACTGTGTTCGCATTCCAGGGGATAATCTCAGTCCAGGGAGGCACAGAAACCCTTGTCCACCAGCACTCAGCACCCACTCTGGTAATTCAGTGAATCAGTGATTGTCCCTTCTGGATATGAATGCAAAATTATTTTCCCCCCTGCAACTTCAGTAGAACCACAAGTGGTTGCGGAGTGACCATAACTGGGCAGATGCCAAGTGTAGCCACCTTTATCCCAATGGTAACATTACAGATGTACCACATAACTCACTTCTATTTCTAGGTAAAATGTTTTTGAGTTGCTCTAGATCCATGCTTCTAAAATTTTGTTCTTTTTCATGGTGAGAACATTAAGCATTGGTCTTCTCAACATTCAAAACGGCACCCTTCACTGGGTGTGGTGGCATATGCCTGTAATCCCAGCACTTAGAAGGCCGAGGCAGGAGAATTGGCATAAATTCAAGGCCAACCTGAGCTACATAGTGACAGGCTGTCTCCCAAAACAAGAAAATGGCCACCTATTGGGACAGTGGTCTACAGCTGGCCCTCACATTGAATTCTCAGGTGCTAGCACAAATTGACAGTCTTGGCTGCCACCATGTCTGTACTGCAGGTGGCCATGCTGATGTGGATGTAGGATGCCGACTGTATGCTGTCCCCCAAGTCCTCTCAGCAGAGACTTCTTCCTTGCAGCAAAGAGGTGGAACAGAGCATGCTCTTCATGACTTTGGACATTTGGTGGGGCGCTATTCCAAACACTCTTTATCGGCCCCATCTCTCCACAGTCAGTTGAGTTTTCACCAGCAAACCAGATGAGGATGCTTTGGTCACAGGACTCATCATTTCTCCAACTGTCATCATCTGAGTTGACAGTGAGACTCATAGGTGAGGCTTTGGGGCAGGAGGTACCTCCTCATGCAGCCAAATCAATGTGACATCCTCACATAAGTCCCAAAGAACTGAAGCAGTGAAGAGCAGAGACATTACTCGTGTGCTTCGGATAGGATGGTGTCCACAACAGACACAGCAGGGCATGGACACACACACTACGTTGCTCAGAACTTGTAGCCTGGATGGCAGACATAGGCTGAGCTTGGCTTTCTGCACCATCAGAGACTATTCCAACTTGCCCCCACCCCAAGGATATATCTGTGGTATGTCTGCTTCTTTCTCTTTTAGTCAAACAATTACCTGTATAGGTTTTTCTTTGCTCTCTAGTCCCTGATGGAAAGAGCTGACTTCTGTCACTCCTGGTTCCCTTTTGCCCACTTTACCCACAGGACCCGGGGGTATGTGGTAGTCACCACCTTTCTTTTCTCAGCAATTCTGAGTGGAGACCAGACTGCAGAAGAAAATGCTTATTGCTGAAGAGTTGAAAAACATGAATAACAGAGGTATCAGGAAACAGCTCTTCACACAGTTTGCCATTCCAGTCCGACAGAATGGCAAGAATCCTTCCACTGGTTTGCAGCACATCACATCCTACTGATTCCGAATGTTCTCATGAAGCTCAGATGTGAAGCAGCACTGAGGAATTATGGGGCAAAGTGTTTCAAGATGCAAGCATTTAAGGTGCTTCTAGATGAGGACTAAAGATCAATTCCAGGATGAATATGTCAATAGTCCTCAAATCAGCCAGGAAACTTTTCTAGTAAGTGCTTTAGCTAGGAAGATGGAAATCATTTTCTGTTCTAGAAGCCGCAGAGAAGGCTGGGCCTGGAAGGTGGACTCTGCTCCTCCACACCCGCACACTCAGGATGGGGCGGGAGGCAAGGAAGTCTTGGTGGCTGATGATTAAAAAATGTAGAAAATTTTAAGAGCTCACAGAAAAAGCCTGAGCAGATGTTTATTAATTCTTCAAAAGAAATATTTTGCTCCTAAGGAAAAAATTAAATCAGATTACAGCCATTAATCAAAGATTCTTTTAATGATTAAATATATGCAGACGCCTGTTTGCAGTAAGAAGCGTCAAATGGTAAAATAAAGCTCTTCAGGGGGGTTTTCCTGTGCAAGTAACTCAAGCAACATCACCAGCTACTGGCCACACTGAGAAGCCATTCACCTGCGTCGATGGAGAGACAACAGGAAAGGCGTTTACTGCTCTCGACTGTCACAAGCTGATCTTTGTGAGTAATGCCAAGAGACCCAGGCACTAGAAGTCTGTTTCTTGGAAAGGACACTGGGTTTGAAGGTTCTGGAACAGAACAGGTGTTGTGTGGAGACTGCTTTCCACACCCTGGGATGTGCCACTTTGACGTTTTCAGGAATGAATAATAAGCAGAGGAAAGTTTTGTGAAGGTTCAAGTAAGCTCTGCACCGTTTGATGGGGATAAAAATAAAGCCAGTGAAAAGAAATCCCCAAGTCAGCTGCTCTCATGTCATCGCCCACTCCGCTGGTATGTGTCACTTGCAGGTACAAATGTGTCCCTACTCTGAAATCAAAGCGACAAGTCCTCTGGGACCACCGGTACATTTCTCATCTGCAGATGTGCTGTCATAGCTTCTAACAGAGAAAGGCATTCAGGATCTCTCACCTTGTGAGGGTCACCCTCACTGTGCTGGTTATCAGTTTTGGGTAAGACTCCTGAGCAGTAACATCTCCAGGCATCCGTAGTGTGCTGACTGAGGCAAAGCGCCAAGAGTGTCTTCATCAAATTAAAGATTGAGACCCTGGGCTTCTCCAGTTTTGTTAACTGCATGTATGTTCAAACGGGGTTATCCCTGGGAATTTTCCTTCTCAGGCTGTTTTCTCAAAATCCTAGTAAATTGTATTCTAGGAGTTCTCTAGATGAATCCTTTAATATATTTGCATATAATGAGCCATTTCATATATGTGTGCTAATACATGTTTGAATTGCTCCAGAAAACATATTTTTTATAGATGTGAAAGTCCTTTGAACTTCAAAGAGCTCTGTTCTATTAATGAAATGCAAAGAGCAAAGAAAATAATTATATGCACATACACTCACACATATACTTCCACTGATTACAGGAATATGAAGACATGAAAGGTGTACTTCTGTGTATCAGAATTCCACATTCACAATTTTCTTTGTCTGTTATGTATTCAAAGTTTTCCTAGATAAGACAAATACAGTGGCACCTGAGGCTATAATTCCTTGTTTTCCTTTTGCTTAAATTCTGTGACAGAACCCATACCATAACTTGCCCAGCCCACAGTGTCCCTGAGCGGACAATGCAGTGAGACAAAGCCTGACAGGGAAGGCTGGTCAGGCTGGCTTTTCTGGGTAGGAGACACGGGAGCTAAATGTGAATTGGGGAAGGCCAATTCTCTCCATCGACGCATGAGGCCCATGAGGACCTGCAGGGAGGTGAGCCACGCACAGCCGGCGGCACTGCCGAGCAGGCAGGAGCCTGGCGGGCTTGTCTGAGCATCCTGCCCGTCAGCGTGACCGCTGTTAGATAGGAGACTTGAGGAGAGCAGCAGGACGAGGCGGGGTGCTGGGCCTTGTAAGTTCTGGGAAGGATGTGGGGTTAGTGACACATGGAGCAGGATGGGCTTCGGGGAAGGTAACAACATGACCTCACTGATATTCTAAATAACCCTCTCAGTTCCAAATGGAGGGCAGGAGGAAGGAGCGCGGAAGGGGGACCCATGAGAAGCTTTGTGCCTTGCTCCATTTTCTATTGCTGTAACTGAACAACACAGTATAGGCATTAATTTATAATTTATAAACGGTAGAGATTTCTATAGCTCTAGAGTCTGAAGGTCAGAGAGTCAGGACTGTGTCAGTGACATCCAGCAACAGCACTCACGGGGCAACAGCGTCACGTAGTGGAACAGAGCAAGCTCAGCGCAGGTTTATCTTCCCTTCTCATAAAGACACCAACTCTTATCTGGGGACAACATCCTCAGGACTTCATGTAATCCTATTTACTCCCAAAGGCCCCTAAATCCAATTAACATAGAAATCTGGGGACTGAGAGTCCAGCACATGAACTCTGGGGGACACATTCAGATCGTGACACCACAGCCGCAGGATAGAGGAAAGGGCACCTTGAGTGGGACCACAAGATTTATTTTAGGATGAGATGTCGGATGAGAGAATAAAAGGCTCTCCAAAGGGCTTTCCTAGGGGTTGAGCTGGAGGAACTAGATGATGACTGAGGTGCCACATGTGATACTTTGAACTGTTTGACCACAGTATTTACTAGGAGTTGAGAGTGGGGAAAAGCAAGAGTTGCATTTGAAACATTTCATTTTCCGATGCCTTTTAGGTACTCCAAGGGGGATGCCATGCTGGCAGTTGTAGATAAAATCTGGAGCTAGAGATGTAAATTTAGAAGTCCCCAGCACATAGTTATTTAAAGCTACTGTTCCAAATGAGATTCCCTAAGGAAAAAATAGCTAGGAAAAGATAGTGTGGACTTAGCACCAAACCCCAAGCCTGACAGTGTTTGAGCAGAGCAGAAGGAATGGACCAAGGTTGCTGAGAAAGATCAGCTAGTTTTGTAAACGTTGTGATGGGTCTTGAGGGCCTCTCAGAAGAGTCATTATAAACTGAACCTGTCTTGATGGAATTACTGGGGATTCACTTATAGATTTTTTAAATGAGCCTCTCGTGAGATACTTCTTCGTACTGGCAAGGGCTGTGTTGCATAAATGTCCAAATTGTGGCCAGGTGTCCTCTCATAAAAAAGTTGTTTTTAATGGCAAAGGCCCTGTGGCTTCCATCTGTCTTGTGCCCAGTCTATTTCTATCAAGATAGTCTCTAGAATTCTGATTGCAAAAGAAATTTAGACCAGATGGGACCAGATGCCACAAAGGAGGCAGCTTAACAAAGGACATGGAATAACGAAAGGAGCGTGCTTCTCACAGATCCCAGAGACACTGTGCTCCACAGAGCAGCAGAAGTGGTGGACTACCTGCAGCTCTGATGCTCAAGCAGTGAAAGGAGAGGAACAGTGAGAGGGAGAGGGACCCACAGAGGGAGAGGGACCAGGAGAAGGACAGGGAGGGGTTAGGGTCAAGGATGGAGAAGGAAGAAAACAAGAATGGGAAGGGGAAGAGAGAGAAGGAAAGAGGGCTCTGAGAGATGCAGCATTTACTGGACATTACCTCAGTGGGATTTCTGAGGCTGCTACAGTTGCAGGGGTTCAGGCTGGCACAGCTACCTGCACTCCTGCTGTGGCCAAGAGAGGTCACTGAGGTTCACTTACACAGTTTATACACGGTGGAGGTGTCAGTGGTTGAGTCAACCAGGTTCTGTCTAGATGTTCCACTGGGAGGTGGGATCAGAGCTCACCAGCAGTTAGTCCTATCATGCATAGGTCTGGAATAACCACTTGCAGAAGAAGAGGAAGACAGAGGAATGGAAGGTACCACAGGAAGTCAAGCTCTGATACATGAGAAGAGCTCCTAATATCTAGAATGAACGAATGCCACATTGCAGTGGTTAACTTTCTTATCACCGGAACACAATACTTGATAACTACCAGTTTAAAGGGGGGAATGTTGGACCGGGGATTTAGCTCAATGGTTCTGGTGCCTATCTTGCGAGCGTAAGGACCTGGGTTCGATCCCCGGTAACCACATACCTATACTGGGCGTGAAGACTCACGTCCAGCAGCAACCAGTGCCACATACCACAGTGTCGGGCGTGGTGGCTCACGCCTATCATCCTAGCACTCGGGAGGCAGAGGAGGAGGATTGCTGTGATGTGAGTTTGAGGCTGAGCTCAGGGCCAGCCTGAACTACAAAGCGAGACCCTGTCTCAAAAAAAACAAAAAAAAAGTGGGGGGGAATGTTTCAGTGGCTCACAGCTTCACAGCATTTAGTCCATGGCAGAAATGCATGACTGAGGGGCATGCTGGGCAAATTGCTTAGATCATGGTGTTGAGAAGCAGCACAAGAGGGTGGTGCCAGATAAGGAGGGGCTGAGGATCCCCAAATCATCCCTCCCCCAGCCTCTCAGACACACTCAGAAGAATGTGTCAAGCAGTTACCAAACCAATAAGTTGACAGTTAAGTTTGTTATATAAGATGATATAAAGTCACAAGAACGCACTTTAAGACAAAAAAAAAAAATCATCGGATGTAGTTGTGAATAGGATGTAGAATCATAGGATGTAGAATCATTGGATATAGAATAATAGGGTGTAGAATCATAGGATGTAGAAGTGAAGAGAATAAGTTTCACAGTGGATGGTGATTAATTTAGGCAAATCCTGAGGAGTCAATGTGGGAGGAATGTAAAGAAGTAATCTTTGGTATCAAAAACATGGTGATCATTGTTGGTCTGGATGGTGCAGTTTCAGAGATATAGAAGCGTCAAAATGAGTGAGTCATGTTCCTGATTTTATCATGAAAGACATCCCTTGTTCTTGGATAGGAAGAACCAGCATAGTAAAAATGGCCATATTTCCAAAACTACTATAGAGTTTTAATGTAATCCCAATTAAAATCTCAATAATATATTTTACAGAATTAGAGAAAACAATCCAAAAATTAATATGGAACCAGAAGAGACCCAGAGGAGTAAAAGAATTCTAGGTATCAAAGCCATGGCAGGGTGTAACACAATCCCCAACTTGAAACTATATTACAAATCCACTGTTATAAAAACAGCATGGTACTGGCAAAGAAACAGACCTGATGATCAGTGGAACAGATTAGAAGATGCAGAAACAGGTCCAGACATACTAAGCCACCTCATCTTTGACAAAGGAGGCAGACATCCTAAATGAAGGAAAGATAGGTTCTTTAATAAACAGTGCTGAAAAAACTTGGTTTCAATCTGCCAAGGATTAAAACTAGATATATATCTTTTATCATGTGCCAAGCTAAAATCAAAGTGGATTAGAGACCGGAATATTAAAACAGAAACACTAAATTTTCTGGAAGATAGGCTAGGTAGAACTCTCAAAGACACTGGCATAGGAAAAGAATTTATAAACAAAAAACCTCAGCAGCAAAACCTCAGAGAACTAGCACAAACTGCATGACAAAAAAAAAAAAAAAAGACAACCTAGAACATAGGAAAAAATTTTTCTAGCTGTTCCTCAGACAGACAAAAGACTACTATCTAGAATATAGAAAGAATTTAAAACATCAGACCTCCCAAATTTAAAGACCCAGTTCAAAAATGGACATATGAAATGAACAGATATTTTTCAAGTGAAGCATTAGAAGCAGCAAATAAACATATGAAAAGATGTTAATACCACTAAGATAACATTAATATCATTCAAGAGATGCAGATGAAAGCAATACTGAGATTCCATCTCGCTCCAGAAAGGCTACTTTGAAAAAATCAGTCAATAACGAATGCTGGCAGGGCTGTGGAGAGGAAGGAACTACTGGGAATTCGCACTATTGGTGCAAATGTAGACTGGTGCAACCACTGTGCAATTATTATTGAAATCCCTCACAAAAGTAGGATTAGAAGTCCCATTTGACCTTGCTATCTTCCTGCTGGCTATGTCTCTGAAAGAACTAAAACCATCATACCACAGCAGCATATGTGGACCCATGTTTATGGTAGCTCAGCTTACAATAGTTAAATCTTGGGAACAGGCCAAAAGCCTATCAACTGGTGAACAGATAAAGATTTGATGTTTTTATAAAATGCAGTATTACTCAGCTATAAAAAAGATAAACATGAAACATTTATAGTTAAGTGGATGCACTTTGATCCCATCCTCATAAGTGAAATAAATAGGAAATGTGTACATGGTGAATCATTTCTCTGGTGTAAGAAACTGAAAGTATAAGTAAGGACCAAAATGTATAATAGATAATGTGAAATAGAAAGAACACGTAGAAAGGGGAAGAAGAACTGTGAAAGGGAGTGACTGAGGAAAGAAGAGAAAGAAAAAAACTGAAATAAGAAAGAAAAAAGCAGAAACAAAAATAATGTATATGGGAGCAGGGTTTCAAAGGAGGGCAAGGGAGTGGGGGGAGAAAGAACCAAGATACATCATGTGCAGCTCTCAATGATGAATATGATCATACGTTCTACCAAATATTGTACCAATAAATTCTATTAAAAATAAAGATCTGTGCACATTTATATATTTTATGAGTAAAACATAAAATTCTATACAAAAAAATGAGTGAGTCTCATGAGAAAGTGGAAAGTCAGGAAAGTCAATCAGTGCATCAAGATCGCTGTCCACGTTTTCATGGACTAATGGTTTTTAGTTTTATTCTGTAGACTAGGGAGAGACGAAGGGAGTACTCTGGGCAGTTGTATCTAGTAGCAGCAGGTACATGGCAAGGATTTGACAAGGGGACAGCCCTGCTCACACAGGTGGCAGCAAAGAGAAGCAAACAATGCAGGGTAGGAGTCAACGCTCGGTTATATTTAGCAAAGCGGCCTGCTGATTGCTTTTACTGCATTGCATCAGTCATTTTCCTCCTATGTCTTTTATCCTGAATCATTATTCGGAGGAAGGAAAGACTGGAGAGATTGGTTGATTTTTCTACAGAGGATTCTGATTTCCTGTGTTGTTAATGAGTCAAAGGTGCAGTTCATCCCGTACGCTCGCCGGTATTCTCATGATAGCTACTAGAAAGTTTTAACTCCAATAGAGATGGTTAGAAAATAGTTATCTAAAAGGGGCCAATAATAACATGGAACTATGAAGAGGAACGAAATTTTGACAAGATTGTGAGGAAAATAAAATCATTTAAGATAGAATACATAAGCCTTAAATTGGTTAGAGCATTTTTTAGAAACACAGTGAAGAAATACCACAAAAGTAAATGTTGAAAAAATCAGAGCTGTCCTTTTAAAGAAGCACATACCCAGGCATGTGTCACTACAACTGTACCCTGGGGGACTGCTGTCCTGAGCTTAGCAGTTTCAGGGTTCAGTAGTTTAGCTGAAAGCCCAGTTCGCATGATGAGAATGGAAAGACCAACGCCAGGAGCTGCTCTTGAAGATGCAAACCAGTCAGCAGTGGAAGAGTTAGGAGGCAGAAACAGGGAGAGCTGTGCGTGGTACTTTGGTCCCTCATCTGCTGGGCTCTGACACTTCCTCACTGCTATCCAGCTGAATTCCTCAAGATCGGAGGAGGAAAAGACGCCAGGAACGACATTTGGCCGTTTGGGATTGTGCTGTTCTTGTTCCTGTTTTTTTGAGTTCTTTAGGCACCTTTCCCATGTGCCGGATTCCTTAGGGAATTAGGATTTAGGCAAGAATGTGGCGTAGGATAAAGACATGACTGTGAGCATCCACTGTAACTTGAGCTTAGCCCAGTCCGATGGGACGTCAAGCTCAGCTGGCCACACAGAGGTCTCTGCGCTGTAGGAAACACCAGCTTGGGGAAAAGCTTAGCTAGTACCCTGGATTCTGTCATCCTGGACAGGAACTGAAAGGAGGAGGGAGGGGAAAAACGCCTTCAAATGAAACACAAGCCACACCCACATGGGGCAGAGTCCAGGTGTCTTAGCCCGAGCTCTTCCCATGGCTCTGAGCCCCCTCTGGCCCCCAGTCACCTCAGGCAGGGAGCCAGACCGAGTGCTTCCGGAACATATGATGTGTTGACAAAGGCTACCATTATCCTCTTAGTAATTCTCTATAGGCCGCACTTCCCAAAGCTCGTGGCTTCTATCAATGCTCGGAGCCCCGATTTTCCTACATCTTCTTGAGAAGCCGTCCCTGGTCTCCCCCTCACTCTCTGCCAGATCTGATGCAGGCCAAGTGAAGCCTTTGCATGCTCTGGGTTTCGTGACTGCTTTGAACAAAACCAGATGTTATCAGACACATCTGCCCATGATGAGGCTCACACACATCATCCCTCACAAAGATAATGTTCAAACGTGCTAGTACTTCAAACACTGAGAAAAAGAAACAGCAAAGATTTGCAGCTCTCCCAGACCCAGGTTCCTTTTTGTAATGGCTCCTGAGTGTAACGTGGGTTGACATACTTCCGGAGTTAGTTGAGCTTCAGTGTCATGAAACCTACCAGTCTCCATTCAGGAGGAAGTGGAGGCACAAGATTTTTTGCTTTGCTGTGAACGATGCAGGTTTATGTCAGAGGTGATTACAAGCTGAATTATCCCAGCCCCTTCACTTGGTCCAGACCTGCCGAAAAGCATGCTTTTAAACTGAGCTTTATTAAAACCCATGACTTGTGGATACAACTGCAATGACAGTTTGCGGGGGAAATGAGTTTTTAAAACAGTGTTGGATCTTGACATTGATGAGTAGAACACTTAGCAGAATCACTATTTCATATCTTGGTGAATTTTATTAGCAAACTGAAGGGACAATGTTAGGGCAGCACGTAGGAGTGAGGATCACAGAGTGGGTCAGTGCACAGAGGAAAACGTTAGTAACAGATTGTAAATATCCAAAAGAAATATAGGTAGTAGAGCACCCAAAACCTTCGCCCTGGTGACATGTCTCTTCCCGGTGGGTGGGCCTCTGTGAATGTCATGAATGGCATTTTGAATGTCTTGTTGAAAACTAGAAGGAAAATATTTCATTAAAGAGCAGGATACTTCCTCAGCTGACACGTGAGCACAAAATGTAACAAATTCCAGGCGAGAGAAAACTGACATCTCTCAGAATTGCTGAGAAAGGATGAAAAAGAAAGAAACCTATCTTTAAATGAAGTTCACTTTCTATGTCTCCATGAAAAATGTTCCTTTCATTTCTCATGTAAATTAGCATTTACAACTCCTGTCTTCTCCCTTTTGTGACACCATGATTTTATCTGATTTGATTGGAAAATGAACTGTAAGAAAGAAGTCTGGAGTGAGACAAATCAAGAATATTATTATTCAGAAAAATAGAAATGTACCAATTTCATAGTACATGGTGGGTGTTTTGTCTCTAGAATGACCAGGGTAATTGTTTCCTTCCTTTGATATCTTTCTTTACCCATTGAATAGCGATTTATGGGCTACTTTGCTTCTCGAGGAGTATGTAAGTGATAGCTGAATATCATGCTAGCTGAGAAAGGATTTGAAAACCTTACTTCTCTGAGCCTACAAAGAAAGCTTTATGCTTGCTTCTGGCTCAGCTTTTCTTCAGTGAGGACCCCATGGACAGAGGGGCTTGAAAATCTGGTGATACTCTGCCTGTCTTCAGCTCAGGCCCGGCGAGGGACAAACCCTAGCTGTGAGACTCACCCTCTGAAACAGCTTACAGAGCAGGACTAAGGGTTTGAGAGTCATATGGGCCAAACAGCCTGAGAATCCGCCTGTGATGCTCAGCTCCCAGGAGATTCTGTCCAACCTCTGTGCCACTATACAGATGGTCATCGTGTTGGAGATGAATTTATTTATTTTTTTCTTGTTGGTACATTATCTTTCTCTGCTCCCTTATATTAAGAAGCTTCTTTGTCATATCTTATTATTTTCAGTATTTTAGACCAAAATGAACATTTTATCTGTTTTTATCTGGTTATGTCACTTTAACTACAGTTCTAATTGTTCTTTGCAGTATTCCCTATACTTTCCAAATCACCACACTCTGTATGCTACAACTTATTTTGATTTATGACAGGTTTGTTTCTCTATACAGAATATAGAATAGCTTTTTATTTGTCAAATTTCTAAAAATATACAATATTCTTTTATCCTTCCAATCCTGAATTGTTGAATTCTCATATTGAAATACACGGTTAAATCAATCAGCAGGCTCTTGGGCATTGCCTCGTAAACTTCTTACAAGGTGTTAAGAACTTTCTACTGAAGTTTCATGTATCTGTGTACTCTATGAAGAGGTTACCTTCCTTTCAACACGACTTTCATGACATGATTATTGCAGTACGGAGATAAGGTTGGATGTATATTTATCTTTTGTCCAGGCACTCAGAAACCCTGTTACCTTTGGCAGTGCTTTCTGCCTGGGGCCATACGGAGGTGCTCTTTGACTTACACTGGGTACAGTCAGAGAACACATGCCTGTTTTATAACAAGGCATTCTGTATCTCCTCTGATTTATTTAATGTCATACTGAGGCAGAATGGCTGTATGGGATTGCCTCAATACTGTCGTGAGGTCAGAATATTCTAAGTGGGACTGACGTGAAACATTTGCAAACAACACCAATAGCTTTTCCACATTTAATTTTCACACTGTGCAGCATTGCGTGCTTCTCAATTAACAAAGACATCCCAAACACGTTTGCCATGCACGTGATCACGGGAAAAACCCATAGTTCTTTTATACGATTGAATGTGCAGCCTTTTAAAAAACATGCTCATTTTTCTAGTTTTTTTTTTAAAACATCCCTTTTAAATTGTGAAGTTTGATTTTGTTTAGCTCAACTTCCCTAGCTTTTTGTTTTTTGAGAGGTGAATCAAGTCCTTTTGTGTTTGTTGATTGTCATGTGCTTTATCTAGAGACTTTCATCTTATTTTTTTTCTTTAGTGTCATTTCCTAAATTTTATGATCTCATTCTATTTCATGTTTTATTTTATTGTAAAACGTGATTTGTAAGCTTCTGCATTATTTCTAAGGTAGCTCATGAGACATTTTATAATATCCTTACCAACCTTGTAACCTGATTATCATTTATCTAACTGTATGTCTCTCTTTTTTTCTGATAAAATTATCAGTTTATGTTGAAATTATTTTTTTAAAGTTTATGTTTAATTTTTTTTAAAAGTTATTTTCTTCTAAGGTATCCCAAAATGTCCTGGATCTGACTTTCTTCTGCTTACCATTCAACTTCCTGAAAATCCCTCAACACTTTGTTTTCTGAATCTTGTCCACTTCCCACTCTCATTCTCCCCTTGCCACGCAGACCCACTGTGTCGTGGAAAACACTGTCAGCCCAGGAACTTCCCATCCTCACTCACCTTTCCGAGTGATTCCCTCAGAATCCCCACCACTTCTGTGTCCGCCGGCGGGAAGCACCTTGGGAAGTCAAGGGCAGCGCCTCAGGCCCCAACTTCTCTCCAAGACCCACTTCCTGTCCCCACTTCCGCCGGATGTCCCACCCTCAGGGTGTTCCTGCCTGTGGACATCCGCTCTCTGTGTAGTAGAGTGGGCTTCCGTCTGTCTTACGTTTCCCACCATCCCGTCTGGATGAGTGGTTTCCACTTCAAGTGTAATTCTCCCATCTTTCCGTTGTTTTGTTCCTTTGTTGGTTTAGAATCCATTTTTGGTCAACACCATGGACTCAGAATATCTGCACTCCATATTTATCCAAACCTCCTTCTTCTGTCACTCTCTCCATTTCGATTCATGGCCCCCCTTCTCTCTAAATATAAACTTACTTTCTTGGGCTGCTCTGTATAGTGTTCGTTCCTTGTATGGCTAGTAGCTTTATTGTACCATTTCTACTTTCACATCTTAGTTCTTTGCCATTTCCGCAGTGACTTCTCTCGCTTGATTTTCACTCACTTTAACTCAACACATTCATGCTGCAGAGCAGCATCGTCTTAATCCTCCTGAGAACGGTTAATACCAGGACAGGGCTGAGCTGCTAACACCTGGCCTACTAATAATGCAATCCCCTTAGCAAATCTCCTTCAAATTGTTACTGCGAGATAATGCTGTATTATGTAAGTGCCACAAGCGTCATGCCGGTTCCGAGCAGTTTGTGACTCTGGAACCCTTGATACCTATGTGACCTTGGGAAAGCTGCTTGACATTTCTAGTTCTTTGTTTTCCTATATAAGTTAGAGAGATAATGGCCTTACCTACCTCAGTGAAATTCGGTATTCATTAAACATTTTCATCGTCACTGAGGGATCCTCTGGTCACTAAAGATGTGTGTTTATTTGAATTCCGTGTGGCCTAAAGAAGCACACACACATCACCCAGGGCTTTCATTGAAGCAGAAAGGTAGCTGAGCTTCTCTGGCAAGTCACCGGCTTCCCTGGAACCCCTCAAGCATAGTGGTAAGGGCAGAGTCAGTATTCGGAGTGTCAAAGGTCTTGAAACAGAGGGCTGAGACAACCAGCAGGACGAGGCTGTGCTTCTTCATCCACAGATTCCAGACAGGGAGGTGAGGAGACATGGTCAGAATGAAGGATGTCCATCTTCATTCCAGCAGAGCGTCCAAGCTAGCAGAAGGGCTCCAGGGAGGAGGCGTTTGGTCCAAGTCACCAGGTCAACACTAAATGAACAAATTCCTAATGAATTCAGGGTGTTCTTTCTAGAAAGAGGGTTCTAGGAAGTCATTATTAATCAACGATTCTGTTTCCAGAAAAAAATCAGAAAAGCAAAAGATACTCCACTAAGAGCCTGCATCTTCATTTATTCACCAGACACTGCACAGTGCCACTGACATTTTAATGTTAAAGATAAAGAGAGAAATCCTAAAATCTAAGAGAGAAAGAGAGAACATAAATTCAGTTAACTGCTGTGGGATGAGTGTCAGATTTGTCTCAGGAATACTACATTTTAGAAAACAGTACAGGAAAAAAAAAGACCTGAAAAACATTGAAGGGAAGCTCTTTGCTCTTCAACTTTTAAGCCAAGTCAAAGTACGAGGAGGCTAAAATAAAGACCTGCAGTGTACATCGTCTCAGAAAAATGCAGCTTCCACAGGCATAGAATTGTAAGGTCATTTGAGTATTTCCTTTAGTAGAACAAAAACTAATTCAGATAAAAGAGAAAATTTAGCATAAAAATAAACTCCATGAGCAAAGAAGTAAGATTTAAGAGATAAATCTAAATGATTTTAGTTCTCTATCATAAAAATAGCATTAAACATAAGACTAAAAAGCCTGATAGAACATTTTTTTAATTGGGTGATTTTACATTGAAGATATTAAATGATGAATGTCTTATCTAGAAGACTTGGCCAGGTTCATGTAAGTGAAAAAAACAATGTATCTCATCACTTTAAATCATAGCTTTAATTTCATGCAGTTTTAAAAGAGAGGAGTCAATTTTTACATTCATTAAATTGGATTTTGGATTAGTAAGTTTGCAAAACTTTCCAGGTGTTATTTACAAATTTAACATAAAGGGAAGCATTGTTTGCATTTGGTCACTCCTGGAATTATGCAGGTTAACACACTGAGTCTAGAATCTTTTCCTGCCTTCCATCTCTGTGCTAGAAAATCTCTTTAAGGATCAGGTGCAGAATCCTTGTTCAATTCAAACTGTAGAAGCCGGAGTCTCGGACACATTTCAGTGCACACAGCTCAGTGTGTTGTTGCTTGCGCTTACTGAGCTTCTTTTTGTTGTGGGAACCAAGTCTGTCAGAAGTCTGATAAATATAATAAGTATCATATTTCATAAAGTTATCTCATCCTCTGTTGTTACCACAGTGGCTATGGTGCAACTGACTTAGGATTTTTTAAATTTTGAATGAATGGGCAGTGTCACTGGTCATCCTGAAATGCGGCTCAAGAGCAGGTTTTATAGGGGCGATGTTGTTTGTGGGTTTGTTTCTGTCCCCACTTCGCTCGCCAGCAGCATCCCCTGTAGTGTGTGAGTGGAAGCATTTCTCAGGTGGGTGTGGAGTCCTGAGGAAGGAGAGACTTTTCCTGCCATTCCCAGCCACACCTCCTTGTCCTTCCTGGAATGCATGAAGGAGCCTTCCTCTGCCCACTCAGCAAGCTCCACCAGAGTGTGGACTAAGCTGAGCAGCTATTTCTGCTTGAATTCTTTATGTGGTTGGTTTTGAACCTCTGTGTTGGGCTGTATCCTCATCTTCAGTGTGTAAATATTAGTAGTGTCTCCTTCATGGGATTGCTCCAGGGACAAAGTGAGAGTCTTGGAGGTGGAGACTCGCAGCCCGTTGGTGGGAGTGGGGTGGATGTCTATCCTCACTGTTACCTCCTGGTTTCTAAGATTTGAGAGTGAGTGATGTTTCACAGAGATTCAGAATTGTATGAGCTCTGAGAAATACAGGTTTGGGGAAAGGAAGCCACACTGTAAACCTTTGGAAATTTGCAAGGCTTGCTGATATCTCTTACAAATTAAGCAAAGAGCAACTCAGTGAAGATGAAGAGGCAATGACGGCATAAGTACCTCATGTGCTACTGGCCACTGGTGCCTCTCCACTGTTATTCAGCAAGATCTCAGGCATTTATCTGTCTACAGTCACTGCAGGCCTGACTTTGATGCTGACGCTTCCTCTGCTCTCCCTCCTTCCTTCCTGTAAAGGAGCGCTGGGCAAATCCAGACTCTGTGTGAGTCTTCAGTGCTCTCTGTGTCCGAAATGATTCTGAAATGTGCACCTGTAAGTTCCCTTTCAGCCCAGTGTTCTACAATTTTATATTTTTCTAACATTATTTTCAGTCACTCATAAACCGTAAGAAAAATATGGCCAACTGCTTTTATTTCACATTATTTCACATGCTCAGATTCTGAGCATGATTTTGAGGTATTTTCCCATGCATTTTACCCTTCCTCCTCATGGACATTCATTTCTAGCCCACAGGCATAAACTCTAGAATACTACGTATTATTTTAACTGTAAATATTTGTATGTGCTTATGACAGCATAAGGGTAAAAGCATAAAGACAGAGGTTCCTTCTGAAACAGTTTTGTTGTGTTTGTGAGGAAGAATCCTCATATGACACAATGGGGAAAAATCCATTTCTCCTACAAAAATGTATTCTGCCTTTAATAACATCAACTCACAGTTCCAAATCATCAATGTTCTTACTGGAGAGTTGGGTTGATGAGCGTCTGCTGCATCACATTCTAGGGAAGGAGAAAAGAGCAGAGTCTCCTAATAGTCTGTAAAACCTCATCAAGTGAAATCTTCAGGGACAGAAAGCTGACTTCCTGTGGGAATTGAAATACAGAATATATGTAGGATATTAACTGTAGATAAAATGAATTAAAACCATTTTGTGGCATTTGATGGAATTTAAATGTGTGAGTTATTATATTAAATTTGTGAAGCAAGTCATTTCTACCATTGTAGGCAAAATTGACTTTCTATCAAGTTCTCAAAAATAATGAAAGTGGATAAAGGTCTTTTGTTCATGAGCAAACAATGGTGGCTCAGAAGATAAGTTACAGGAACTTTATGAATATGAAACTGTTCTAATAAATTTGGGGGCCTTATTTTAAATCACTCCTATGGCTGGAAACTTCTGTCTGTTTTTCAGATTTTCCAGATCATGCAAGTGGGATCCACATCCACAGATATGTTCTGCTCTCAATTAAATCATTTATTTGTTCTTTTCCAACACTTTGATGACCTTGAAATATGAAAGACATAAAAGATTGTTTATTTTTCTATTTTACTTCTTATGTGGATATCATTAAGTAAAATCTTCCTCTTTATCTCTAAGCATTACAAATATTTTATGTGGACTTTAACATGTAAAAAGTTGTATTTGTAATTTATACGTATTTTAGCTCAGGTTAAGTATGGAAATCTAAGCTCATAGGACACTGGACCACCATATGAGGGCATCGTCCTTTTACAGGAAACACAGCTAAAACCCAGTGTTCACCCTCAAGCATGGTCCATTTAACAATTCCTAAGAGTGTGGAGTCTCTGAACATAGTCTCTGCTAAGCTACATACTGAGTGTGTATTTTGAGGGGTGGGAGGATGAAACTAGATTTCCTTTGCTTTTGCTCTGAGAGGAAATAAGACCAAAGTGAGAAAAACTTGTGCATGACCTGCATATTTGACACCTGTGACTGCTGCTGTCCCAGAGTTTAAGTCTGTAGCCTCTTCTGTGCCAGCACAGAGCACATGATTTCCTCCTAAAACAACTCCGACTCTATTCCAGCACCTGATAAAGAACAGCCCATTTATCTAGACCAGATACCTAAGAGGAGTCATGCTAAGAAGACTTCATATCCAGATCATCTGCAGAAGGTGATTATCTCGCTTCACAATCTGCCCAAATCCAGTCTTCTTTCCTCTGCAGAATACTAGTCTGCCATTGTGCTTCTCTTTGGCTTTGTATTAGCTGAATTCTCCTTGCTCTTAGTCTCAAAACTCGGTAGTCTACTCACTGTACAGTCACCACATTGAGCCTCCTAAACATTCACCAGATTGTGTTGCTCCTCACTTTAACCTCAAGAAACAGAATCAAAACACCTACTCTTTCAAATGCTCTATATGACCTTGACTGGCTTCCTATTAAACCCAGTGTTTTCCCTTAAACTAAGGACGTGGAACTCTATGCTGCTTTGAAGGCTGGAGGCATTCCACAAGAAACTTGGATAGTCATGGCCACTTTTGGTCCCCACCTTCTTGCCCTAAAGTGTCTTCCCTGATGCCCACACCTAAGCGGTGACCCTACAGCCACTCTAGCTGGTATACTGATGCAGCACCATGTGATTTCCATCCCAGAACCTGCAATATCGGGCATGACCTCACCTCCTTCTCCTTTTTTCTTTTCTTTTTTTTTTTTTTTGGTATTATTTATATAGCAAGTCAGAAAACATTTTTCTGTAAAGAGACAGATAGTAAATATTTTAAGTTTTATAATATGAGGCAAAATTGAGCCATTTTTCCACCTCTCTCTCTCTCTCTTTCTCTCTCTCTCTCCCTCTCTCTCTCTCTCACACACACACACACACACACGCATTCAGGTACATGCACACGTTAGATCAAATGCAAGAACTATCCTCAGAATTTACATCGTGCATAAATGGATGGCAGACATATTACCATAGACTGATGGTCACTGTTTTTCTTACTCAGTGGAAACTATACACCATGACACAAGGACCTTGAAAATCTGGGTAATTGCTCTATATGCTGATTCTCAACAAAGGAGAGTTCTGAGCAGACACAGTAAATGTCTTGAAAGAATTAAAAGAAAATATGCTTTAAAAAAAGAAGGAATGGTAGCAATACTCCATCAAATAGAGAATTCTGTATAGATTGGAATCATAGAGAGAGCTGAATAGAAATTCTGGAATTAAAAACACAATAACTTCAATAGAAATTTCTCTGAAAGAGTCAACAGTAGGTTTTAACTGACTATAGAAACAAGCAGGGACTTTAAGATAGGTAAAAGCTAAGTAACAGAGAAATAGAGTGAAAAGGTGAATACAGCTGAAGAGAAGAGGCACTACCCTGTCACATGGATCAGTGTAACCCTAGGAGAACACAAGAGAGAACAAAACGCTGGAAAAATTCCAAAGAAACAACAGTCGCCACTTCCCAAGCCTGACACACTGAAAAACAGAAAGAACACTAAGTAGAATGGATGTGATGAGATCCTGGACCAAACCTGTCAGAGTGGAAATGCTGAAAGCCAATCATAGGAAAATCTTGAAAGCAGCTTGAGAGAAGAATCTCATCACTGACAAGAGGACGCTAGCTAGATTAATGCCTCATTTTTCCTGAGAAACAATGAAGGCTAGGAGGCAGTGGGATGGACTGCATGAAGTTCTGAAAGAGAAAAAACCTGTCAGCCAAGGAGCTCATGTGAAGAAGATAAAGACAATAAACTCAATGAATATATATATATATATATATATATATATATATACACACACACACACACATACTCCTTTTTTTCCTCTCTTGGCTTCTTTAAAATACATAAAAATTTATGAAGTATTAATTATGACAAGATTTGACTGAGGTTATAGAGGTGTAATATGTGTGATAACACCAGCCTATAAAGGGAGAAGGAGTAGAAATTGAGAGAAAGGGAATGTAAATGACAGTTCATGAAGGACAAGTTTGGAGGACTCACTCTTCTTGACTTCAAGACTTCCTGCAAAGATATAAGAAAGTATGACAATCACATAACTATTGAAATACAGCTCACTGTAAAAGAATTAATAGTGTAGAAATCAGCTATCATGTTTATACCCAACTGTTTTGACAAGGTAACCAGGATAATTCAGTAAGAGAACAATACTTTGTTCATCAAGTAGTGGTGTGAAAATTGACTATCAGATGTGACTATCCAATGCTCTTGGACTACTACCTCACAATATCTACAAAACTTAGCTAGAAGAGATCAAATGTCGATAGGAGCTACAACTATTAACCTATCAAAAGAAAATATGATCAATAATCTTCATGGTCCATGGATATTTGTAGTTTCTTAGATATGCCACCAAAAGAACAATAATACAAAAATAATTAATTTGATGTTGAGATTGTAACAAAAAAGTAAGGAAACAAATGTTATATATATGGGGGGGTGGTAGGGTGGGTGGGGCTATGGGAAAAAATGAGAATTAAGTTGTGTCTTATACTGGTACAAATCCCCATTATGGAGTGCAATCATGATGTGTATATTCAATGTACCAATAAAGATAATTTAAAAAAATAATAATTAATTTGAACTTCATCAAAATGGATAGAGCTCTTGTGTCTGAAAAGACACCATCACTGACATAAAAATAAAACCCACAGAATGTGAAAAAAAAATGTTTTCCAGTTATAGATCTGAAGGAAGACTCACATTGAGACTATAAAATAACTCTAAAAACTCAGTAAGGTACAAATGGTGTCTCTACTGAGGACCCACCCACCACGAGCTTGTCCAGCCTTTCTATCAGGGCTGCTGCCCCTGGCACAGTGGTTGCCCCTGGGTGCATTCCAGTGGCACTAGTGGAATCATTGTACTCAATGACATATTGATGTGACTCTGAAGAAAAATATTTCTCTAAAACCACAGTTCTTTAGAGCCTCATGGAATAATAGTCAATTTGAAAAGAAAATAAGAGTTGAGTGAAAAGACATTTTCCCATGCCCCACTCAAATGGGGTTGAGCAAGGCAGTGCAATTCCTGAAACAGGACTCATTCATTTCTGTTTATAGGGCAGCTGCGCAGGGAATATTGTTTGCAAAAGATGCTGAGGGGACACTTCTCCATCAAGATACTGCTCAGTGGATGTGTTGCCATTCCCTGAAGACCTGGCAGAGATGAGGCTGCAGAGAGAAGCATGAGAGCTTGTTCTCGAAAGCCTGTGGCTTCTTTGTTCTTGATTATGTAGCTGCCTGGGATATTGTGGGAGTGAGGTGAAGAGGATGCAGCCAGAACCATCGTGGCAAACTCCAATCCGCCATGAGTCCCACAGCAAAAGGATTAACAAACAATAAACAGCAAAACTGGAACCTTGAGAAAAAGGCTGAGCCCAGGCTTGACTCTTGCCACTCTGAGCAGCGGCAGCCAAAGGCCAGATACTGCAGCAGCAGAAGTGGGAGCAGAACAGCCCATAACTGAGCTCACTGCACCTTTATTTGATACCAAGCCTTCAGCCCATAATCCTACCATGCATAAAACAGGGTATTCCCACAATAATCTCTGCAGCTGAAGATTACATAGGGCAGGGAAGACATCCTTAAATCCCAGTAAGTCCCAGTAAGTTTTAAGGCCAATAATCCTAGTGCAGTAGTCCTTTAGTTTGAAATCCTGTAGAGTGGGGCAGATGTCTGAAATAATCCCAGGAGTTGATCCCGCAGGGCGGGGCAGACATCTGTAAATCCAAGTAAGTAAATAATAAATCTGAGGAAGTTGTCCACAGTTCTTGACAGGAGATCAGTGGCAGGTACTCATCCTGGGACCTGAATTTAAAATACAGCATCAAAATGTGGTTCTTTCAAGCTGTTTGGCCCCGGCAGGCATATTGGCACATACTGGTAATTCCAGCAGTTGGGAGTTTGAGGCAGGCAGATCGCTGAGTTTGGGACCAGCTGGAGCTACGTTGTGAGTTCAAGGCCAGTTTGAGCCACATAATGAGACTCTGTCCTGGAAAAACAAACAAGCAAAAAGCAAAACAACATCAAAGCTTTTTGTCTAACAAGAATTTAGATGGAGTGAGGCCAGAAAATGCAATCTGTTTAGTGACTATCTCTTCTGAAAATATAGCACATATCCATTAGTAAGAATCTCCTTCTACCTGCACCTCTTAATCCCACAGGGGTCCAGTCCTGAGCAGAATATACAGCAGTGTTTGCTGCACACACAAAACCGGTCAATGGAAATATAAAAGGTAAACATTGTAATTACCCTAGGATTACGATGATAGATGCCTCCTTTACCTTCTCCATTAGGTAGTGACATATAAACACATTGGGGCAGTGACTTTTTAAAAGGAAGTCAGAGACTGATGGAAAAGATTGATAGAAATCATTATTTCTCTCATGAAGTAAAAATTCAGTTTTCAAGTGTTAAGTGTTTTCTGATACTATTTGCCATTGATGCATTTAGGGTTTTGTGGTATAGGTATACTAAACTTATAAGAAAAACGTTTACCTACTTCTTTCGCTAACTTTAACATATGATAAGCTTGTGATATGCTAAAAACAGACACTGTTTTCAGTACAAAATCATTCTGAACATTGATGATGAACCATTTGCAGAACAGTCCACATACTTCCATCTGTCCTTTGTAAGTCCTCCGATTTGATGGATGCTATTCTAACATAAGGAGTTTAAAGCTCACAGAGGCTGCATGACTGCTGCGAGGGTGTGAACACAGCTTCTCTAACATGACTCCACCTGTGAGGCATGTGTGCACAGTCAGGTGAGCCAGGCATGAGTGTCACTTCCTTTGCTTCTATGAAGAGATCTTCTCTTGCTCTACAGCTGCTCTGAATTATGTAGCAAAAGCAATAAAATACTGCTCTGACGGAACTGAAAAATATAAAAAGAAAAACGAACGAGGGAAGAGAGGCTCTAGAATGGGCAGAAGAGTAGGACCCACGAGTCTGAATTTTTCCCATGTAACTGTGTTGGAACTCATGAGACTCCTTCTCCCCAGAGCCCTCTACGTGGGAGAGGCCTCACATCAGCAAGAGTTGTTTTCTGTTGTGCAATTATTAATAAATTTGGATTTCAAATTGCTTCTTTTTTGGTTGGTTTCCTTTTCTTATGGACAACTCTCATACCTGAGGCCTGAAGGTAGGGTGAGGAGCCAGCAGCTGGGACTTGGGTTTGGCTGCATGAGATATCAGACAAGGTTTCACTTCTATTAAGTCTGCTAAGATATAAAGATTGGGATAAACACCTCAACGCACACGGAGCTCAGTATCTGTAAGGTGAACTATCACAGCTGTTTTTTCACCACACAAATATTAGAACTCTGAGGATGTCATCAGAAAGAGGCTCTGACTGACCTAAACCTTCTGTAATTGAATGTAGTATACAGGCTTTATGGTTATAAAATGTCATAGAAGTTACAGTACTAGGGTTGGAACCCAGGATCTTCACACAGACTGGCAGTCCTAGCCTCTTTTTATTCTTCAAAATCTTGTAACAAGTTATCATTAATCTGCCAAATTGCCCCGAATGTCCTTGAATTTGTGATCCTACTGCCTCACCTCCCAGAATGCTGAGTTTTGTTGTGCACTGCCATAACCAGCTCCAGGTGTGTTTTTCACTATGGTAAGAAACATGAGGCTTCAGAATTAAAAGTCCTTACTACCATTGAGGATGGATATATCTTGGCTCACAGTGCAGGAGCAAGTTCGGGGTGGGGAACAGACTAGGAGTTCAGCTCTGAACTTTAGTGTGAGCAGTGTGTTACCAGTCAGAGGGAAGGACCAAGATGGCAATGGTGGGGCAGGGGCATATGTGGGATTCATGTCTACTCTTGAGAGAAACTCAGAGATGAGAAGTAAGTATGGCCCTGTGACCGCACACAGCCATCATGAGGCCCTCATATTCAGAGGGCAGGAGGAAAGGGTCAGTGGAGGGCACTGATGGGAGATCTGTGCAGTGACAGGGCAGCCAGAGAGGGTGGTTGTCAGATGGCCTGGGCTTGGCGCTCAGCAAGGAGGCCCAGACTCTGTCTGCAGAAAGAGGTTTCCGGTTCGTGGTGCAGGACATTAGTGCTGTAGCACAGGGGAGTCCAGCAGGGGAGGTGGGGTTAAAAGGTGATTTTCAGAAGAGAAGAGAGCCAGGCTTGGTGTTACTCAGCTGTCGTCTTGGCTGTTGGAGAGGTTAAAATGGAAAGGTCACTGGAGCCCAGCCTGGCAATGTAGTGAGACCCCCATCTCCAAGCAGAGGAAACAAACTTAAAGACAGAAGAAAGAGTAGGATGAGTACACAATACTGAATGATCCAGGGGAGAAGAGAAACAAATGGGCTATAGGAGGCAGGCAGGTGGCCCACTGGAGCTGCAGGCTGGAGCAGCAGATGGGAGGGCGGGCACTGGGTGTGAGAAGGGCGGAGCTCACCGAGACCCAGAGCAGCTGTCCTTTATTTCTGCAGCTGTGGTGCTGAGGTAGAAGCACTGGCAGGTGGAGGTGGGCCCCTCACCTCTATGTGCTTTATCTTCTCATTTGCAAACTTCTTGTCTCCTTGTGTGCATTTCTTTATTTGTTTTTGTGTCTCTGCCCAACCCACCTTTTGCATCTACTGTACACACTGCTTAGCAGGGTGTGGATAATCAAGGCTGGTGTTGTGAGACAGTGTGAGAGCTTCTCTGTCCCAGTCCAACACCGATCCTGCCTTGTGTGGCTTCCATATTTGCTTGTGCTCATTCTGTCCCAACACACACACACACACACACACACACACACACACACACACATGTGTAGCACCAACATCTATATACTTAGGTGTATTTTTAAAGTTTTTAACCCATAAGCAAATGGAAAGACATAGAGGCATGCTCTTTTGTATTTTCTCATACTAAGGTTTAAGGCATGTGAAACGTTAACCACATAAATTCTTGAACCAAGAGCCAAACCATGCTCTCCACATGTGTTTTGAACTAATTTTTGGCATGAGGTATCTGGATAAGGGTCAGCCTTCTCTTCGGTTATGACTGATCTGGACCCTTGCTTTCCTTACTTAGCCAAAAGTCCAACCCCAGAATCCTGAGCAATTGGTCTCCCTGAAACATTATAGGAGCCAGAAGAAGGGACAGCTGTGACTGGAGCAAGTCAGCTGTCCAGCAGTGCAGCCACCCAGGGAAGAGTGCAACAGAATAGTGTCAGCGGTGCCCAAGGCCCAGCTACAGATGCTGTGACGCCCCACTTCCTCTGGTTTCCAGGGGTGAGTATGTGGGCTCTTCTTGGTTCAAAGAGGCAGGTTTCAAAGCAGCTGAGGGCCTTTCCTCAGCTTGGTGAGGCTCAGTTATGTCTAGTCTGGGCTGAGCTGCGCTGCTTTGCACCATGAAACTATATGCAGCATGTAGCTGACTTCTCCAAATCGAAGTCTTCTGTTCCGTATTAGTGCCCCCTTTTCTGTCTCCAGACTCCCATGAATGTATCCCCCTTGTTTTTGAAATTCTCCCACTCCTGTTCTTTGATATATTCCCTTAATACTTTTTTTCTGCAAGTTTTTTTTTTCCTTTTTTACTAAGAGAAAATTGTACGTACTGCATTATTTCTGTTGGAAAACAACACAAAGGAAATAGAGCCATTAGCTTTTATTAAACTTGAGCGAATCAGCCAGGGTTCTCCGGAGAAATAGTGCCATACAATTTCTGTGTATTAGAATAGTTTTATTTTAAGGAGTTGCCTCACACAGTTGTACATGTCAGCAAGTTCAAAGTCTGCCAGGTGGAGGAGCAGGCTGGAGCCCACGAGGAAGTTAAAGTTCAAAGACCTGGGGCTGCACATTCCTCTTGCTGGGAGGGCTCAGCCCCATTTCAAGGCCTTAAGCCCCTTGCTAAAAGCAATCTGCTTTATCCGGAGTCCATGAATTGATCAAAAGTGGCCAGAAAAATGCCGACCACGTGTGCAGATGCAGTGTTGGGCCAATTTGCCTTAACCACTGTTGGTTTTGGTGTTTCAGTTTAAAAAATACTAAAATGCAGGTCAAGGTTGCAGCCTAGTGATGGAGTGAGCGCCTGCCCAGCACACATGGGGCCTGGATCCAGTCCCTGCAACCACAAAAACAAAAATCGGGGAAAAATATTATGCAAAGAAGCTTTTGAGAACTAAAGGATTCTGTGTGCTGATGTATTCTGCCATCACAGAAACAAAAACTAGTGTCAGTGCTGAATTTTCTTTTCGGCACCACAGCTGCTCATGAACTTCCAGTTCACTAATGTGTAATTTGCATAATTACACATATCTCTCCAACACAGGGTAATTTAAGACGAGGTCTGGAAGAAACTAGTGTCTCCTTTGTGTGTGAGCATGAGAGAGTGTGTGTTTGTGTACACGTGTGTTATGTTCAGGAACTTTACAATATCTAGACTACTGAACTCTGTTTTATTTCATTGCTTCTCACCAGCTTTGGAATGAAAATGAAAACACTCTGGTAGAACCGACCCTCAAATCCTTGTCTGTTCTCCTGTAACTGCTGAAAACCATAGCTCTGTGGCGTCAGAGTGCTACTTACCAGTTAATCCTCAAATATCCGTGACTTGTAACTAGACCCTTGTGAGACCAGGATGCTGACTTATTAAGATAAATAATTTCCTGCCATGAGACAGCTGTACAATAGTGGAGCAACTTCCAGGAGACAGTCTCGATCATCTCCCACAGTCTGCACACGTGCATTGGGGAAAGTGGACTTTGCGTTCACAGTCCGAACTCAGCCCCAGTCACAGTCGGGTGGGCTGGTGCACACGGCCTTTACTTCCTGTGGTGGCTAATCTGACGGTGTGGCTTGATTGTCCTAGAAGCCCCCTGGGTTGTAAGTGGAGACCATTTGTCAAGGTGTCTGCGTGGACCGCAAGGGTGCCTTTTGGGTTCGGTGTCTGGCCCTCAGCTTTTCCTCTCTTTTACTTCTTCCTCCTCTGTTTCCGGGCTGCCACAGACACACAGAGCTCTTCTCTGCTCTCCTGCCATGATGTATCAGCCTTGCAGCCATCGAGGATGGACTGGATCTCCTTAAGACATGAGACAAATTAAATGCTCCTCCACTAAGTCACGGGTGTGGGACGTCGTGTTCAACAAGGGGAAAATCAAATTATGCACTAACATAGGCCCAACTTTCCAAATTACTGTGTGCAATTAGCTGACAGTGGTGTGAGGACCAGGTAGGCCCCTCTGAACGCAGTCATTAAGAATGAAATCACTTATGAGTGTGGTCACTTGATCTGCACTTCTGTGGTCTTGCCTTTGTGCTCCCGAATCCAGATTAAGAGAGCCATGAGGATGTGAAAGTGAGTTATGGGAAGAAGGGAGGAGGTTGTGGTAAGACCTTCCTCAGCGGGCGAACCTCAGCCACTAGGCCCCCAGTACCATCTCTGTGGACCTCTCTCTGCTGTGCAAGCCCCAAACCCAGACACAAAACCCTCTCACACCACTGTTCCTGTACCTTCTCCTTCTCCGCCAGCCATGCCTGACTTCCTGCCCCCTTGGCTGACACTGTGGCCTCAGTATAGGTGTCACCCCAGAAGCAACTGTGTAAGGTAGTGGCATTCAGCAGCTCTGCACAGCTCGTGCCTGCCCTGTGCTCACCCATTGCCTGTCAGCTTTTCACGCTGGCATCTTACAGCTGTTTCACCTGCCTGCCGTCCGCCATACCCAGGTCTGTATGCTCTGAGGGGTGCAAAGGGCCCACAGCTCCTTCGATGACCTGCCTGAAATCAGAATAAATGGGTATTAGCAGGAATCAGGTCGCATCAGATTTGTACCTCTAGGAGTAGTAGTAGTGATATCACTATTATTGTTTTGTAGAACAGAGACTTTCACACTGACCTACATCCCCAGCCCCTTTTACATTTGTTACATTTTGAGACAGAGTCTCTGCACGTTACTAAAGATTCCACGCTGGGCTCAGTCTTGCAATTCTCCTGCTACAACCTAGCAGAGTCCTAAGGTTGCAGCACGTGCCACACCTGTATACCTCTATCACTGATGAAGCTTCTTTGGAAAGCTTGAAACCAATATGGTTCCAAATGGCTTAAGGAAGCTTGTCCTTCTCTCTGCTGGAAATAGACCCAGACTCTCCCTACACTCCTTCCCTGGAAAACCAAGTATGAGGAGATGGGAGGTGTGCTGCAGACTGGAACAGGGAAAGGAGGGACTACAGACCATGTGGAGAAACTCCTCCCTATTCCCCGCAGATCTGTCTTCTCTGAGGAGGAATGAGACAGAGATGTAGCCAGGACAGTGCAGTTATCTCCAGTTTTGCTCCTTCATGTAGGAGCTAGACAGAGTTAGGGTTCTACAGAGAGGTGGAACCACCATGACTCGTGTATATATATGGGCAGAGAGGTTTATTTTAAGGAAATGGATCACACATTTTTAAAGCCTGACAAATCTAAAATCTATGTCAGGTGAATGGTTGCAAGTGCAGGTAGTAATTGTTACAGAGCTATTAGAAGGCTGAAAACTCAGGCTGAGTTTGGTGTTGCGATTTGCAGATAGAATTTCTTCTTCAAGACTCCTTGGCAGTTGTTCTGAAATTGGATAAGGCCCATTCACATTATGATTTCAGTGTTACACTCATGAAAGAAATACCTTTGTAGCCACCACAGACAAGTGTTCAAAAAGGCACTAGGAAGGACAGCCCAGCCATGCCTATGCTTACATTTAGTCAGGACAGGAAGGCAATTCCGTAGAGGTGAAGGGGGCTGCTTCCCTGTGCTCTTACAAGCAGAGCTTGGCCCTGCAACAACAGACACCAGGGACCTTCGATAATACTCCTCCCTGAGTGTCTTTCCCTAGGTCCCAGGGCAATGTATGTCGCTGTTTACTTTGACTACTTGGGAGTCAATAAAGTTGACTGGGTTAGGGAGATGCAGCTCTAAGATTTGGGGGTCTCAAACTGTTTTTGATTGTGTAGAATTACGGGTGAAATATTTTAATGCATGGTATATGCATGTTTATTCATGAGGTTGTGTACAATGTTTTTTTACAGTTGTCCCTGGGTTTCCAATAGCAAATGGTTCCAGGACTCCCTATGGATCCAAAATGTTCAGATGCGCTAGTTCTTCCCACAAAATGGCACAATATTTACATATGACCTATGAACATTTCCCAGAATAGTTCGAATCACCTCTAGGTGATTTATAATACCTAGTGCTATATGACTGCAATGTCAGCCATTGGTAAAATGCCATTTTTTAGTAGATAATGACAAGGAGAAAGACTGTACATGTTTAGTGTAGATGGATTTTTCTCTAAACACTTTCACCTACAGTTGGTTGAATTTGCAGATGCAGGACTCATGGAGCTGGCAGGTCCATGCTATAAAACACAAATTAGAATTAAAAGTAGATCGAGATGAAAGACTTTTGAATGATTTGCTTTTTAGAAATTCAACACACCTTAGACCTTCTCATTTTAATGTTTGTGGTAGGAGTTTTGTGATAAACTATGCATCATTACAGAAAAATGGATGAAAGAATGAGCAGGCAAAACACAAAGTAAGAAACGGCAGCAGAAACCCTTCCTGACCAAGTACTGATCACTGTGCTAAATGCTAGTGGATTTAACTTCTCAGTTAATTGTGTGGTTAACTCTGCAGCAGAGTGCTCCGAGGGACTGGATTCAATTCCATTGATTCTGACCCTGGCTTCTCACAGCCAAGTGATCCAGGGATGAAAGGCTCAGTGGCCAGACTCCAAATCATAGCCCCTAATCTTCAGTTCTGTCCACATTCACACACACACAATTAATAACAATAATGAAATTAATCTGCTCCTTCTCCAATTATCCTGCTTTCAATCAGTTCTTATTATTCAAACAAAAGATATTGCATTTTCAATTTTTAGCAGTTGGGTTCCAGGCTCATTAAATATTTATTTGGAAGAGCTTTTAATTGTAATGAATAATTACTAATATATTACACATTAAAATTATATTTTGTTACTGTACACCTATGAAAGGCTTTACATTTTTTGGTAGTATAGTCACATAAAGAGATACTTCTAAGTGCATGATTCTCATATGACTTCTCCATAGTATGTGTTATCTTTAAAAATATTATTCCTTCCGGGGCCAGGGATTTAGCTCAGTGGTTCCAGCACCTGTCTTGCAAGTGCAAGGACCTGGGTTCAATCCCATGGAAACCACATACCATACTGAGCATGGAGACTCATGCCCAGCAGCAACCAGCACCACAGACCACAGTGCCGGGCGTGGTGGCTCATGCCTATAATCCCAGCACTCGGGAGGCAGAGGCAGGAGGATTGCTGTGATGTGAGTTTGAGGCTGAGCTCAGGGCCAGCCTGAACTCCAAAGCAAACATTATTCCTTCCCTCACCATTGAAATACTAGTCTGACACACAAAGGAGAGATAGGGTGTGATGTTCAAAGAATCCTCTACCTCATTCAGTACTGGAGATTGTTGTCACGGAAAAAAAGTGACCACAGTTGGAACTCTTTTAATTTTGACAAAAATTACCTCCCTGTTACTGAAGTCAACAGTTCTTGTAATGCAATGCACAAAATAACCAAAACACTACTGTGGTAGTTCAGTGCCTTGTGAGTACTTGTGCAGTGTCTCCCCCCAACCCCCACCCCGGGAAGTTACCTGAAGAGTACACCCTGGAGCACCTGCCCCGCTGTGGGTCGCAGTGTGCTGTGAGACACCACCAGAGAGGGCACTGTTCTGGTCTTCCCCATCGTGTGTGGTGCCCAGCCAGATGTCTTTCCATTCTGAAAAATAAACATAGAGAAGTTCTGATCTTTTCCTCACACAGGTCATGTATCTCTTCTGGAGAATGCTGTTTCATACATTTTCTGGAAATTTCCAAAGCCCCTTTTCATAGGGGGCAGAGTGTGTCTCTCTTTTATCACTCTGGTAAATTAAAATCAGTAATCATTGTTGATGGAAGCTGTGTGACTAGAAGGTTTTAATCTAAGAGTGCGCCTTGGAAACCTTCCCTGATCCTGCACATCTTAGAGCAGACTGTGAGCCACTTTTCCCACCATGGAACACAGAGCCATCTCGCTCATGTTGACAAGGACCACAGCACTGTGCTGTTGTCTGAGGGGTCATAAGCCATGCCCAGCTTGTACCTACTGGCCCTAGTATTGCCTGAGACCCTCGCTGGTGCAGCTCATATGTGCACCTGTTGACTTCTTTCCTAAGAAGTCGTGGATTCGTGTGCTGGTATCTTCTTTTTCCTATGGAGAGTGCTAGCTTCCTAGGGACCCTGTACTAGATCACCTCGAGGAAATGGCTCTAACAACACACATGTTTTCTCCTGCAGTTCTGAAAGTCAGACATCTAAAACGTGCCCCAGCGGAGAGTTTGTTTCTTTGCATTTCAGTATCCAAGGGCTGCTTGTGACCTTGTCTCACGACCCCTCCTCCCCTTGAAAACCAGGAGCTCAGCATCTTCCTGTCTGTCTGTCTGTCTGTCTGCCTATCTCTCCTTTCATCCCCTCAGTTTTTCTCTTTGATCCTCTGTGTCTTCCTCTCATTAAACAAATAAACAAATAATAATAACAACAAACCTTACTACTTTGTGCTCAGGCACAATGATATAGGGTCATTTCTCCATTCTAAGATCTTTGTCTTGCTCACATCCACAGAATCCCTTTTTGCCACGTGAGGTAACATATCTGTGGGTTCTGCAGGTCAGGGAGTGGTGTTTAAGAGAAGCCATGATTTTTCTACTACCTATCATCTCATCAGCTTTGTGAATAACCACCAGCCAACTGGTAATAGAAGATTTCTTTGTCTCATACACCAACAAGGAAAAAAAAAGATTATACATTTCAGGGAGACAACAACGGGATCAAATGGGAACATAATCCTTGGGTTAGGATATTTTATCATTCCTTGGTCAAGAAAGTTGCTCAAAATTCAGCTTCAATCAGTATTCCAGCTGCCAAATTTTTCTCTTCCCATGTCAAAGTTGCAACAGAAATGCAGCTGAGAATCTACCATCCAGCTGTTGAGAGGGCAGCTAGCAGCTGTTGCCCCTCATGTGGCACAGCTGCTGCCAGCCTCAGAAAAAGCCTGGTCAGCCCCTGCCCAACCTCCATACAGACAGATGTTCTGTGGCTTTGGGCCCACAGGCCTTATGCTAGCAGCTCAGTGTGTCACTGTAATGCCTCTGTTCTAATTTGAGTTTAGAATTTTGAGAACATGAATGTTTTACCAGCTTCTCACCTGGTTTGGGACACATTTGAGGTATAAAAAGGCTTCACCAAGAAAGCTGCTCTCTTCTCCCCAAAGCCGCTGTGGTTGGAACTGTCTCCCAGCCCCACTACCTGATGATATCGTGAGAGGTCACCTGGATGTCAGGGGCTTCCTGGTCATTAGGCTGAGAAAAGAGTCTCGCAGGCAAGAGCACTGTTATGTAAGCACCTTATCCTGAGGCTGTCTTTGCTACACTTAGCAGCAGGGTCTGAGTCTTAGGAAGAGACAGGACATGGAATGAGCTGTCACAGTTTCCTCAAACCTTCCTCTCCCTACCTGGATGCTTTAACGAATGTCCATATTCAGTTGGAATTCACAATAGGTAACAGGGTTTGTTAGGTATTTACATATCAAATTGGGTTAAATAGAAATTAGAATTCCAACCAAAAATCCAAGAATCCAAAAGATTTGAGTCCATGAATATATCAATCCATTTATTTCTAGATTGTTATATGACTTGCAGAATTCTTCATACTGCCAACAAGTATTTACTAATTGATTATATCAGATATAGTCATGGACACATGTCCTGGGTTGATAGGTTTAGCTGCTAATGGGAAAAAGAGCTCCCTCTGCCCCACCTGAGTGCAGCACACAGCCATGCTCCACACAAGTGAGCTGGTGGAAAGCCTCTGCCTGGACACTCGCGCCCGGTGGGATAAGCAGCTAGTAGCTCTGAGGGTTCCTTGCACCTGGCAGCCATCCCACTGTATCACTTCAATCTAGAGGCTCTCTAGCCTGGTCCCCAAGGCTCAGGTGCCTGCCAAGGGGCCTCAGGACTACGGATTTCACTGAGAGCTTCTGAAATCATCAGTGGTTTCTGCCTTGTGGGACACACAGGAGTCTCATACTAGAGGAAACAGGTTAAGGACATGTCCCCTGGGTCCCCAGGAAAGGCCCTGAACAGGGCATGTGTACATCAACCATTTGCATGACCCTGATTTTTACATTCTAGTTCTCCCACAAGATGAGCAGAGGCCCTCTGTGGATGGAGCCGGTGGAGGGAACACGTCCGGTCAGACCCAAAGGGCAGAGGTTAGGGTTCTGCCAAAAGGAGCCATGAAATGGAGCAAACGAAAGCTCAAGAACATGGAGTCTTGGGCACTGCAAGCTCTACTTGGAAGAGATGTAGGGTCTGAAGGCATCGGTGCCAATTCAGCAGCTGGGCAGGAAGGTGGTTTCCAAAGTGGGCCCTCTGGAGTGGCCTCTGTGCGGCCCTCCACTGTCTAAATTAGCCTGTCTATTCCTTTGAACTCAAGCCACAAGCTTTCAGGTTTAGTGTACAAATGTCTTATAAATTGGAAATGGATTTTCTTTTCAAGGTAACCCTAGCAGTTTCTGTTTATGGAAACCATCAAAATTGAGGTTCTATGAGCTTTTCAAGAAACTGTCTTCATAGGGCTTCCTAATAAAACCAGTTAATGGCAAAAGATGGGACAAAATAGCATAAGGGACACAGGCTATTTCACTCTAAAAAAATTGTGAAGATTTTTTTCCCTCGGCATTGAATTGAAAACTTGTTTTTAAAAATTTACTTAAATTGTAAAGAACTATTTGTGTCTTCCAATAAGACTGGCACTTTGCAGAAGAAAGGGTGAGAAAAGACTTTTCAGGAGGGCTGTGTGGCTGGCCTGACTCTTCCTTTCCCACCTTTGCTTTGCTGCACTGAAATACACCCAGTGACCTCTGGGGTCCTACTTGTCAATCTGCGTGACCATCACAGTAGCTCCCCAAGTGGCAGTCAACTCCTTCAACCCAGACAGTACTGGCCCTTCATCTTCAAGCTCAGACACTGAAATATAGCACTCTGAGTGTGTGGTCTACTCCTGGATACAAACCTCGTGCTCTGGGCTCATTGAGGTGGGTGTTTCAGCACAGAAAGCAGATCATTTAGGAATCAACACACAGTAGATCTGTGACCGGCTCTACAAGACAGTCCCCTCCATGAAAGGTTCCTGCTGCTCTGATTAGGCCACAGGCTACTCTGTGTCCTGTGCCCTCCTGCCTCTCCCTGATACAGTACTGCAGAGACATTGGCCCCAACCCCTTTTTCCTTACCTGAGCTTCAGCTGGTGCCCCACCCCATTTCTGCCACTTCTTGCTGGGTCCTGACAAGCTTCATGAGAGGATATTGCTCTTTAGGATGTTTCTCCTCTACCTCTTTGTGTTTGATTTTTGGTGTAATTCCTAGAGGAAAGTCTTTTCATCACTTTTTCATCCTCCAAGTTCTAGGAGGAAGAAGAACCACTTCCTCGAGTGTCCTTGCGCTGCTCACACGTTATGGAGGCCGCCTTCTAGGGTGTCAAGGAGGAGAGGTGCTATTCTTTTTAGTGCCCACGTTATGCCAAGAATGTTTTATGTTTTCATCAGATTGTCAGTGAAAACACACAGGGTGGGCAGAACTCTGTTTGTGTTTCTCCTAATGGAGCTCCAATTCCCATGTGGAAAGTCCAAGATTGTGTGAGTCCAGGGAAGAGGACCCATCCAGAACCCTCATGGCAAACTCCAATTCCCTGATAGTCCCACAGTTAAAAGATCAATAACCAACAAACAGCAAAGTCAGAACCTTGACAAAATGGGCTGAGCCCAGGCTTGACTCTTGCTACTCTGAGCAGCGGCAGCCAAAGGCCAGATACTGCAACTGCAGAAGTGGCAGCAGAACCATGACCCAAGTTCACCTGCACCTTTATTTGGTACCAAGCCTTCAACCCATAATCCTAGCATGCATAAGACAGGGCAGTCCCACAATAATCTCTGTAGTTGAAGGTTACTAGGGCAGGGCAAACATCCTTAAATCTCAGTAAGTTCCAGTGAGTCTTAAAGCCAATAATATTAGTCCAATAATCCTTGTGGTAATCCCAGTAGTTGATCCCACAGAGCAGGGCAGACATCCTCAAATCCAAGTAAGTAAATCCCAGTAAGTAAGTCTTAAATCTGAGTAAGTTGTCCAGTTGTCCAGTTGTCCAGTTGTCGTCCATTTGTCCTTGGTTCCTGACACAAGATCACATAGCTAATTAGAAAGTCTAGATCAGAGTGGTGGCTCCAGTGACCTAGCCCTGAGTGCCCTGCTTTCTGCCCACCACAGAGCCTGAGGAGTAGGACTGGCAGTGCCTCTGTCCTGGCCTGTCCTCGGCTAGCTGTGTCCAGAGCTGCCTGGATCCCTGTCCCTCTTCTGTCATGGTGGGACTTAGCCTCCTGTCCTGTCCCTGGAGAGTTGATCTGTCCTCTGTGTGCCCTAGTTGTGCTCTGGGACGTAACTCTACATAGTTGATTGCTGACCTCTGCTACATACCCAGATGTCTCTGCCTAGGCCATGATTTCTGCAGGCAGGATCCATCCTGGGCATCGTTCTGGCCCCTCTGTTTGGTTAGTCATACATGTAATAGAACACCCAGGTGCATCTTAAGAGAGGGTGGAATAGTAAGAGAAGTCTAATGCCAGAAAAGCCTGAGTAGAAGAACTACTTGCTGAGCATATGGACAAATTGTCTCCTGCACCATCCAAAGAAGAGAGATTTCTTGCAATGACCCTGTTGTGTTTTTGTTTTTAATCTTTATTGGTACATTATGAATACACATCATCATTGCATTCAACATTGAGAGTTTGTACCAAAATATAACATGACTTGATTCTCATCCCCCCCGCCCTACAACCCCTCACCCCCTATATACATAATCGTTATTTCCTTTTTTCTTTGTTACTATCACATTCTTTTCCCCCTCGTTATTTACCCCTATATGCTCTTTCCTTTTAAATATTTTTTTTATTTCCCAATAACAACTATACATACTACAACTCATTTACAACTTCATTTTCTTATACTAGAGAGAAGATACAATATTCACACATCTCAAATAAACAATTTAATGCTGAACCTCAAGCGACTAGAAAGAGGAGCAAGACAAACCCAAAGCTCACACCAGTCAAGAAATTATAAGGATCAGGGCAGAAATTAATGTGTTACAAACTAAGAGAATGATACAAAAATCAACAAATTGAAGAGTTGGTTCTTTGAAAGGATATACAAAGTTGATAGACCCTTTGCCAACCTTATTAAACAAAGGAAGGAAAAGGCTCATATCTATGCTATTAGGAATGGGAAGGGGGAAATTACTACCGACCCAGAGGAAGTCCAGAGGATAATAAACACCTACTTTGAAAATTTGTACTTTAATAAAATGGAAAATGTAGAAGAAATGGATAGATTTCTAGACACATATGAACTTCCAAAGCTGAATAAAGAAGATATAGAAATGTTAAATATCCCAAAATCAATCTGTGAAATTGAAAATGTAACTTAAAAAATCTGTGAACAAAGAAGAGCCCTGCTTCTGGTGGCTTTACTGCTAAATTCTACAAAACTTTTAAAGAAGAGTTAGTGCCTCTACTTTTATTTTTAAATCTTTATTGGTACATTAAATATACACATCATGATTGCACTCCATAATGGGGATTTGTACCAGTATAAGACACAATTTAATTCTCATTTTTTCCCATAGCCCTACCCACCCTACCACCCCCCATATACATAAAATTTGTTTCCTTTTTTGTTACAATCTCAACATTTTTCCCTTTCACCCTATTTTACATTGAGCATTTTCTATTTTACAATATATAACATACAATGCTAGGACTCATTTACATCTTTATTTTCTCATACCAGAGAAAAGATGCGATATGTACCTATCTGTGCCCTACTTCTTAAACTCGAATGAAATTGAAAGGAAAGCAGTACTCCCAAACTCATTCCTGGAAGCAACCATTACCTTGATTCGAAAAACTGAGAAAGACCTTGTTGTGCTTTTAGGAGTAAGAGAAACTCGGATCAGTAAGGTGAGTGTGCAGTCGAGTCCGGGGAGCATTTCAGAAAGCACTTCTGCTTTTATTCAAGATAGAGTCATTTACGTAGTAAACGGTAGAGGGCGTAAACACCAGGGTCAGGTCAGTCAGTCTGGTTGAAGCATGCACAGAGGCGGGGGTTGTAGACTGACTGAAGGAGCAGGCCTGGTTTTGGCCAAGGGTGGAGTCACAATAACTCGGGCTGTCTGAACTCCAGCCCAGCCAAGCCTGGTTTTCACCTTCAGACCCCCTGACTTTGATATTTTCTTGAGAAAGAAAAGCCTTAAAGCAAACAGAGAATCTGCGAGTGGAATGGAGAGATGATCAGCCTGGTTGGGAAGAAAAGCTTCTGAACTGTCCATTCAGCCCTCTGCTTGCGGGGTTCCATATTGAGAAGGAGTTTTGGTGAGGACAGAGTGGCCCATTGTCCAACTTTGGGAAGCATCAGGCATAAAGAACTAAAATAGAAAACTATATTTCTGTTGGCTCTCTATCTGCCTCCAGATACCAAAGATGCTTCTTTATCTGACACATGCTCCTCAATATATACTATTATTCATTCATTTTTATTGATATTTTTATGAAAACTGTCTTCTAAAGTAATAAAATCACATGCTAAAAGTCTTGATTAGGACAGAAGGAGCCATTCCTTCACTGGAATGAATATGTCCTACACAGATGTGAGTAGCACAATAATGTAGCTATCTTTATGTATAATAATTTTGTACATCACTACCTTCCCCCTAACAATAAGGCCTTATATAATCTAAGTACAACTAAAGAATTCTATTAATGTGAATGATTTTAGAAAAGAAAAATGGTGCTTTCTGAGCCTCCCTCAGTCCATCAGAAATATGGAGATGTTTTCGGTGTGTCCACGTGTGCTTCATAATTTAAGCTGCATGAAATTGCAATGCAATGGTTAATTTAATGTGTCCACTTGAGTAGATCCCAGGTACGCAGATATCTAGTCAAACACTAGTCTAAAAAGTGTCTTCAAAGTGTATCTGTTAGATGATAGTGACATTTAAGTATATAAACCTTGAATAAAACAAATTCCTCTGCATAAGATAGATGAGCTTCATCCAGTCAGTTGAAGACTATAAAAAAAAAAGTCTGAAATCCCTATGAAGAAAAAATCTCTGCCTTTGAGAGACAGAATCAGTGCTTCACATGCAGCAGCCAGCTGGCCTGCCCTGCACAATGCAGACTTATTAGCTCCCTTTATTGTGTGAGCCAGTTCTGTAGGATTAAACTTGCTAGAAGAATAAGCAGTAAATCGATGATATGTGAACACCCTATTATTTTAATTTTCTCTGGATAACTGCTTAGGGTACATGGTTACTTGAGAAATAACTAGAAATCAGGACAATACCAGAAATTAAGAGCAGTAAGAACATATTGAAAGTTACGATCTGTCCAACAAGGATATCTTTTTACTACAAAATTTGTTGGAGAGAAATAATTGATATGAATATAAAAAATTTTAATTATAGACAAAAGAATATGACATTGTGTTGTGCTCTGGTTGGGAGGTTTGTCAGCCACAGGTTTTCTTGTCCCCATTCATGTGTGGCTGGCTTGACACTTGGAGAAGCTAACTGTTCTGAAGTTCTGCCCTAAACATGAAGTGTGATGACAAATGGGAGGCTGATCGTCAAGCTGTCCAGGCCTTGTTGATGCGAGGAGGGCCTGGAACTCATCACAGCTCCAGGCTCTGCTGATTCCAGACTGCTTGGCATTCATCTCCACACCATGATTGTCTGGAAACGTGGTTCCATACTGAAGTGTGGCCAACTCTGACGCCCCCACTGTTTGTAAACAACATGGCCTTGTGGTAGAAAATAGCAGGTCTCTTGATTTTTGTTGGAGTCATCAGAACTACTGTATTTCTTTTTTTAAAAAAGAAATGAAAAGAAATCAGAGAGAATAAATGCAAACAGGAACAAAAAACAAACAAAGATGGAGGTGTGGTAAGCTTAAATTTTGACAGCATAAACAGACAAAACAGCATGTATTCACTTTGAAAAAAAAATACCCAAATAGGTCAAGGCATGGTGAAAAACAGAATAATCAAAGACTCCCAAGTGTGCTATTCTGAGGAAGAGTTCCCGGCTGGACCACGAAGGTGGTGGGTGGAGCTGTCTGCAGTTTCCAGGCCATTCCTGCAGAGAAATGCTGTGGTGGGGAATGGGAATGCACTGGGGACACTAAGGGAGGTGAGAACCTCCACACTGGGCGTTTGGTAGCCCAAGCTGTAAGATTTAGATTTACTGTTCAGGTGAGCATTTTGGAATTTGTGCAGCACTGCTGACTGGGTTGTGAAATGAATTTAATGGGTTGCAATGAGCATTTGAAAAGAAGACTAGAAAATGTCAGTGTATTTCATGTAAAAAGGCTGTTTTGGGTGGGATGAAGATCACCTGTCTCAGCTAAGCTTTCTCTGTGCATTATTAATACATATGTACACAGGGCTTTTGTTATATAGGTTCTGTTCAAATTGGATAAAAAGCCACTGCTACCAGAGATTGGGACCACTGAAGACTTTTACATTAGAAAACAAGGATATCAGCTTTGGCATCTGGACAGATTCCCTTGGTCTTAGTCAGGGGATGGGTTTAAGGACAAGTTAGGAGATTGTTTGGGGACACTTAAGCTTGGTTGCCTATAGGCCATGTGAGCTTAGATCATTTTCCTCAACTACAAAAGAACACAATAATCATCCCTAACATTTGCACTTCCTGTGAAAGTCAAACACTTCCTGTGTCAGCCTGTGTACAGAGCCTTGCACCTACTAATCAATCAATACAGAGAACTTGTCTTATAATAAGTAATGTATTTGTTTATTGCATAATGTTCTGTTTTTTAAACTATTTGTCTTCACTCAGTGACTAGTGCACGAAACATACTGCACAGTTCATCTAAAAACAGACCACTAGCCGTGAGCCACACGCAGCCTGACGAGGGAGGCCACACAGGGCCAGGGAGGCTGGTGGCTTCTACACGTGTGCACAGCATCTAAAGGGCTGGAGATTTCAAAGTAAGAGACAGCAGTGCCTTATTCACCACTTGCACTCCGCTTCCTTCTATTTCATGCCATGAAATTTCCATTTGCATTGCTGCGGTAACCCAAGCAGACTGACTAACCTGGTGTCACCAAATGTTGTTCGCTCCCTCAGTATCAGGTACATAATATATGAAGGGTATTGGAGAATCTTTCTTAAAAATTTTATGTTCATTTGTATACCGATCTATGTGTGGACTGAATGCTTTACTGGAGAGCCATGCCACGATGCTTTTGTTTGATAGTGTAGAAAATAAAAACATGTTTCATCTGTTCCAAATATATTGCTTAGTGTTTTATGGAACATGCACATAGTCCTGTGTTCTGAAATGCACCAGCTCACCCCATGTCCACTACGCTGTCTCCCATGTAATCATGTTTCTTTGATCTGTGGGCTGTGCTTTATTTATTCTTGTTGAAATCAATCCTTAATGAGATTAATCATTTAATTTTTGAATAATACAGATAAACGATAAACAAGGGAAGGATTTGGCAACTAGGAATGAAGTGATTCTGAATGCTATGGTTCTTCATCTATTAACAGCATACCCATTCCTGCTGGAATCCCAAAATTACATTCACTTGATTTGCATATGAATCATCAGAAAATATTTGGAGAGAAAATTATGGGCAAAATTTTTTGCTGTGTGTGAAGGTGTCTGTGATAATGAATGAAAAACTTGAAGTATTTCTTATTTTGCCCATTATTTTTGCACATTTCTTTGCTATTTATCCTGACAATTTCCCAAAGGTGGAATGCTACAGGACAAAGTGCAGTGGGATGGCGGTGAATTCATGTTCTGTGAGTACATCACCGGCGTGTGCACAGAAAACGGTGCTCAAGCGAGCAGGGGAGAGTCCGGGGGGGAACTAGAGGAGGGCTTATGTTTAGTATTAATTACACAACTGAGGAATAGTTCTCTCCCCCTCTGTCATGGAGCTGCCTGAAAAACTTCTTATCGTTCACAAGCGTCTGCTGGAGATGCCCTTGACAGCTTATGAATCAAACTAATTGTAACTCTTACTTGGTTATGAAAAAGATGACATGCACATTCTTCTAAATTAAATCTTTCTTGCACAAATTACAGGTTGCCTCTGTAGATCAAGCAACATGTATTCTGAATTGTGCCTGCTGGAGAGTTAGCTGCCGAGAGGAGAAATGAGATACTTTTGTTTGTAGTTACACTCTAGTTGACTCTTTTTTTTTCCTTTTCTGTTTATCTAAAAATAAGTTTAATAGGAGGCTTAATTAACTAGCTTCAATAGCAAGAATATAATCTGCCTGCTCAGTTCAGCCTGAGGCCCTGAAGAGTAAGGGTCTCACACAGACTGTGGCCAAGCCGAGGTAGGAATCAGGCACCTGAGTTAAACGCCATGATCCTACTGCTCACCTGCTTCCTGAATCCTGCCCTTGGACATTACCCAGATGTGATCAGCTCTGAGTCCAGCCCAGCTGGCTTCCTCTGTGTCGCTCAAGAATGACAAGTGGAAGAGCCGGGGCTCATATGCACACTGTGGTCCCCAAAGCACATCTGTTCTCCTAGCTGGGAACCCAGAATGACTTGAAAATTATTATTTTTCAAGATCTATTCTATGATTTTTCATGATAAAATCCAACATTGTTGAATAACATCAGAGGAATATACTGCAAAAATAATAAAAACGTCCTTCAAATGAAAGAATTGACCTCTATTGTCTCTCATTCCATTATAAGCAACAATATTAATGTCTCATCAATGTCTGAATGTGAGACTTTCAGAAAAACTTCCTCTTTGCCAAGAGTTATCAAGCTACAACACATGGGCAAATCCAAACCACCATCTAGTTTTATGCAGCCTTGAGTTCCAAGAGTCTTTTCTATTTGTTAGATGCTTTCAGAAAACATCAAAAAATAATTTTCACATAAAATAAATATGCAATCTAAATTTCAGTTTCACAAATGAAGTGTTATGGCATGCCTGCTCATTTGCACATCAGCCCTGGTAGCTTTCACACCACAGTGGGGAAGTGAGCAGTGGTGGCAGAGATGGTGTGGAGACGAGGGTCTGCCTGGTTTACTTTCAGGAAGAGTTTGGGGGACCTGCTCACTCTGTGCTGTGAGGGCTCCATGTCACTCCATGGTTCCTCCCAGTTTTATGACTTAGACTCTACTCCGAGGCCACCAGACTCTCACATCCGTACCTCTGCAGAAGATATGGCTCCTCGGAGATGCAGTGAGCACAGTGCTTCAGCATCACGTGCTTAAGAACAAATGAAGTTGAAAACCTGCAGTGTAACTGGACGCCTGGAGCAAGATTTCCCGCCTCAGCACTACTCACACTTGTAGCCGAACATTTGTGTACAGTGAGGGGGTTGTTGTGTGTTGCAGGAAGCCCAACACATTCTTGCCCACTACCTATCGGATGTGAGGAGCATGTCTCCAGGTTAACATGAGATCTCTGAGCAAAGCCACTACACAGAAGATGGGGGCCCAGAGGAAGCTGATCACAGTAGCTAGGGATCTCAGAAGGGAACTCGGAGTTTACATCCTGAAGGGCAGACCTTGAAGTGGCTGATGCATCCAGAAGAACTTTTCCTTGTTTCCCAAGTCCTACCTTTGAGGTCTTTGGGCTGCGCACTGGGTTTCCTACCTTCCTTTATAGACTTACATCTTCGGGCACTTGAGCACTTTTGCTGTTCAAAGAGGGAAAATGAGAACCTGAAAAGTGAGGTAGAAAGAAGGACTGCTTCCAGGTTCTGTCTGGAGGGGTCCAGGTCTCAGGGCATCTGTGCCCGCTGTCCCTGGCTTTGGTGTTTCATCATACCCCCTGCTGCCAGCCTGCCTTCTGTATCCGTTGCATTGAAGATGAAGGCCTTTAACCTATTTGGGATGCTGGGGATAATACACTTGACTTGCAGCCATCTGACTTTCGTATCCTACCTCTTTTTGTACTGTATGGAAGGCTTGTTAATTTAGTAGTTTAGAAATAGAGGACATAGTGTTTGTCCAATTCCTGTGAGTGAAGGGGAGCTTCCATGGCAGAGGAGGGCTTCTTTAGGGAGGCAGAGATGGCTTCCTCTGATGCTCAACGCAGACCCTGGTTGTAATGTGCACACACCTGAAGAAGACAGTTTCTCCCTTCTGTGGGGGATAGGATCCAAGCCCACTCCTCAGCTTTGAGTCTCCCCTATTTGACCAGGAGAAGCGGTTCCATTGTATTGTGTTTTGATGCTATTCTTGTGTTTGTTTTCACCATGTAAAGATATTCCCTCGGACAGAAATGAAGCATATCTTTCATTTGCCTCTTTGCAAGTATGTGGGTGTCACTAAGTCCTCTGCCTGAGCTCAGTGCCCAGAGTGAGTCCATCCTCTGCTCAGCTTGGAATCTGCTCTTTCTCTTCTTTTTTTTTTTTTTAGGTTTTTTGAGACAGGGTCTCGCTTTGTGGTTCAGGCTGGCCCTGAGCTCAGCCTCCAACTCACATCACAATCCTCCTGCCTCTGCCTCCCGAGTGCTGGGATTACAGGCGTGAGCCACCACGCCCGGCACTGTGGTATGTGGTACTGGTTGCTGCTGGGCGTGAGTCTCCACGCCCAGTATTG
>PVIR01000290.1:0-123255 GCA_004026965.1 Petromus typicus
CTCACTGCTATATCTGTTGAGCTGGGCCACCCAGTTTGATCATTCAGTGAGCACATAGTGTGTGGAAATACCAAATTTCACTCTCCCATACAGGGAATTGACACAGAAAGTACAAGATGAAGTGATTCGCAATTCATTCAAAGTTACCAAAGTGACACCATTCATTCCACCAAAATTGTGGATCACTATTTTATATAATGTAGTTACCTAGGCAGTAGAGACCTAGGTTAGAAAGCAGTTCACATTCTAAAGTAACACAAGATGGTGAGATAGAGAAAGTCTATATTGTGGTACTCAAGTCTTCATTGAATGAAGAATGATAAATGATAGCAATGAAAAGACAAATTGTCAGTATCTCTAAATAGCACAATTCTTTAGAAAGGGTCAGAAATGCCAGTGTTGTTGCGGGGGTAGTTGTTTGCCTAGATAAGAGAAGGAGAAGTATAGTTCAAAAATTGGCCTTAGAGAATGAAAGGAAGCCTGCCTGTGTGCTGACTGGGAGCACTAGGGAGTACGTGAGAGGTTTGGATGAAATAGTCACCTCGGGAGAGACATGTATTAGTTAGCAGATGGAGTTAGAACATTCTGGAACTACTTGAGGATATAAGGAACAATTGTTCCTAAAAACAGAAGGGAGTAGTGTTAAAGATGGAAGGTTAGATCATGGGCAAGAATGTATGGGCATCAAAGTCTATAAAAAATAGGTACAAAGAGTGAGAAATGTGAAGAAGAGGTCTAACTTCTTGGGGTTTCAAAGGAGGCGGGATGAGTCATTTCTTCCCATTGTTCATGTCAGCAAACATTTTCCTCAAGGAGCTAGCAGTGGACCTAATAGGATATAGAGGTCTCTCTCATTTAAAAGAAGATAAAATGATTTGAGTTGATCCTAGAGCACTGGACAAAGGATCTAATTCCTTTCCTTGTTTTTTTGTCAAAATGACGTACCTACAGGTTCAAAGAGAAACAGAAATTCTGTTTGAAATTGGACTTAATGTTATTTTTCTTAAAGACCCTTTATAAGCAAGTTTCCCAACTTCTTAGAACCTTAATTTACTTGTTTAAAAAAATGTACTAACACTAGTTCAACAAGGATACCAGAAGATAAGCTGCAGTCATACATAGATACATCCAACATATTTGTTATATGTCTTCCCATGTTTCAGGAGCTGGGATATGACAGATAGCACACAAGTCAAGCATGGTTTTGCACTTCTGAAGCTTACAGATGGAAGAGAAAGAAAAACAATATCACAGTTATTGCCAGTATAATAACAGAAAACCAGCCCCCCAAGCAGTGTGGGTTCAGAATATTCATCTGACTACACATTTGTCCCTTTCCATTTCATTTCTTTCCTTTCCTTCCTTCTTAAGCTCTCAGTCTAAGTAAAATAACAAGGACTGTTTGCTGTTACATATTACTTATTTTATAATATTTCAGAGATTCTCACATTGTAGGTAAGACCATTTCAGGCCCATAAAAATACAGGTGGTACAAGAATTGAAAACTATAGCCAGGTGACCAAATTTATGCCATTCTGAAGCTCCTAGGTCACAGAGACTCTGTAAAAAATGATAGCACTGAATCACATACATGAGCCCCAAAACTTTGGCTCACTGGAGTAGAAAGTGCAAACACATCAAGCTGCGGGGTGTCCACTGTCATGTCACTTCGGCAGGGTGGAGGCAAAAATGGCAGCCTTCAGTGGAGCCTGGGAATGTGTGGAGATCTGACCCTCTTCAGGGCTCATCCATTCACTAAAATATCAAGGGCAGAGAAGAGCCTTTTCCTCTATTAATAGACTCACTTCAAAGAAAGCCTGGTTTTCCCTAGGTTTACTCATGAGTGACAACATTATTTAAAGACCTCAGATCACAATGCCTTCCCTAACTCCCCAATGGTCTTGGACAAAAAAATCTAGCAAAGGCTCTGCCTCTGGTCATAGTGTGGCAGCAGCTGTGTGTTCCCAGTGCTGGAGAGACATTTCCTCCCTCCCCCAGGCCTGTCTCTCTCACCTCTCAGGGGCTGTGCTGAGGGTTTAACACTGCTGGGGACAACAGCTGTACCAGGGGCCCAGGCAAGTGCAGAGGCACTTAACAGAAAAGCTTCCCCATTATGCCTTTAGCAGTAGTGGTTGGCAACTAAAGCTTATGCTTAGGAATTCAGGCAATTTTATTTTGGGTGCTGACTGGAGAAGCAATCGCCCTCTCCTTTCTTGGCAGTTTTTGGTCACCTACACAGCCCTGGAGCTCTAAAAATATTTGTCAGATTTACTGCAAGTGCTTGTTTACAAGTCTGTCTCCCCATTTAGACTCCGGAGTTCCTTACGATAGGCACTGTCTCATTTATTTTTATCATAGTGCCTGACTTGTGGTAAGAGCTGGACAGAGAGAGAGAGAGAATATATGAATGAATGAATGAAAGATCAGTCCCCACAGTTTCACAACTTGGTCAGGACATGTCATTATGGACTTCAAGACTCCAGCAGGTCCTTAGCAGTTTCACAGAGGTGTCAGGTAGGGATGAGAAAAGGCCTGTCTTGCCATAGGAGCCTGGTTTGCTTCCTCCACTGTGGCATAACTCATCAGCTATAATATTCATTCTCCTACATTGGTCCTTATTTGAATGAAATTTTTATCTGCTTGTTTTGTTCTTTAGTTAAAAAAAAAATTTGAAAAATATTGGGCTAGATTGTTTGTTACATAGTTATTTCCCCCCAGTTCTTATATATTCTGTGATTTCAAGTACTTTTATTACATCAGCTTTTGTTTACCACTGGAAAATTTTTCTGCATCTTTTCCTTGGAAGTCTTCATAAGAAATGACACAAATAAGGGATTTCATTTGTCAAGTGTCATTCTTTAGGCCAGAGCTCCAACACTGGCCAGAACTACTACTGGTTGGCACCCACATGTCCTGATTGAGCTAAAGTATGCAAGTCTCATATCATAATAACAGGGATGAGAACTGTTAAGATCAGTAGTGTTTTTAGATTTTACCTCCAATTCTATTTTCTCACATATAACATTAACCAATTGAACTTCATAGCATTTCCATTACCTGTCTCAAAATGGGGAGTTGACAACCACAGAAGATTGAAGTACTGTACAGTTAGATAGGTCATGGATGCTATAGAGCTTGTTACTCAAGTTGGAAGAGCACATGGTTATAGGATAATCCAGGAATTCCATATTGTGGGTCATAAATAAGGTTATAGAGAAATTTTTATTGAGGTAGGAAAGAAGAAATAAAGACAGGTGAAAAAAGAGATAAGGAAAATAGTAATTTAAAAATTGTACTTTTGAGGAAACTGCAGCTTCAGTACACAGTCAGTTACCCAGGATTGCAATACTTTCATCCATTCTAGAAAACTCATTCCTCCCAAAAAATTCCTAAGAATTTTAAAGATACAATGGATCTTCCATTCTTCGAACTTATAAAATAGGTCATTGACTTTCAATTTTAATCTGAGCCCTTGTGGACCAGGGATTTAGCTCGGTGGTTCCGGCACCTGTCTTGCCAGCACAAGGACCCGGGTTTGATCCCTGGTAACCACATACAATACTGGGTGTGCAGACTCATGCCCAGCAGCAATCAGTAGCACATACCACAGTGCCGGGTGTGGTGGCTCATGCCTGTAATCCCAGCACTTGGGAGGCAGAGGCAGGAGAATTGCTGTGATGTGAGTTTGAGGCTGGGCTCAGGGCCAGCCTGAACTACAAAGTGAGACCCTGTCTCAAAAACAACAAAAAAAAATTGTTTAAAAAAATTTGTTTAATCTGAGCCCTTGCAATCTACAGATTCACACACTCTATAGGTTACCACCTCCAAGAACACACACATAAGTACCCCAGACCCACACCATAATGCATCTCACTCCACAAATGCCTTTTCCCCACTTGGATGTGCACTTCTTTGAATCTACCTAAGAAACCTGCTTATTCCTCTCAATAATATGTCCTGTAATGCTTTTCTGTGACAAGTCAAGATCCTACTTTGTGAGTTCAAGAGAGCTAAGGTGTTCATTTCCTTTTTGGGAAGGACCTCCTCAGACCTGATCCAGTGACATTATGACTTATCTACCTGCTCATTTTCTACCTACCTGCCACGAACCTGATGTATGTGGGGCTATGTGAGGCACTGGCAATATAGAGGTGGACTAGAGAAAGTACTTTTGTTCAGGCATTCACTTCTATGACACTTAATCTTCCTTATCAACTTGGTCAGGTTAGGAGATACCTAGACAGGTGACTAAACTGTAAGAGTACTATCCTCATTACTGGATTTGCTTGTGAACTCATAGTTGAATGAGTTATTAGAGGTTTGGGTCTAGTTGGAAAAAGTGGTTCACAAGGGGAATGCATTTGAAAGAAGTACCTTTTTGTGGGCCCTTCATTTTCTTTCTGCCTTCTGGTTGTCATGAGGTGAGCAACTATCTTCCTTCATGACCTATTGCCATTGTGTTTCTGCCTTGAAGCCAGCTGACCATGGACTGGAACCTCTGAACCCATGAACCAAAATCAGTCTTTCATCCTTCAAGCTATATATGCCAGATATTTTGTCCGTGCAATGGAAAGCTAATGCAATATCATATTAAAGCAAGGTAAAGAAAATGATATAATTCATGATGATGATCAACACAGCCAAAAATATACAAATTCTGTGGGATGGCAGACCAGTAGGGGAATACTGTCCTTGAAGAGGAGATCATGAGGAAGGTTTAACAGAGAAGTGAAGACTGAATTAGGCTTTATCTATGGATAGTACTTTAAGTCTGGAAGCAGAAGAAAAGTGTAATAAGAGTGAGTGTATAAACAACTATGGAACAATTACTGAAACTGGAGATTTGGGGTGATGGGCCATCTGGGAGGTGGGGCTCAAAGGGCAAGTGGTACATCAGATAGGAAGGCTAAAGTAGGTTGGACTAGTTGGAAGTGAACTTGTAGGCTTTGGTAATTGTATTGCTCTAAAGCAAGTGGAGAACCATTGATAGTGGTTAAACATATCCTCATGTGCATGCTAAAGAATGGCTGAGGATCTTAAGGAAATGAAGAAGGTTGTCCAGAAGGCAACAGTGGTTAAATTTTCACTGAATGAACCCCTGGCAGCTGTGTGAAGACCTTGGAAGGAATGGGCAGAGACTGGATATTGAAGCAATGATCAGGTTATTGCCGTGTTTCATGTAAAGGAAGACAAGGTTCTCTAGGATGGCCTCATGTAAGAGACACTAAAAGAGAAGGGATATATTCCAAATCTAGGCCATGATTCCATCTGTGTGTTGAGCAATAGCAGAAGGAAATGACATGCAGGCCCTGGATATTTCAAGACCAATAGATGGGCTGTCCATATTTCTGATTTTTAGCACTACTTTACATTTGTGCTGGAGTGGTTGTGAGACTAGGATGTTGTCCCCTTCCTGAGAGTCAGGTTAGACACCCCAGCACTTAGAGACATAAGTCCCCATGGTTTATATAATTATTATTATCACTATTTTGAGATAGGACCTTGCTGTGTAGTCCAGGCTGGCCTTGAACTCAAACTCATAGTCCTCCTGTCTCAGCCTCTCAAGTGCTAGGGTTGTAAGCATGTGCCTCCATGCCTGCCATGATGGTTGGATTAGAAGGTGGTTATACTATTTTACTTTGGTCCTTCACAGGCCAGTATTATGGGCTGAATTGTGTCCTTTCAAAATTCACAAGTTGAAGTCCTCACTCTGAAGTATCTCAGAATGTGACAGTATTTGGAAATAAGGCATTAGAAGAGGCAATTCCATTAAAATGGGATTGTTAAGGTGCCTCTAATGTGACTGTTGTCTGTATAAGAAAAGATTAGTATACACACAGTACAGACAGACAACTACATGAGGACACAATGAGGTGACAGCTGCAAACCAAGGAGAGAGATCGCAAGGGAAACACCTGTTGGCACCTTGATCTTCATCTTCTAGCCTATAGATTTATAAGAGAATGAATTTGTATTATATAAGCTTCCTATCTGTGGCATTTATTTTGGGAGCCAAGCAAATCAATACTCCTTGTAAAACCAATGTCTTACACAGACCCAAGCTTTTTTGATCAAAGGCATAGAAGGAACCACTCAGGAACTAGTACAAGAGTCCCAGCTTTTATTTTCTAGCCAGTTCAGTTTCTCCACTAGCCTAATCTATCTCTGTAGTCACGGACACTATGACAACAAGGGGCAGATGAGTCAGGCATTCCATCACTTGAATGTCATGGGATTATTACATTCAAGGCACTGCTTTTTCCTACAGAGCCAATCAATGGGTTGAAAAACACATAATGACTAGCTCCCAGTCCTTGAGGAGAGTGAATATTCTAGTTTAAACTGGAACAACTATTGAAGTTTGTTGACAATATACCATTAGGGAGAATAATATACATGAATGGAATCTACCTTTGAGGTGGCAAAGACCATCAGAGAGGTCAAAGGGCACATTACAAAACCCACTTCCCTCTACCTGTAATGACCTCATTACTATAAACAAAGAGAAAGAAGTGTGAGCCTGTGACCTTACTTAGGTAAACATGGAGACACTGTTTAGGAATCTCATTGTACCCAGTGGAAGACAGGATTTCCATAGACAATTGCTGGATGTGACTAGGTCAATCTCCAGTTCTGAGATAAGCCAGTTATCTAAGGGTTGCTACTTAAAGCAGCAACAAAGGAGCATTTTATCTGATTCCTCTCCAGCTTTCAAGATGCCAAGTATTCCTGTTTCTGTTTAGCAACAAGAAAAAATGGTACAATGGTGCAGTCTGGAATACCCCAGCAAGTCCCCCAATTCAGCAAGATTTGGAGAAAATACTGTTTAATTATTTTTCTGAAAAAGATACAATGAGAGGTAAAGAACATAGAACTTTGTAGCCAAACAAACTTGCTTTTGAACTCTGGCTCCTTTGGTTACTGTTTGGCCTTGAGACAGTTACTTAACCCTCAGTGCCCTCAGCTTCCTTGTCTATAAACAGTGTAATCTAGAGCCCTCTGTACAGGATGAGTGTGAAGCAGTATGATGGTGTATGAAAGAGAAGAAAGCTGCATGGAGATGATGATGGTAGGCTTGGCTTGCAACCAGGAAAATCACCCATTTATGATCCTGACCATTAATTCAGGGTTACTCGGTCAAATGAATGTAGAAGATCAATAATTCTTCAGCCCCCCTTTACTCATGAAACAAAGCTGGACAGACACCTGCCACTTGCCAGGCATTCCATCTTCCAGAGACTGAGTACCATTTTAGACCAGCTATCAGCTTTAATCATGATACAAAGGGATCTCATGATGCTTTGAACACTTTCTGGAAAAGTGCAACATGTAATAGTAAGAACAGCAACAATGGCTACCATTTCCTACTTTGGTCTTATGATTAGTATTCACAAAACAGCGCTTTCACATATCACCTGTGAGCCCTATCAAGGTTTGGAACCTCCATAAATACGCACAAAGCTGCAAAACTGGACCACAAACCTGGTCTTTAAGCTCAACAGGAATTTTGTAGCATGTTTTCTGCTAAATTTAAACATACACCATATGTTAATATGCTTATTACACAAAAAATTGTTCTCCTATTTTCATCATCCAGAGATAATGATAGTGTCATGCTGATCTGTTTTCCCCATGTTTAAAAAAATTGTTTAAATACAGGTGAGATCATACTATATGTAAAATTTCATACTTTTTCCACTTAAAATTATATGATTAGCACTTTTCTACATACTAAAAACTCAGCTTCAGTATCATTAAATACTATAAAACATTCCAACTGATTATTGGTCACATGTTAAAATTATATTGTGATATTTGCAATTGTGTATTTCTTTTTTAAAAAAAACTGACTTTATTGGTACATTTTATATATACACACTATGATCACATTCAACCTTGAGGATTTTTAAAAATTGACTTTATTGGTACATTTTATATACACATCATGATCATACTAAGCATGGAGAATTTGTACCAGTATATGACACGACTTCATTCTCATTTGTCCCTTTCCACTGCCTACTCTACACCCCTCTATACATAAGTTATATGTATATACATAAGCTTTGCTCTGCATAAGCCTTGCTTCCTTTTTTTAGACATCAAAATTTTTCTTTCCCTTCTTTATTTACTCCTTCTCGTAATTCTGGTTTTTTTTTTTTTTTGTTGTTGTTGTTGTTGTTTTTTAGATTGAACTACTGGTAGTGGAATTAAACTGATGACTCTTTCATACATTTCTGTAACAAATGCTAAGCACATGTGGATGCTGGGGAACTCTCTAAATCTAAAATATAGTAGTCATCAAAGAAGTCAAAAAACAGACAAAATATCTCTGCTTTTATGAAACTAATGTTCTAGAGAATCAGGATGATTTTAAGTCTGTTTGAATATATTGCTGAATCACTTTCAGAAAGGTGGGGGCAGTTTACATCATCACTCTCCGTTACGTAAAAGTAGCTGTTACTGTATTTTCACTAATGCTAAGTATTATAATTTAATTTTTTTACTAGTTTCACATTGAATAGCAACATTTCATTCCTTATGGACTTTCATCTTCCTTTTCCACTCCCATGTATTTACCCTCACAAAAGTAAACTGCAGAGACAAAACAGCTCTCTTCCAAAATTTACTCTAAATTTCAGCTTTCAAAACACTTCCCCCTCTCCAGTGAGAAAGCAGTCACAGGCCCAAAACAGAAAAGGCAACAGTGGGATCACCTCCGAAGCCTCACATTCATCATAGGGAATCTGTACCTCTCCATGATATATCTTGTGCTTATTTTTTCCCATCCCTGTCCCCTCCTTTCAATCCCTCCACTCCCCTTTATTACAAAAGCTTTGTTTATATTTTCTCTTTTTTTTCATTTTTTCCCTTCCTTCTTTTTCCTCACTCACCTCCCTAGTTGCCTACCTATTTGAACATTTTCTTCCTATTTCACGATATCTGTTATATATTTTGGTACTCATTTACACTTTCAGTTTCTCACATCAGGGAAACAATATGGTATTTATATATGTATGTCTGATTTATTTCACTTAAGAGTATGTCTCAAGGTGCACCCATTTAGCTATAAATGTCTCAAGTTTATCTTTATGGCTGAGTAGCACTCCATTTTATAAGAACACTTACATCTTTATCCATTCATTAGATGATGGGCACTTGGGCTGTTTTCAAGATTTAGCTATTACAAACTGGTGCTATAAATATGAGTGTACATATATCAGTGTGGTATGATGTCTTAAATTGTTTTGGGAAGATATCTAGGAGGGGAATAGCTGGGTCAAACAGAACCTTCAGGTTCAGTTTTTTAAGGAATTTCCACACTTATTTTCACAGTGGTTGAACCAATTTATACTCCCACCAACAGTAGAAAAAGGTTTTCTTTCCCCATAGTCCCTCCAGCATTTGTTATTGGTTGATTTCTTGACAACAGCCATTTTTTCTGGAGTGAGATAGAATCTCAGTATTGTTTGCATCTTGTAAATGACCAGTGATGTTGAACATTTTTTTCATATATTTATTTGCAGTTTTACTTCTTCATCTGAGAAGTGTCTATTTCATATACCCATTTTTGGATTGGGTCTTAAAATTTTTTGAGAGGGTCTGATCTTTTTGAGTTCTTTATATATTCTAGATAATAGCCCTTTGTCTGAGGAACAGCTGGTAAAAAATTTGCTGTGTTATGGTTTATCTCTTCACTGTTGGTAGTTTCTCTTGTTATACAAAAGGTATTTAATAAGATGAGATCTTAGTTGTTCTTTGTGCTAGTTCCTGTGGGACTGAGGTTTTATTCTTAAAGTCTTTGCCTAAAACAGTGCCTTCAAGAGTTCCACTTACTCTATCTTCCAGCAAGTTCAATGTTTCTGTTTTAATATTTAGATCTTCCATCCATTTTGATTTTAATTTAATCTTGGCAGGTTGAAACCCAGTCTTTCCAACACCATTGATTAAAGAGGCTATCTCTTTCAGTGAAGGTGTTTGGCTCCTTTGTCAAAGACAAAGTGTCTGAGTAGGTCTGGAGTTGTTTCTGCATCTTTTAATCTGTCTCTTTTTATCGTTGGGTCTGTTCTTGCTGGTACCATGCTGCTTTTAATCACAGTACTTTGTAATATAATTTCAAGTTAAGAATTGTGATATTTTCCTGCCTTACTTTTTTTTTTTTTTTTTTTTTTGGCCTACCATTGCCTTTGCTATTCTAGATCTCTGCTGGTTCCAAATGGATTTTAGGATTGTTTTCCTTAATTCTATTAGATGTTGTTGGAATTCTGACTGGGATTGCATTAAATCTGTATATCATTATTGGAAAGATGGCTGTTTTCATTGGTTCTTCCTATCTAAGAACAGGGGATATCTTTCCATTTTCTGATATTCTGATGTCTTTTTTCAGAATACTGTAGTTTTCAGTGTAGAAGCCTTTTATTCTGTTCATTAGATTGATCCTAGGTATTGTATTTGTTTGACTGCTGTTGTAAAAGATGTTGTTTCCCTAATTCCTCTCTCACTGAGTTTGTTATTCATGTAGAGGAATGCTATTAGCTTTTGAATGTTAACCTTTATCCAGCTACACTGCTGGATCTGGTTATTAAGTCTAAAGCTTTCTGGTGTATGTGTGTATTTTTGAAATGTTAGAAACTTTCAGAATACTCATCTGTCTGCCTGTCTGTGTACCAAGCACTGTTTGACTCATAAGTAGATACTAACATTAAATCCATTTGAAAGATGAAGAAACTGAAGATAGAGTGTTAAGCACTTGTGATGTAGATCTGATCCCAATTAGTCTGACTTTTGTAACCTAAAACACTGCTGAAAAAAGGAAACTGACAGAGTAAGTATCGTCTCTGGTCAGTAGGGATTTACTGAATATTTTTGGTGAACCAGGCACTGCGCTGGCCCAAGGTCACCAAGCTCATGAGTGGGCCAAGACCTTGGCTCTGGCTCCAAAGCTGCTTGTCTCCAGGCCTTCACTCATTCTACTACACCCTGGAAAGTGTGTTCTCACTAGGTTGATGAGTAGGAGGCAAGGTTGGCACAGGTCACAGTACTCTTAGAACAAAATGCTATAGCAAGAAAAGAAGCTCTTGGGTGAGTTATGTTTTGGGAGGGCAGTTGTGTTACAGGGTGCACTGGAGGGGCCATCACTGCACCTTTCAGACCCAACACACTCTCATGTGGTCCGGCTGGCTCAGAATTTACCTCTTGAGTTCAGATACTTCCATGCAATAGACAACAGTCTTTAAGAATTCCAGGAAGTGCTCTTTGGCATTTGAATCTGTTCAACCTTTAGTTATTGAAAATTCTTTTATATTTTTCCCTTGGTATCTAACACTGTGCTTTAGACTTCTTTGATAGTTCCCTTAACAGTTGCTTTCATATTTCAAAACCTATGAAATGACATATTTGAAGGCATTATCCATTTTTTTCCAATGGAAATCACATACACCCCATAATGCTTTAATAATACTAAACAGATGGATTGAGGGGGCTTTGACAATGGGTTTCTTTAGATAATGTGAGAGCATACTGAATTTAGTCTTGTTTGACTAGGGCAAAAATGGGCAGAATGAAAAGTACTCTGTAAATTTCCCACTTGTACAATTTTTATACTTTCATTATGGTTAAATTAAATATACTTAAAGCAGACTCTGTCCTTCCCCCATTTTGAAAGCATGGGGTTCAGGCCCTATTCATGAAAGCCCAGGGAAAATATGTTACCTTTAGGACTAGATGCTTCTAAATAATTCACACTCAAAATCTGACAAAAGTAACTCTTTGTCAGTGCTTGTTCCCTGGTCTTTTTCTCCCTACTCTCAAAGACTCCAAGAAACTTTAAGAAAACTTACCTACAAATAGAATCATGAGACACCATGGCTGGAAAGGATCTTAGTGATTTTCTATCTACCTTGATCTGTTCCAATAAGGAGAAACTAGAATTTAGAAAGTTTTGGAAATTAGCTAAGGTCACATAGCTTCATTATACACGCAATGTCCACTCACTGTGTGACTTTGTTTCTCTTATGATTTACTTTCACCTTCTCTCTTTTTTACTTTTTTCCAATTTGCTGTGTCAGACACAGGTCTTCGATGGTGATGGGATGGGGTTGGCAGATTTGTGAGCACCCAGATTCATCAAAGGGAATCATCCAGAAAAGGTATATTTGACAGGTCCACAGAGGCATAGACCCAAGTTATACAAGTAGTATATGAGAATAAGGAATTTGACATCAGGTCAGAAATGCAGTGAGCAGATCAGGTAAGCAGAGGGTGGCAGCAGGATGCCTCAACATGAGACCTGAGGTGTACACTCATGTCAGGGATGTGGTCACACACCCAAAGGAACACAAATAAATATCTGGAACTCACTTACAAGAAACAAGTGTATAAAGTCAGGACAGAATCAATAGTAAACTTTTGGTCTAGTGTTCCTTAAATCATCCCAAAATAGTGTGGAAGAGATAGTTTGTAGCCATCTAAGTACTTCATAATTTCCATATATCTCTCAGCCTCTTTTGTAGCTGGACTGAGGCCATTTGATTATTTCTTGTCAAAAGACTATGAGGAGAGGCACGGATTATGACAGCCACACATCTTATTGTTGGGGAGGAAGAGAAGACATTACAAGGGTTGAGTCAACATGTTGTCTATTCTGCCCTAACTCTGTGACATGTACTCTCTGGAACCTATGCATTTTACTTAAGGACTTAATGTCCATATGAGACCTGCCTTTAAGCAAGTATGTGTATAATTATGCCTTGTTTGTATGCCTACGGATTACCTATGCTTATAGAGGTACAAGTCACAATAGCTAAGCTGAGGAGACTGTAATACATATATCTCCACTATAAATAAAACTGAAATCATGTCATTGTGGGTAGGTGGATGGAACTGGATACCATCATTTTAACATCAGAAGATTCAGTATCGAGTATTTTTCCTTATACATACGAATGATCAGTGAATCAACTAATCAATCAAGAAAATAAGGAAGAGATGACAGGAAACTTAAAGGTTGAATTCTAGAGATGGGGAAAGGGATCAGGGGAATGGAGGAAGAAAGGAAGAAAAGGGAAAGAGAATAATCAATTAACATATTTATATGCTTATAGCAATATACCTAAATGAACCCATTTATTCTTTATTAGTAAAATGCATCAATTACAAATATGTCTTGGCGCATAGGGGCTCACTCCTAGATAGAAGCAATAACAAAGAAGTTCTCATAAAAACCAGTGCTTTCTATTGCAAGTGCTTGTCTTGTTGACAACAAATGAAAACCTGATAAAAACAAGAAATTTATAAATAATATTCAGTAAACATATATGAATATGTTAACATGTGATATAAAAGTAAATATGTGTAGCTATAAATAAGTGTGCACCGATTTATATCCTTGGAGAAGACAACTGACACAAATAGGAGCCAAATTCCTAGTCAGACAATTATATCTTATTAGGCAGTGAAGAAAATTACTATTAAACATTTATATACCAGTTACTGTAATTTAAACTGAATCAGTCCATTGCATGTGTTTTAGTTTAAAATTAGCTATTTAATAATGAGGGGGAAATGAATGTGGTAATAATAAAGAAAAAAGGAAACAAAGATTATGTATATAGGGGGTAAGGGGTTACAGGGCAGGGGGAAAGGGAAAAAATGAGAATCAAGTCATGTCATATTCTGGTACAAACTCTCATTTTGAATGCATGATGATGTGTATTCATAATGCACCAATAAAGATAATTTTAAAAAGTTAGCCATTTAAAGTGTATGATTCAGTAATATTTTATACATTCATATTATGTAATACCTCTAGTTCCAACACATTTTCCTTACCTGTTAAGGACTCTACCCATTAGGCAATTGCTCCCTATTTCTCCTTATCCTTCAGCCTAAGCGATCCTAAGCTTTAAATAATCTCTAATCTACATACAAATGGATTGTGCACAATTGTAGCTTTTGAGCCTGGCTCCTTTCACATGGCACAGTATTTCTGAGGTTCATCTCTGTTGGGTTATGTATCATCCATTTTATAGTGGATTAGTATTACATTGGATATACTACATACTGCACTTAATTTGTACTTCATTTATTGATGGACCTTTTGATTATTTGCCTGTCCATCTGATGGTGGACAGGACATCAGGGCCAATGTGTCAGAATAGTTTCTAGTCTACACTACCTGCTTCCTTTTTGAGTGTATGTACATGTGGTTCTGTAAAAGATGTGAGACTGGATATGCTTTGGGAGTTATGAGGCCTTTGAACTGAAAAACTATGATCAGGTATTGACTCTGGGAGACATTTCATAGTGTGTAGAGGAAATTACTTTGGCTTTAGACGTTTGTTGGGAGATCAGTTTTGACCGCCAAAAGTTGTGTGAATCTGGGACAGCATTTTTTGGCCTCAGCTTCTGTATCTATTGATTTACAAAAATTCTTTATATTAGTACATGTTTGCAGTACATAAAGATTTCATTCATTATAGGAAACTGGTATATGTACCTAACAAACATATCTTTGTTTTTTTCTCACCCTCTTCTTCTCCTTTTCCTTCCTCACACCCTATCTCTTGGTCCTCTTCTCTTTTGAAAAAGATCAAGGGAATTCTTAGCCTTTTTCAGACAAGATAGTCAACAACTTACATTTTTGTTTCCATTTTCTCAATGGAAAAAACTTTTTAAGTTATACTGAAGTCAGTGGCATCTAATAATTGTTCTTATTTATTGATTTTTCTATTTCGGCTTTAGATATGTCATTTAAAATCTTGGTAACAAGTTTTAAAAATACATTCATTAAAAATTATCCCATTTTACAGATGGAATGAACAAGCAGCTTCTCTGAGTCATACAGGCAAAGGGGGAAGAGCTAGGGCTCAACCCAGAGAGCTTGACTCCAAAGGCCACAGTTTTTCACTTTCATTTTCACTTGTGTCTTCTATTATTATTTTTTCAATAAATGTTTTAAAATCATGATTGCATACCCACCCTGACCCAGATTCATGGATCTCCAATAACTTCCCAGAAATTTTTAAGTATTGTTTCACTCTACCCATTTTCTGAGAGCTTCTGATGCCTACATGTCATTCTTGTTAAAGGATCTGAGAATCTACTCCATACTGCTGAGAGAAAATTCACTCTCTCCTCCCTCACCAAAATTACCTGAGCTAATTTGGGAATAACAATAATATGTGATCCTTATATAGCAATGTTCAACTTACCTACCCATTCCCCCCTATTATCTTATGGAACAGAGACAGTAATTCCATAAGTTAGTAAGGGTTAATTTTACAAGTAAGGCAACTGAAGTGTCACTTACTCATGGTGATATCACTGTGAGTACACCATCTCCTACCTGGGCCTTTGACATGCTTAGATGGAGTCTGAGGAAATAGTTCAGGAAAATGCCTCACTAAATTTCTTCGTGGACAGCAAAAGGGCAAGAGTCTAGCCACCCACCCAAATGCCACCCAGAAGACTGGCCTGGACACTAAAGAATTAGCCAGAGGCTTGCATCTAGTAAGGATATTGCAGGGCACTCTAGGTGCTCTCACATTCCACCACACGGGCATCCTGCTCTGTTTCATGAGCTTGACAGTCTCCCAAATGTTCCTGACAAACTCAGGCACTGATATTCACCAGAAGTGGCACAGCACTCATCTTATCCTAGTGAAAAAAATCCTCCATTACATCCGGAGAAGTGACCCATAGTCTACAGTACTGATGACTCTCCTAGTGCACAGCTGTGGAGGGATTCCAGTGGGGTGCATCGTGCCTATGGCTGGCTGGCTGGCTTCGATGTGGAGGTCATTTGTCTGGAAAATCTGGCTTTGGTTTAGCTGATGCTTACCCTTCCTGTCTTAATCACGCTCACTCTTTTTCTAATCCACATGTTACCAGGAGAAAGAAATATAAATATATGAGGTTGCTGTTTTCATCAAGTTCACCCAGCAATCAATGCCAGATCAGGCTTTCCCTGAAAACCATTCTTGGCATCAACAAGAAGAAAAGGAGATAGAGTTACATTTCTCGTAATCCAACAGCTTTATCTTCATTCTGGCACCCCATGGATTTCGTTGTTGCTGTTCCTGCTGCTGCTGTGAACCGAAGGACTGGCTTACTTTCCTAGCTGAGTTTATTAAACTCAGCATTGCTTGTCCAAACAACTTGCTAAATAAATGTTATCCATGTAACATTCACAGCCATTCAGAAATCTAACAATATGTCCACCCCTAAGCATGAGCTTTCTAAACTGTAAATGTGATTTGCTGTTCTTTATTTAGAATGTTCTTGCCACAAGTTACTTTTCAGACTTACTGGCAGGGCTAATATTTACCTGATGTTTCCATAGTACTACAGTTTGTCTGACCTCCACTTTAGTTGGTTTAGATTCATTCCACAGTAGTTGAATATCATCCCAGCCCCTACTTTTGCCTTTTGCCTTATAGCACTAAGTCAAGCAACTCTAGAAAATACATTGTGTGTTGAATGAACCTAGCTTTTTAAATCTTTTCATACCTTTGCTTTAAGAATCTTTACCTTTCTCTAACTCTTCTCATTATTTTATGCTATCATTATACGAATCCTTCCCTAGTCTCATTTTCTCCCCTTTCCTCTGATTCCTTAATATTGTATACAGGCCAGTTAATTAAGAGATAGAGAAAAAAATACAACTGAAAACTCAATATCATCAGAGAAAAGGTAAAGTAGGAAAATAAGCCCTTTTTATAAGAGATTTACAGAATCTTAAGAGTTAAATTATACTGCCCATTTTCTTCTTCAAAACCTTTGATAGATGTGTTTTCAATTTCTAATACATTTTGTTCTGCCTCCTAAGGCCAGCTGAGCTGGTCTATGTTTGCACTTGATGACCCTGAAGATATTTTAGAAAGGCCCTCATCTCTCTTCTGTCCTTCACAAGAGAATGGGCCCCAGACTAATTACTTTTTATTTCATCCCAGAAAAGTGATCATGGCATGACTGTTCCTATAAACCAAATTTACCTCTCAGTTTTTCCCATGTAAGTGGAGGCAGGCAGTTATTTGGCAGTATTACAGCATTGATTCAAAGAAATATAAGTAGTATACTTCTTAAATAGAAACTTGCAAAACAAAACAAGATACCAGATGTATTTCTTGGGAAAAGAGCCATCATTCTGCAGTGGATCTAGCAGATTACAGTTTAGCTGCTCATTATTTGTGAATTGCTGTGTCTGTTTCTTGAAGAGGAACAAAAAGGCAGCCAGGAGATAAGGCCCGTGTACAGCTCTCCAAGTCTACTCTCCAAGTCTTGCTTAACTTAGAAAGCATTCTTAGGAGGGGCCACTGTGGGGAGCTGGAGACCTCTCTGTGATGAAACCAAATTCTTGTAAAACTAAGTATGTATAATATGGAAGCAGCCTGAGAAATTTCTGAATTGTGTTTTGGAAATAATTCTGGAATTTTTCTCTGAAGTTCATGTGTCCTGAGAATGTGTTATAAGAACATATATACCAAGGGGAAATAGTCCACAACATTTATTCTTTGAATTCTGTCACCTAGACCTATATATTACCTATATTGGGTAGTGAATGAATACTCGCTAAGTGAATCACTAAATGACTTAATTCCATTAGGTTTGTTTTCAAGAAGTTTATGAGCTGCTAAGAGTTATAAGATTTTTGTGCAAATAAATCTGTGCAAGTCTTTATTCCTTATATAAGCCACAAAGACTTGCCCCTGTACAGGGAAACATGTGCAGGAACATGATTGTAAAACTCTAATAGCAAAAATCAGGAACAACTTAGATGTCCATCAACACAGCCAGGGGAAAGTAGATTCCTCTTTATGGTACAAGAGAATGCTATGCAATGGTTAAAATAAAGGTCTGAAATTAAATCTAGAGCATGTATGATGCTCAAAACATCATAAACCAAAAAATAATAATAGCTACACTTATATTTATCATGTGTCAGGCATGCTTTATATACTTTGTGTGTATCATTTTGTCTTCACAATAACCTGCTGACCACAGCAACTATCACTAGAAATGAGGCAGTTGAAGAAAGATACTTGCATTTTCTATTAAAAAAGACCATAATTTAAGAATTTCCCCATATGTGGAAGTATAAAAATATGCATAGAAGTTGTTACACATAAAATTTATGACAGTAATCCCACTAGGGGTGATGAAGAGGAAGAGCACATAATCAGGTGAATAAAAGGAAACATCAAAAGCATTTATGTTTCATTTCATAAACCAGATGATTGATAATATTTTTATATTATCTTTATAGTTTTTCTATGTCTGAAATATTTCCTAATAAATATATATAAGCAGGATAACTTGAGGACTCAAATGAAAGAATATTTACATCTCATATTTCATGGAGAAAGAGGCATTAAATTGAACCTAAACATTATGGCTAAGATAATGTGAAAAATTAACAAATGTAGAAATCAGGACATATACTCTGTGGGTGATGGTGTACACAAAGATGACGAGGCAGCGGGACTCGGGTTGTTAATATTCTTTCCGCTCCAAGATCCCTGGGGACACAGACTCGGATCCTGGACTTGTGGTAACACATCTACTTGGCCTGCTTTCTGTGACCAATCTTGGTTCTCTGTGAAAGCAGAAATCTGCTGGTATCATGTGTCTCTGTTCCAGCTGTGGGAGGGTGGAGTGAGGTGGAGGCACTGTCTACGTTCAAAGACAGATTGACTACTGTGGAGGAACCTGTGTATACTGTACAAGCAGGAAAAGTGACTGAATGAGTGTCTGCTGAGTTTTTGGAGAAGTGGTAAGGATTTGCTGCAACTTAAAATCCACTCAGTGACTGGCTGACAATAAGTAGACAATACATGTTTTGTTGAATAAAACAGGCCAGGAACAGTGGGAAATCAAATGGCCAGTTCTCAGCTAGCTGCAGCACTATATCGGGACAGTAAAACCCTAGATACTTCTGTGAGCCACGCTGATTTCTCAGATGTTGTCCTGAACTTAGGCCTTAGTTCAGGGGACCAACCCTACCTCCCATTCCACTCCCTGAACTTATTGGCACTCCTTATATTTGGTCTCATTACGGAAGTATCCTCACTGGTTGTCTAACTGCCTGAGGTGTTGATTGGAGAATCTGCAGTGGTATTTAAACCCAAGTCTGCCTAAGACAATAATAGCACTGGGAGAAGTAAAGGGCTTTACAAATGTAAAGGTACATCCACTTGAGTATGACTCAAATTTATCATTATTTATGGTCAAGTAATATACCATTTTATACAAAAACCACATTTTCTTTATCCAGTCCCCCACTGATGGGCATGTGGGCTATTTCCAAGACCACAGTGACATATGTGCACCCATGTTTATGGCAGCTCAGTTTGTGATTGCTAAATCTTGGAAAGAGTCCAAATGCACATCTTTGTTTCTTGATAACAATCACTGACAACAATATGCCCATGGACTTCTGTGGTCTCCCCAAGCTAAGTCCTCAAAATCCCAAATACTTGATGAAATCAAAAGAGAAGCAAATAACGACTTCACGTCATCAACAAATAATGACAATTTAACTTCTTCCTTTCCTATCTTTATTCTTTTTATTTCTTTCTCTTCCCTAATTGCTGTGGCTAATGTTTCCAGGACTATATTGAACAGGAGTGGTGACAATGGACATCCTTGTCTTGTTCCTGATCTTAGTGTGAAAGGTTTCAGTTTTTGATTATTTAGTATGATGCTGGTTGTTGGTTTCTCATAAATAGCATTTATTAGTTTGAGATAAAGTCCATCTATTCCAATTTTCTGTAGGGTTGTGATCATGAATGGGTATTATATTTTGTCAAACACTTTTTCTGGATCAATTAAGATGATAATATAGTTTTTGTCCTTGAGTTTGTTAATATAGTTTATTACATTTATTGATTTACATATGGTGAGCCATCCTTGTATCCCTAGGATGAATCCAGCTTGGTCAGGTATTTGATCTTCTTGATGATTCTCTGTATTTTGTTTGCCAGTATCTTATTAAAGAATTTTTTCATCAATGTTCATTCGAGAGATTGACCTGTAGTTCCATTTTGCTTGTGTCTTTCTCTGCTTTTGGAATCAAGGTAATGGTTGCTTCCAGAAATAAATTTGGGAGTACTTTATAACTAGACCCCAAAGTCACTGTGATAAAAACTGTATGGTACTGGCAAAGTAGCAGACTTGAGGATCAGTGGAGTAGATTAGAAGATCCAGAAACAACTCCAGACACACAAAGTCACCTCATCTTTGACAAAGGAGCCAAAAACCATCAATGGAGGAAAGATAATCTCTTTAACAAATGGTGCTGGAAAAACTGGACTTTAACCTGCCAAAGACTAAAGTAGAGCTATCTCTTACTGTGTACTAAGTTGAAATCAAAGTGGATTAGAGACCTAAATATTAGAACAGAAACACTAAACCTGCTGCGTAACAGGTTAGGTAAAACTCTTGAAGACTTTGGTGTAGGGAAAGACTTCATGAACAAAAACACTATAGCATGAGAACTGGCAGAAGAAATCAACAAATGGGATTTCATCTTATTAAAAAGCTTTTGCACAGCAAAGGAAACCAACAACAGAGCAAAAAGGCAACCAACAATGTGGGAGAGTCTTTACCAGCTGTTTCTCAGACAAAGGGCTACTATCTAGAATATATAAGCAGCTTAAAAAAAATCAGCCCACCCAAATTTAAAGACCCAATTCAAAAATGGGCATCTGAAATGAACAGACGTTTTTCAGAGGAAGAAGTAAAAGCATCTAAGAAGCTTATGAAGAAATGCTCAACATCACTGGTCATTCAAGAGATGCAGATGAAAACAACACTGAGATTTCATCTCGCTCCACAAAGAATGGCTGCCATTTCAGAATTAGCCAGCAACAAATGCTGCTGAGGCTATGAGGAGAAAGGAACCCTTTTCCACTGTTGGTGGGAGTGGAGACTCATACAACCACTGTGGAGATCAGTGTGTAGAGTCCTCCAAAAACTAGGATTAGAGGTCCCTGCTCTAATTGACCCTGCTATTGCTCTGCTATATATATATATATATATATATATATATATATATATATATATATATACAGAAGAATTAAAAGATTCATATTACAGTGACTTATATGTACCCATGTTTATAGCAGCTCAGTTTGTGATTGCTAAATCTTGGAAACAATCAAAATGTCTACCAACAGGAAATTGGATAAAGAAGATGTGATTCTTTTATAGAATGGAGTATCACTCTGCCATAAGAAATGATAAGACAGAGTCATTTATACTCAAATGGACATACCTTCAGGACATCCTCATAAGTGAAATAAATCGGTCACAGATGTGTAAATATTGTATCTTTTCTCTAGTATGAGACAATGAAGATGTAAATGAGTTCTAGAATATATAGTAGATATTGTAAAGTAGAAAATATTCAAGGAAATTGGGGTAGGCATGAGTACTGAGGGGAAAGAAAAAATGTGATGGTATAAAAAAGGAAACAAAATTTATGTATATAGCGGGCAGCAGAGTTGTAGTTTGGGTAGGGGAATGTGAAAAAAAATGAGAATTAAGTTCTGTCATGTACTGGTACAAATTGTCAATGTTGAATATAATCATGATGTGTATATATAATGTACACATTTGAAAAACAAAACAATAATAATCCCCCTCATACTCATATCATTTGCCAAACACTTTCTTAAGGTAAATGCTCTTGAAATTACTTTTCAATAGCTTCTCCATGTTCTTTTAGCCTAAAAACAGGTCCAATCACTTCTCTCATAGAGCTATTATTCTTCACATTGTATTAAATATTAAGGTTTAGGACTCCGAGTTATATATGAATTACCACTTTAAATGAATCAAGCTGTTTTTTTTTACAAAATGTCTAAAATGTTAGAGCATGACACATGTGCCCACAAGATAAGTTCTAGTGTTTTTTATTGTAAAAATATACTCATTGTGGCAAAACCAAATTTTTTCATATATATATTTTTGCTGAATTATCCAGCATGAAAAACCAAGAGTCTTTGGCTGGAGGTCCTTTGGGGACTTTGATTTTCTGACTTTCAAAAATTAAAAGAAGCATTTATAAACTACTCTTCCATATGAATAAATGTTAATGAGCTTCTGGCCATATGGAGCCTGTATGTATTAAGACTATAATTTGAGAAGCTGTCACCTTTAAATAATTGGAATTATAGGAGTCTTTTTAAAAAATATTTATTGGTACTTTTTATATACACATCATGATCACATTTAGCATTGAGAATTTATAACAGTAAACGACATAACTTCTCATTTTTCCCCATTTCCCTACCCACCCTACAATTCCTCCTATATATGTAAGTTTTGTTTTCTTTTTTATCATCACATTTTTTATTTCCCCTTGTTACTTACCCCAGTCCATTTCCTTTTGAATATTTTCTATTTCACAATATCTATCATATATTCTAGAACTCATTTATATTTTCAGTTTCTCATACCAGAGAAATGATATGGTATTTACATGTTTGTGACCTATTTATTTCACCTATGAATATGTCCTGAAGTATGTCCATTTGAGTTTAAATGACTCCAATTTACCATTCTTTATGGCAGTCATACTCAATTTTATAAAACAAAACAAAATACTACATCTTCTTTATCCCGTCTCCATTTGATTGGCATTTGGATTATTTCCAAGATTTAGCTATTCATAAACTGAGCTGCTATAAACATGGGTGCACATATGTCACTCTGATATGAATCTTAATTCTTTTGTGTATATACCTAGCAGAGGAATAGCACGATCAAATGGGACCTCTAGTCCTAGTTTTTTGAGGAATCCACATACTGATTTTCACGGTGGTTGCACCAGTCTACATTCCCACCAACAGTGGAAAAGGGTTCATTTTTCTCTTCAGCCTCACCAGTGTTTGTTGCTGGCTAATTCTGAAATGGCAGCCATTCTTTGTGGAGTGAGATGAAATCTTAGTGTTGTTTTCATCTGCATCTCTCGAACAACCAGTGATGTTGAGCGTTTCTTCATATGCTTCTCAGCTGCTTTTCTTTCTGTGAAAAGTGTCTGTTCATTTCAGATGCCCATTTTTGAACTGGGTCTTTATATTTGGGGAGGCTAGTTGTTTAAAGCTCCTTATATATTCTAGACAGTAGCCCTTTGTCTGAGGAATAACTGTTAAAATTTTTCCCATATTGTTGGTTGTCTGGAATTATAGGATTCTAACGCTTGAGTTTACCTGAAAAATCATTTAGTGTAGGATTTTCAAATTTTGGGTAAGTAGGAACTGACTGTGTAAAATGAAGGTGCCCAGTTCCATTCTGTTCACTGAGAACCTACTACATGCCAAGAACTATCATGGCACTTTACATATATTAATTTATTTGTCTTACATCGAAGATAGGTCAGGTTACTCTGCAGATGAGGAAACAGAATTAAATTACTTAAGTAACTTGTTCAAGTTTCTGATCCTGGTAGAGGCATTCCACTGCCTGCCTGCCCACTTGCTTGCTTGCTTGCTTTTTCTTCCTTTTTCTTTCCCTCTTTCTTTCTTTCTTTTTCCCTTTCTTCTTTCTGCTTTCTTTCTTTCCTTTCTTTGAGGTAAGATTTCACTGTGTAGTTAAGCTGGCCTTAATCCACTATGTAGCTCAGGCTGGCCTTGAATTTATGGTGATCCTCCTGCCTCTGCCTCCCAAGTGCTGGGACTACAAGTATGTACAACCATGCCCAGCTGGTCCATTTATTTCTTTATATAATCTTTATACATCTATCAATGAAGGTGGAAATAGAAGCGTTGAGATGGGATACTTCATACCAGATTGCAGAGTGTGTGAGCTTCTATCTTTGCCTCCATCTGCTCTTGTCTTTGCAGGGCTTCTCAGTGAGGGAGCATGTGTACATATATAGGGGTGTTATTGGTGCAGTGAAGGAGCAGCAGAGCATTTCTTGCCTCTTACCACTCCTTATAAGCAGAGAACATTTCCTTAGTCACCTTGATGGTTCCATGGCTTGAGGGCTGGGGCAAAAAAGTTGAAGTCACAAAATATTCTTGCGGTGGATTTAGAGCATGCTCATTTGAAATTTAGAGCATGCTCATTTGAAATTAGTTTTAATAGCAACGGAGTAAACATAAACACTATAATTGCATAGAATGCATGAAAAAGTAGAAAAAAGTAAAACATATAATCTGGCCACCTAAGAGTTACCACTGTTGACATTTCTGTGTATTTTCCTCTGGTCAGTTTTGATCATACAACAATGCATGTATTGTTAGCTGTGACTAAAAAGAATGCAATGTTATATCTTGCTATTTCCACTAAGTATTGTCTATATTATGACTTATCTTTTGCAAACATCTTTTTAAAGTTTTGATAATATACCATTTGCACACAGGCTATAATTTATGTAACCATTCCTCTGTTCTTGGGCATTTAAGGTATTTTTTTAAAAAAACATTTAATTATAATAAGCAATAGTAAAGGTCTTTTTCCCTAACAGAACTTTTTATTTTTCTTGGTTTATTTTCCTTGGAAAGATTTTCAAAATGAAAAATGTTGGTAATTCTCTTTATCTGAACATCAGTTCATTAGGAACTTCTTAGTGATGACATTAAGTGTCAAGCTGTCAATTCTCACTATGGAAATAGGACAAAGCACCAAGGGATTTTAAATTATATTCTTAAATGTTTTATCCCAAAATCAAACCAGAGCTCTCATTTCTTCTTTGGTAGAATGATAAATAGAAATACCCTGCTCACTTGTGATATAAGCATGTCTGACAGCAACATAGCAACAGAAAGTTGTTAAGGACAAAATTTCTACCTCTCTGACATTCTTGCAAAAAACTAATGACCCAATCTAATCATGAGAAAATATATCAGAAAAACTCAGCTGGAAGGCATTCTACAGGCTACCTGACCAGTATCCTTCAAGACTGCCATGTCATGAAAAAATAAGAGAAGACCAAGACTCTGTCCCAGACAAGAGAAGTTAGCGAAATATGTCAACAAAATGCAATTATGGTCTCCTGCAATGGATCCAGAAAAAGGGTATTTATAGGAAAATAGTGAAATTGGAAAATGTCTGGCATTTAGTAATATAACATCAGTTTCTCAGTTTTGACAAATGCAAATGGAAACATTACCAATGTAAGGAAATGAGGTAAGGAATATATATTTGGATATGGTAGTATTCACATATATAATATATATGAACTCTGTACTAGTTACACAATATTTCTATAAATCTAAAATTGCACAAAATACAAGTCAATAAAAGACAAGACAAAGAAAAAGGGTTCTGGAGCCAGTGATTTTGTTTTGATTCCTGGATCTGGCATTTATTACAGCTGAGTGGCCTTGGACAAATTATTTCTTTAAGCTTCAATTCATCTATTATATACAAAGAAATAGGGGGCTGTGGGTCTTAACTATAATAACACAGATAAAGCACTTACCATTATTACTGAAACAAAGTGAGCACTCATTTATTTAGTTCAAAGTTTCTTTCTTGTTTCCTCTATCATAAGAATTTTATTAAACAGAAATGCATGGAAAAGTGGAAGAGTAAACAGCCTCATTAAAATTTTAAACTCAACACAAAGGAGACAAATTGGTACATGTGTCTGGAAATGGTAAATCCTATGGGTTTTGAGGTCAGTGCTCTTGTTTTTTATGCAATTAACAAGTTATGTCCTAAGAGTGTAGTGAGAACATGCAAGAATTTGAAGAGAATGCATACGAGCATTTATTACCCCAAATAAATAACTCATAAATGCTCACTGTAAGACATGGAATTCTTTTATTTGAGCTGCTTCTAAAAACAGTCTTGTAGGGGATTGAAAATAGTCTGTGCTTGGCTTTTAGCCAAAGGCAAATTATTTTAGTATGCAAGTCTAAGAAAAATAATTTAACCACAAGCTATGTGACTAGGAAAGGAAAAATAACCAAAGGATAAAGAAAAATACGCTCTGGCTCTTTCATATATAAAATTTCTTTCTTGGGTGTTATACTGCAGCACAGATGTGAAACCTGATCTACAGTTACAGTCCAAACGACAAAGGGAAAATAATCCAAAACCTAAAAGTTATTCTGAGATGATATTAACCTACAGTGGAAGGATGTGAATAGATATGTCTGAAACCTATTGTGATGGTTAAACTTAATTATCAACTTCATTGGTTTGGGAGCTGCCTAGGGAATTAGCAAAGCCCTTCTGGATGTGTCTGGGTGGGTCATGGGGTTGGGGGTCTATCTGTGGTTCCTTGCACCTTTCTTGCTCTTCTATTCTCTCCTTTAAGTTGTGAGTGTCTAGTATTTTCCCCAGGAACAGGAAAGCTAGCCGACCAGCACACTCCTTATTTAGAACCACGGAAGGTTAGGACCTGAGTTCAAATCTTCTTACCAGATATACAATCCATAGACCAAGTAACATAAATCACCTAGCTTCAATTTCCAAGAATTGTGATATCTACATTCAAGACTCTTGTAGAATTAATATAAAGATGAAATGAAATAATATTAAATATGTGAAAAATACCTACACATATCTTACTCAGAGAAGCCAGTGAAGAAATATAGCTAAATCTAAAGCTCAACAAACACCTAATTGAGCAGTTCTCATACATGACTTTTTTCCTAGCATTAAAGAATTTACAATTTTGTTGGTGAAAAAACTATTCATATGAAGATTATAGTATACTAAATTATTAAATTGAGGGTTAAAAGTATGGTATTGATTAGCTTCAGGTTCCTTTTGGTTGCCAAGTTTGACCTTACTTGTCAACATGTTCTCTTTTGGAAGTAGAGAAAAGAAAGGATTTGGATTAAATAATAAATTAAGTAAGACATCAAATTTATTTTGAGTGTGAGTCTGATTAGCTGATTAATGTTCTTCCAGCTATGAGATTCAAAATAATTCAGAGCAACATATCATTTACCACAGAATGAGCCTTTCTGTATAAATAAATTTCCCTGTGTAGTCGGTTTCCAATGTAATAAGCACCTTTTTAGTGCTAAAATTTCAATATTTTTGGACAAAATTAAAAATAAACATTTTATGTTATTTGTTGTAAGCTCCAGATTACAAACACATGTCTTATCTTCTCTTAAATCAACAGCACTTAGCACAGTGCTTGGCCCTTATTTGATGTCCTAATACATAAATAAATAAATGTACATTCTCTTAAAATGAAGTGTATGATACATATTCCCACTCTCCTGGTAGTGAGTGTGACCCATCATTAGCTTAATGGCTACATTATTCTGAGCCAATAACTATATCATTTTATGCAAAAAGAGTTCTCTGACACAATTTGTCTTTAAAAATGGTCTCAAATGTGATCTTTTAATTTTTCAACCTTGATAGTTAAAACTTCTGCCTCATCTTATTGAAAAGATTCAGTCATCACTTCTTGCTGTTGTCATCCCTTCCGCTTTTATGGTGACTCTTTTCTAGTATGTTGCACATTGAGAAGCCAGAAAGCCAATTGGCTGGTCTGATATCTAAAAATATGAGAGAACAGGCTTTCTGCAAAGGCTGTCAGAAATGGTGTGAACTTCTACTTTGAACTGCACCACCCCGGATAGACAGACCACGTGGAAGAGATGGGCTCTTTAAGGAAGTTTATCACAGAATTCATTTGTTCATTGGTTCTGCTGTTTATAAACAGGATATTCGGGAAGATGTGTGTGCTTCAACCAGGTGACTCACTTTGAAGATTTACTTTTAACTACTTATATATCTTAATATGCCACATATTTTTTTGTTTATATATTTTAAAATTCAGACACTGTGCTAATTCAGACTGTCTGTCCTCTAGTGCTCAGTCCAATTTCCTGAGCGCTACCTCTGACCTCTGGCCACTTGTGCATTTTTGCATCAGATTATGAGGTTTCTCATGCCTGTGACTGGTTAAATAATACAATATGGCCCAAGCTCTGACCAGGCCTCCTCCAGAGCAAGGCCTCGTTTTGAATCCAGGGTCAGTTGATGTTGAAGGAACTCTTCCAAGCCTCACAATGCAGAGTCCAGACCAAATTGTTGCTGTATTGAATCCAGATCAGAAAATCAAAACCCACCTATTCATGCCATCTCTGAATTTGTCCATAATTTCTTTGAGAAAACTGGTTGCCTACTCAAAATATTCATTTCTCATCCTGAAACAATGTTCTCTGAGGTTAATAAAAGAAGAAAACCATCATTTTGAACCACTTCTATCTGGATATAAGGCCAATGGAAAGAAAAAAAAATTGTTTATATTGGCAGAGAATTCATGAGACTTAAGAACAATACAGTTCAACTCTTTCTCCTTAATCCTAGCTGATTCGTAAGCATAATTCTCAGAATTTTTAAACAGAAATGTAGAACTTTGAATTATTTACAATTGGCCTGAAAATTTTTCTTCAGTAGTCAACAAGCCAGGATGGTTTCATCACTTTAGAACGTTTTTATGTATTCATGTGATTTTTCTGGAGTAATTTTAAATTCAAGCCCTTCCCCTCCCCTGCCCTCTTCTCCTCTCTTCTTCTCTGTTTTCCTCTTTTCTTTTCTCTTCCTACTCTTTCATTCTCTCCTCTTTCCTCTCTACCTCCTCTTTTTTTCTTTATTTTTTTTAAAATAACAAATCCTCAAACTTTATACTTGCTTTTGTGAGTAAGGCCCTACCCAAGTTTAAGCTGATATAAAAACCTAAATTTTAGATAAAGTTACTCTGATCTGTTAGTACAATTTAACAGCAAAGATTTAGACAATTTCTCAGGAGAAGCACTATTCAAATAATTTTAATCTAGTTGGGATAAATGGGGAGAGGAATGTATAATATTCTGTGTTTATTCTGAAATAAATAAGAATATGAAAATATCTACTTGGCAGGACATGGTAGTACCTGCTGTAATCCCAGTACTTGGGAGGCTGAAGCAGGAGGATCACTATAAATTTGAGGCTAAGCTAGGCTACAAGTGAGACTCTGTCTCAAGAAACAAAGACAAAACTAACAAACTCAACATGTTTGTTGAACAAACTTTTATACAGATGAAAGAAAATCCTTTAAAATAGAAGATAAATTACCTTTGTAATTTAAAAGAGCATGTTATAGTTTAGATCTAAAATGATAACGAGTCAGTTGTCATAATACATCTCCTCGTATCTATGTAGTATAGCCTATTCTGTTTCTCTGGAGAACTCTATTATGCAACTGCATGACATTGTACAGAATTAATTTAAACAAGTTAGCAAAAGTAAAGTTCTTGAACAGAGTATACTAAGGTGTGATGTAAGAATTGTTTATTCAACATATACTTATCAAGCATCTCCTACATGCCACTGGCTGAGGCAGGCACACGGGACCCTGTAGTCAGCAGAAAGAGACCCAGTGCTGTCCTCATGGAGCCCATCAATTAGGCCAGAGGTCACAAGTACACGTACAGCCAAAACCGAAGAAAGTATAGTGTCATGATCACAGACCCTTGAAAAAGACTGTCTATTGGAGGTGTTTCTTGAGTAATTGATTTCACTTCTCCTTGCCTTTATCATCTGTAATACAGGAGCATTTCTATTGGCCTTTACTGAATGAAGTATTGAAAAGTGTTTAGAACTGTGGTGTCACACAGTCTTCATTTTTATTTTCATTCACTGTAGTAAGTGAGACTGAGAAGAGATACATAGTACAATAAAGGCATCATGGAGGGCACTGATCACACCAAGCTGCTCTGGGAAGGCTGTGAGTAAGTAAATCAAGGTCTCTTTGATATCTTTACTGCGATATTGGGTTTGGAGCTCCATGACCACTTCATTTGCAGGTGGAAGAAAGAGTGCAAGTTGAGGCTGGCATGGAGTGTGGTGTGAGAATTTACTCCCTCTTGTCCACTTCCTGTGTGGTTCTGAGAGCTTGCTGTACCATGACTGGCACCGGTGCTTTTTGCAGTGGGCAGCAGTGGGTCCATCCTGTGATAGCAGCTTAGGATAGTATGTGGTTTCTGTATTGTTTGTAAAACCAACTTAATTTGAATCCAGCTCAAAAACACCATCACAGCCAGCTGGGCCCTCTCCTATGGTCTATGGCCTATGACCTTGGGCTCTTTCTTTACATTTCTATATTTTAATTCCAACTCCTTTTCCTGCAGCCCTGGAAGTGGGATCTTCTTCCTATATCAACCCCACCCAGCCCCATGGTATCTTATAGCAGAGATCAGCAAACTTTTCTGTAGAGGATCAGAGAGTAAATATTTCAAGTTGTGTGGGCCACATGCTATCATCTTTTTATATTTTTTTCCTAGCAACCCTTATAATTGTAAAAACCATTGCTAGCTTACTAGTCATAAAAAAAAAAAGACTGAACAGGACTGGGTCTATAGGTTATAGTTTGCCATCACCTAGCTAGAGCTTCCTTTTCTTTCTGTTACCTAGGTAATAATTTGCACTTTTATCACAGTTCATCATATTATATCACCTCTGTCCACACAACTGGTGTGGTTTCTATCTTCTGCCTACCTCTCAAGCAGTGTACTTACTAGCTGAAGGAAGAGTTGGAACTTAATAGATAGAGGGCTAACTGGTGTTTAGGGGGAAGATGAAAGAAGGGTGTTACAGAAGGGAAGAAAGTGTATGAACTCACTCACTAGTGGGGAGCCTCACTCCAGAACTGCTGTGCTCAGAGGAGGGAAAACCACAGGCAGTATGGGGCCAGCCCCAACCATGGAGGCCTTGTTCAATGTTCAACTTTGTTTTTGTTTTGGTAACTGGGGATTGAACTCAGGACTAGGCGCTTGCCAGGCAGGAATGGCACCGCTGAACTACTAAGATTCAACTTAATATTCTGAAAGGTATAGGAAGCCACTGAAGGACTTTAAACAGATCGAACACTGGCTCATATTGTATTTTGAAAATATTTTCATGGATAAAATAGAATATGGCAAGGATTAAATGATCTGACATTAATAAAATGACTTACATCAACTTCATCAACTAATCTCAGCTTCCCATTTGTATTCCCATTTTGTACCTCAGCTGTAAGGTCTTTGCTGGATACCTAACCAAACTGCAACCAAGTCTGCCTGCCCTTTGTGTTGTTCAACTTTAGAATGATGACTTTCAAAGAGTGAAACACTCTCTGTCTGTATCCATATAAATATTAAGTATAATTCTTTTATTCTTTCTTTGACCAAGACCACAAATATAATTTTTCAATCAGTACACAGTAAAATTACCAAAGTTCTGAGAATCATGCACACAGCCATTTGGCAAGCACATTCTTGGCAGTTTTTCTGCTGACTTGTGAAGTCTGACCCTCTCTCCTAACTCTGGAGGATTTAGTATCAACCTCAAAATCCCAGTCCTCAGGGCACAGGGCATGCTCACATTTCTGTGCCAAAGACATTCTCACCAGCAGATTTAACATGCAGCAAAAGTCTGTGTACCTGAACCAAGGAAAAGTCATAAGAGGCCCAATGTGTGGCAGGCAGTCTGTTGACTCACAAGGAAATGCTAGTATCAGTTACACAAGCATAAGTACTTTCCCGATTTCAGACACTATTTTTTTGGTAGCAGGGATTGAACCCAGGTCCTTCATACTAACCTATATCCCAGCCTTTTTTACTATTATTTCTTATTTTGAGATAGGATCTCACCAGGTCACCGAATGGCTTTGGTAATAAGCTAACATGAAAACATACCTTTCCAAGAACATTGATCCCTCTGGCTAATGTTTCCCAGCACCTCTCCATGCCCAGCCACCATGTGCTAAGCCTTGCAATCGCAGCCTGGAAACTGTGAAGCAAAATAACTTAGGTTCGGCCCTCCAGAGTTGACATTTTGAACTCAGGGGGAGTTAACAGTCCACTTGGAGAGTTCAGAGAAGTCCACAAAAGAATGACAAGTCAATGTGCAAGGAAGAGGGTAGCCTTTGGCTTCACAGTTCCTGACAAGGCTTCCTACCTTTGCTGAGCTCTATCACCTGTTCTATCCGGCTCTATCCGGCTTCCTGTTCGGTCATTGGAGGTGCTTCTCCGTCTTCCACTTGGAAAAGCAGATATTAGAGAAACTCAAGTCTCACTTTCTAAGGTACTGTTTCTGTCTTATCAAAGCAGTAGTCCTTGATTTTGGCTACATATTTGTATTACTTAGGGAGTTTTAAAAGTTCTAATGCCCAGACCTAATCCATATCTCTGGAGGCAGAATTTGTCATTCATATTTTTAAATGTTTCAAGTGATTATAAGGTGCAGGTGAGGTTGAGAATCAGTGTCTTACAGTGGTTCTGCCTCAGATCTTACACGTTATTTGGTAACAGAGCCTTGATTTGGACATCAGTCTTACTTGAAATCTCTTCATAATGTTTCTGTTTCATTCACTTATCAAGAAACACTACTCCTTTTTAGGAAAGAGATTAATTAGACAAGTCAGGAAATGGAAATACACACTTCAGATTTAAGAATACAGTCCCAAACCCTCTACTGTGTGAGCAGTGATTACATTAGAGTCTTTGAGCCTCAGCTGTACAGTTAGGCAGAAAAGCAGAGAAGCCTTCAATCTAGTATTTTCCATCAGCAAATGAGGGGTGAAAAATAAAACAGGAAGGAGGCAACTGTGATTGCCCCAGAGTCAACGCCAGTTGTTCTTCCTCAGTAACCTTCCGGGCTGTGCAAAGACAGACCTGTGAGCCACATGCGTGTCCCTTGTTCCTGAGAAAAGCTAACTGGAGATACAAAGGATACAATGGGGCTGATAAAAAACTCAGGCTTGCAAACTGGAGCTTCACTATCTTTTGCTCTGAGGGTCATGAGAATGTCTAGCATCTCGAGTTCATGTCCCTGAACTTGTATTCTTTGTCATAACATTTAGAGCAGCTGGACTATTTATTCCCAGAGGCATGGCCTTTTCTGTAGGGCTTTAAAACACATTTCAACTTAAAGAAGCTGGGTTTATATCATTTGTTTGCCTGCAGAAGCCTTTAACTTTGAAAACAGTTTAAAAACAGAGGACTTTTTTTTTTTTTTTTTGAGACAGGGTCTTGCTTTGTAGTTCAGGCTGGCCCTGAGCTCAGCCTCAAACTCACATCACAGCAATCCTCCTGCCTCTGCCTCCCGAGTGCTGGGATTACAGGTATGAGCCACCACACCCTGCACTGTGGTATGTGGTACTGATTGCTGCTGGGGTGAGTCTCCACACCCAGTATGGTATGTGGTTACCAGGGGATCGAACCCGGGCCCTTGCACTTGCAAGATAGGCGCTGGAACCACTGAGCTAAATCCCCAGTCCCAGAGATCTAATCTTTTCAGCTAAAGAAAGGTGGCTGACTAAATGTCAAAATTTTGACCAGCTCTCCCCTAGCTCATCAGTAGAGACATTGTATTCCTCTTGCCTCATTGCAACTCCCTCCTTTGGAGTTATATGAAGATCAAACCACTTAGTTTTATTCTCCAACCAGGAGCAAAACCTCAGCCAGCGTCAACTTTCTACCAGTATGCAGTTCTGTCTTGGGTATCTTCTGAGCCTTGGGGTTTGAACCCAGAGTTCAGGACTGGTCTTTCAGACAAGGCCAGGAATGTTGGAGGTTTCTGAGCAGGGCAATCACTCTTCCCTACTAAGCTTACTGAATTTATTCTTCGGACTGAACTTACTACCCATTTGCTGTTGCCAGCTGCCTCTTAGACAGTTTTGTTAGGTGAAAAATTGTGAATGAACTTGGATGTGACTACAGAGTGAATTTTCACTATTTGAGGTTTACTTCTGCTAAAAAGATATCATGAGAGTGAGGTAGTACAAAACATACTGAAGAGGAAACTTAATCAGACTGCTTAAGAAAAGGTTAGGCAAACAATGATTTACTCCCCACCACCAACAATGATCTAAATTCCCTAGTGAAATTTGTATCACCTTGATCTATTTTATGAGCCCACTTCCATGCCAATAGCAGAGGAACAAAAGGCTTCCGCTGCCTCTGTTGTCATAGGTATATTACTAATAGAGGGAAACAGCAATAAGAAGCATACATTTCTTTCAGAAGGCCCTGACTGACAATCCTTGCTTGAAACATTATGCAAGGGCAGCTAAACTTTGCAGGCTGGGGCTCCAACCCCAGTGAAATTTTCAGTGACCTGCACTGAATACCCAAGAGGGTTTTGTCTTCCAAACTCCTGTGTTCCTCTTAATACCAGTTGCGCATTTTCTGGGTTTCCATGAAACATCATTGAGGATGTGTTCTATGATTTTTCTTTACTCCAATGTTTACACAGAGATTCAGTGCTATTTCCAAACTGCCAAGCTAAAAGCAACATCATTTTAGGTAAAGATCAAACCTCCTGCAATGTTTCCTTCTAGCAAATCCAAATGTCAAGTAAAATCAATAAGATCATCAGATTTGATCATATCAGTTCTGTGGCCTAGAGAAACCAGTGTTCAGCATCTTCTTAGAAGGTCAACCTTTCAGCATTTCTCCTCAGAAGTTGTTGTTTCTTGAGTAGTCACGTTAATAAGTGTGAGTCAGAGACTAAAGCCCTGAGTCAGGATGTTCAAGGCTAAGCGGGGTGTAGCATGTGCCGCTAAGGGCTGTGAGCAGTGGAGGTACTGCAGGTCCAGAGACTGAGAGCTTAACACAACTGCCCAGGGGGAGGCTGATTGGGACCACCCAGGAGCTGGAAAGGAGCTGGGCGAGAGTTGGCAGGAAGTTAAACGGAAGTCTCATTTCCAGCAGAGGTAACAGTAATGGCAAGAAGGGCACAGTTCCGGAGATGCTGGGGTGAAGAACTGACCGAGGCACTGAGGAGCCCAGACCTGGGGCGTGGGCCCCCAGGAAACATGATGGAGCAAAAAAAAGTGGGTTTGGGGAAGGATGCTATGTTCTAATTGCAAGTTTGGGGTTAAACAAATTTTAATGAGAAGTTTGAAAACAATGGTCCCGTAGTGTGGTTTGAAGAAATTAGCCATCTTGCCAAAGGTCACACAGCCTGTAAATGACAGAGCTTAAGTTTGTAATTTCTAAGTCTGTGTTCTATCCCCGTGCTCTCCTGCCTAACCCTTCTCTCCCATAATGTCTTAATGGCATGTAGCTCATTAAGAGAGATAAATAATCTAGAGAAATGGCAGCTCTTATAGCTAAAGTCAACTCCATCTACAAGACTCTCTTTAATCAGGCAGTAAAACAATGTGAAAAACTGGAGCCACATTTACGATAGGAAAGCTATGGACAATGAGGGCAATTAGTGGCTCCTAAATTCAAGCACACATCAGAATTGCCTTAGCAAGTTTGAAATAACTGCAGCTCCTTCCTAGAGCTGGCACATCAGAGTGTCTTACTTAAAAAGCTCCCTAAGTAATCCTGATGCATTTGAAACTACTGCCATAATACATGCAACCTGCAAGTCTTAAAGAAAATAGGTACTACTACCAATAGTAGACACTGCATTGCTTACTCTGTCCCAGACAGTGTTCTGAGGGATGCCTGAGCATTATTTCCTACAGTCTTTACTACTGAAGATTGCAGATGCAGAAACCAAAGCTTGTCCAAGGCCACACGGATTCTACCATTTCAGCTCAGACCTGCCTGACCCCAGGCCTTGAAAGTTAAATGATGTTGGGAACAAGCACGCCAGCCTTTCCTAGGACTTTCATTTCCTTTATACTTGGGTGCAAAGTTTTCTGGAGAAGTAGTTTGGAAATTGGCTGACCTCAAACAGGAAGTGGAGGACCAAGAAGAAAGACTAGGCCTCTGTGTGAACCTGTGGACAACAGACTGCGCCAAGACGCACACCTCGGGCTTGCTTCCTGTACCTGTTTCTGCTGTTCCTTGTATCATGGACAAGCTGATTCATCCTTTCATTTTCTGTTTCCCAAAAATCACAGCGTCTTGGAAACCAATCCTTAGGCCCTAGTCCTCCATTCACTGCTGACCATTCTGCTTGTCCAAATGGTCTCCACATCTGCTGAGCAAAAAGCTGCTCTGGGCCCCACATTTGATGTTCCTTCCAGTACCACATACACTGATTCTCTGGCCATGTGCTACGAGCTGGCCAAATCTATGGCCTCCCCTCTCACTCACTGTGCAGAAGAGTCCTGAGACACACAGGGGCAGAGCTTCCCTCCCTGCCTGGGAGTGGGCACAGGTGATGGGTGGTAGTGAAGCCAGGCATTTTCTCCACATGGGGAACCATGAAGCTGTGCAGCCACATGACTTCCTTGTGGGTCTCAGCCCTGACTGGAAGCGTGGGGCCTAAGGCAGGGACTGTGATGGGAAATCTGGCAGGGGCTTGGGTGGTTAGAGCTTTCAGAGTTCACAACCCTCAGCCCAGTCATTCCTGAGCCAGTCACCACAGCTGAGCAGCAGCACTTAGTCACCCTCCTCTGAAGCACCACATGGACCCGGTGCCCAAGGACAGAGACAGGATGTCAAGGGTTCCCACAGGAAAATACTCTGGGTCTGATATGCATTTCACTGAGTCACCATTAAGCATTATGCGGCCTGGCAGGGGATTTGGTTTCCTAGACTTTGGGCAAAGAGAATCATCTCTACAAAGTCTAAGGCAACTTTATAGTCTCCAGTCAGCATACGATTGCCTAGGAAAGATGTGACCCAGGGCATAGTACAGTGACAGATTGACATTTCATCACCTCCCACATGCGATGTACTATTTTGAGAGCTTTGAGTACTTTAGCTAATTTAATCCTAGTAACAGCCAGAGGAAAGTCCTCTTATGACCTTATTTTATAGGTTTGGAAACTAAGCATAGTCTGCCTATGTATTTTTACCAAAGTTACATAGTTTGGGTAGGCAAAGCCACATTTCAAACTCTGATGTTCTACAATTTCTGCTGTTAAATACAATCTTGCTCAATCTATATTAAAGCATCTAGAAATTAGGAGCATGAAGAATGTAACCAAAGAAATGAAAGAATAAATCCAGGCTGCTGAAGAGAGTTGGGAACTGTTGCAGTAGTAGTGAAAGGGAAGGAGATACCTGCACAGGTGTCTGGGCTGCAAATTCAGGTTGCCATCCATCCCCAGTGCGTGCTTTTCCTAGGCCAGAGAGGGAGAGAGGATGGTACTGGAGGGGCTCATTGCAGGAAAAGAATGTGTCCATTAGATGCGGACATAAGCACTTTATAAGATAGAAGCATCTACCAAGGGCCTGCAGACTGTCTAGACAAAATGAGGATGGCAAGGCAAGGGCAGGGAGCCCTTTTAAAAGGAGGAATGTCTTGAGCAAAAGCACAGAGGCAGGGAAGTCGAGTGTGGAGTTGTGCTTCCTTGAGTCCCAGAGGTTATTTGAGGAAGTAATGGGGGGCCCAGGCTGGTGAGGTCAGGTTATGCGACATACAATAGCCTAAGGCGACTGAGATTTGTTAGTCAATAGATTGTCATGAATCTTTCCAGTCTCAGAAGCAGTTTCAGTGCTAGGTTGGGGCCCCCTGGAAATAGGAGCAGTGCAGCAAGCAGGGAGCCCAGTTTGGAGAGTGAAGACTGACAGGACACAGTGAGACCTGCACTGTAAGCGAGGCACCAGGAACCCAGAAGTGTGAGACACACTGCCCTGGAAGCACCGACAGGATGAGGGGATGGAGAACGTGTTGGGGGAGGGGTAATTGTTACCAGCGCAGAAGTTCCCAACCTGGTTGTTTGGGGAAACAGATAGAAAGAAGGCGAATTTCATGCTGAGTGATTTTAGAATCTTGGAGAAGGAGCAGATCCAAGCAATGTGGCAAATAAGGTGGGCTTCTTGGAGGCTCCTGGCTCTCAAGGCTGTGTACTCAGACCATATGTCAAAGGAAGCCAAGGAATACTGAGGACACTTCTCGGACACTTATATATCATTCTCCTTGAGTGTTTGAGTAGTGTTTATAGAAGAGAGGTTCAGAGCACAGATTCTGGAGCTAGAGTGCTCTGATTTGAGTCTGAGATCCAATGGATCATGTTACATAGTCTCTATACTTCAATTTCAAATTCTAAAAATACAAATAACTGCACATGTCTCCAGAAGTATTATGAAATGTAAAAGAAGTTAGTACATATACACAGGCTTAGAACAGTACTTGATACAGACAGTTCTAGAAACCATAATTGATGTTATACTTACTTTTAACATAAATAGTTCTTTATGACCTTTCAAGCCATATTTTAGATCTGACTGGGTTCGATGGGAATACTATGAGGTTTCATGTCCACCATCTACACGGGGTCCCTGGACTCCGGGGAGTTAAGTGCCTGATACCTCTTCAATGGCAGAGCTGAGAGGACAGCCCTGGCCTGTAGCACTGGGAAGATACTGCCACCTCACTACCTGTGGGGTCCAGGGAGAGGAAGAGAACCAGAATTTCCTTTTCACTCTGGTTTCCCTGGTATATTCATCTCATTAATTCAGTCCCTAAGTCCCTCTGGAATATACACTCTCTTCTTTTATTCCAGCAAATAGCCAGAAGAATTAAGAGAAGAAGGAGAAAAGAAAAGATTAGGGAAAGGAACGAGAGGAAAGAGGCAGAAAACCAAAATAGGTTTCCAGGCAAGTCAGAATAGAGGCCCTGATTTAAATCCTCTTCATAGATGATCCAAGCCCTGAGAGGTCAGAGCCCAGGTGCGGCTCTTCCGCAGTCACGCCTGCTGGGACTCAACCTGCCACAGCCTGAACAGCATCCCGACTAGGATGATCGGCATCTTAAACCCCAGGCTCCCTGTCTCAGTTCTCAGTCAGATCAGAGGCTTGCCTTTCCTGCGTGGTGCTCAGTTTACCCATCTTACAGCAACATTGTGGGTTGCTGTTTGAAATAAATTGCCATGCCTCTAAGGAAAACTACCTAGGAGACAAAGCATGCCTGCACATTGTCGTTAGTGCACAGAGGCTCAAGTGAGAGATCACATTCCCACACGGGAACATAGTCCCGGGTTTGTTGTTTGTTTTCTTTTTACTGTGAAAAACAAAGGGGACACAGATAGCAGCTGGTTTGTCTCTTGTCTTCTCTCTGGGAACACTTTTGGCAAGTTCCTTTGAATGCTATCCTTGGCTTGCTCTCCTAGGACAAGCTGAAATTGTGATTGTTGATAAAGAGCAATAAAAATTAATATAGACTCAGTTCTTCAACTTTATTAATCTGCCATTGTAAGGCAAAAATACCAACGCCCCACCCTCCATTGCCAATTTCTGAGGCCTGAGACTGTGTATTTTTGTTCTTTTCTGGATGTCATCAGGCCCTATTAAAAATTAAGAGCTGTTCATGGGCAGTACAAGAACTGCTCACCAGGTCATATTTTCATGTTAAACGCTGTTAAAGGCTGAAAGTTTACTCCCTTACCCAAATTCACATATTAAGCCATACCTGTAAGGTGAGTGAGAGCAGGATCTCCAGGAAATAATGAGGCCAAGATGAGGTCACACAGGAAAGGTTCTCTCGGTGGGATTGGTTTCACTGTGAGATACTACTAATGTCTCCTGCTCCACTCGCACACCCCAAAGGCCACATGAGGACACAGGGAGAAGACACTGTGCGAGGCGGGATGGGGCCCTTGCCTGAATCTGACTGTGCAGGTCTCTGACCTGATTCCAGTGTCCAGAACTGGGAGAAGTAAACGTTTTTAAGCCGCTTAGACTGTGGTATGCTACTCCGTTATTGCACCTGAAACCAAGGTGAAGGTTTATAAAGAACCTGTGTCATTTCTCAACCGGTGATATTAGTCGTTCCCACAGTTAAGTGATATTATATCCAACTTACAGTTGAGAGGACACATATGGAGGCTGAGGGCAACCACAGTCTGGTTAAATACAAACCTAGGAATGAATCCTGGCATTTGGATTATTTCCCTTCCTGCTCTTCTGGGTCTTCTTTGTTTAACCTGGTGCCCATGATGTAGGAAGGCTCCAAGCTACAGTACACACAGTGCTGGGCGGAGATTGCAGACACCACACACACCCTATGGGGATAAGAGGATGGAGACCTGGGCCCTTGCAAAATCCTGAAGCAGCTGAGGAGTTCATTACAGAGGTTAGGGGCAGAGGGAAGGATATCTGGCCCCGGATTTTGTGGATTACATTCACTACAATACTTAGGAATGTCTGTTACATATTCTGTTCCTCAAGGAAGAATTCTGTTTTTACCTGTAAAAGGAATAAATCACATTTACTCTATAGACTTTTTATAAAGTGTTAAATGAGATATTGTCTGTGAAGTATGTTTAGGGCACAGCCTGGCACAGAGCAAACACTGACAAGAGAAGGATCAAGGTCACAGTCTACGCTGGAGAGTGTGGCTGAGCACTGCTAGAACTACTGCAGCCAATGCTCGTACTAGAGAACTACAAATCATCTCTGTGATCATCTCTGTGAAAGTCCAGAGTGACAATACTCCCCTTCCAGTCAGGAGACACATAACCAGTGGAGCACTTGTGTGGCCACCATTCCTTACATCCCGTGAGATTTCAGATGGGGAAATGGAGGTTTGTAGAGGACACAATCAAACAGAGCATGCAAAAGCTGTGGGATCAGAGCTGCATTTGACTCTGGCTTTTCTGTTTGCTCTCTATGTGATCTTGGGCGAGTTACTTAACTTTTCAGGTCCTCAATTACTTCATCCTAAAGAAAAGAAGAACTGGTTCATAATATGGACCTCCAAGGATGATATCCAAGGATGATACCGGGATTAATGAGAAAGGTATGTGAAGACATCTCTACAAATGTCAGTTTCTGTTTCTCTTTAAGTGCTTTTCTTGTTGTTACTGAGTAGCTGGTGAACAGCAGAGTGAGATCTAAAATTTAGACTTTCAAGTGCTGTGAAATCAAGAGAATAAATTTATAGAGAAGTTGAGAAGCTAAAGATGTGGTCAAGGGTGTATCAAAAATTTATTGTTGGTCTTCCATAATTCTTGGAACTATATAAAGAGAAAAGTTCAAAACAGAATGAAAGAATGAAAATCAGTCATAGTGTATGTATTTAGAATCTCCAGTGGATTCTGAGACTAACAGTGGATGGGTCTTACATATAACCAGTATCGACATATGGCAACTTAGAGTCTTTCTGAATTCATTCAGTCAACAACTATTGCACAAAGGGAAAGGGGAAACCAGTGGAGACAGGAAAAAGCAAAGAAGGGAAAGGAACAATTTGATGGTAAAAACAAACAAACAAACAAAACCCAGAAACAAAGCTTATGTATATAACAAGTGTGAGGGGTTGTAGGGAAGGCAGGGAAACGGAAAAAAATAAGAATCAAGATACATCATGTACAGGTACAAATTCTCAATGATGAGTGTAATCATATATCTAATACATATAAATAATTTTTTAAAGACAAATATCACAAAGCATCTGCCATTGTGTGAAGGACAAAGCCAGGCTCTTGGGGCTGTAAAAGACGGCAGAACAGTCATTATCCTGGGGGGGATCCTATTTCAGTATACAAGATAAAAATAAAAGAAACAAACACATCACAGGAGTGTGGTAAGGGTCACAGTAGTGGAAAGAACGTGGAGGCACAGTGGGAAAAGCCCATGTTTGGTCTGGAGCTATCAGGGAAGTGACATTCGAGCTGTCTGAGCTGAGAGAACCAGGGAAGGAGAAGTGCCTGGTGTGCCTCTGAGAACTGTGAGGTAAATGGGCACAAAGTGGAGAACAGACACAAAGAGGACGGACTGAAACTTTCTTCAAGAGTGACCTCACTTATGTCCTACGAAGAGTGAACTTGGTGTGACAGGCGGGAGGGAGCCTTCGAAACTTTTTAAAGAAGAGATGTTCATGTTTTGAAAATTGTATCTGATAAAGGTTAAAGTAGATGTTGAATTGGGGACAGGAGAAACTGAAGACAAGGAAATGCATGTAGAGATGATGGTAATGTTCTGAAGAGAAAAGGTGAAATTGTGAGCTACAGACCCATGAACATAAAGTCACTGAAACTGACAGGGCTGGAGTCCAGATACACAAATAACATGCTTATGATTTTGAGTGGAAATAGATGAAGATATATGTATTCTCATGCACACACACAGAAGGCCAGCTGGCTGCTGATCTGTCTTCACATGATGCATCAGTCCCATCTGGAGTCCCTGTTCACTCCCTGTTCCCCCCAGGAGTCCTTCCGGTCTGGCTCTAGCTCCATGTGGGTAGCTTTTAACTGGCCTTATCCTCTTACTTCTCTGCTTTGTGGTAAACCCAAATGGCTTTTCATTGTCAGACCAACCTCAAATTCAGAGTCTGAGATGGTTAAATACAGCCTGTGAGGTTGTGGTAATGGAAACTCCCTCCCACACACTGTAAGCACTGACTGTGCAGCATGCTTGGACACACAAGCACACCAGAGCCATGCTGCCTGAGAAGAACACAGCTTCATCTGTTCCTGCAGTCAGACCTCTAAGTTAGCATAGCAACTACAGAGAAATCAGCATTTGCTATGAATTTTTGTAAAAAAGTGCAAAAGAGGGCCGGGGACTTAGCTCAGTGGTTCTGGAGCCTGCAAGATCCAGAGTTTGATTCCCTATAACCACATACAGCAATGTCAGGTGTGGTGACTCACACCCACCCACAATCATTGCCACATACCCCAGTGCCTAGCATGGTGGCTCATGCCTATAATCTCAGCATTCGGGAGGCAGAGGCAGAGGCAGGAGGATTGCTGTGAGTTCGAGTCTTGCCTGGGTTACATAGTGAGCTCAGGAGCCCCCTAAACTACAAAGCAAGACCCTGTCTCAAAAAAAAAAAAAAAAGTGCAAAAGAAAATATGAAGTAAGAAAGCAGCAGCAAAATACTCTGAAAGAAGTAGTACTATATAAGCCTTTGTCAATAGGGGCTTTTGCTCAAAAAAGATGAAACTCTTGTAGAGAGAAGGGTGAAAGCAGATAGCACATATCTTTCAAGTTTCTGAAACTCTTATAAATCTGATTTCAGTGTTAACAAGAGGGTAAAGGAGCTACCTAACTTTTATTGGAAAGCACTATGTGTCAGATGCTATATTAGGTGAGCACTTCCAACAGATAACATTACCTCTTCTAATCCTCAAAACAACCTTAGGAGATTGGAATTGCTCTTTTTTCTCCATACACAGGAAACTTAAGGGAAAAAGAGCAAGTAGCTTTCCCAGGATCACATGGTTAGAGTGTGGCAGGGTCCAGATGCAAACTGAAGTCCCTTGAGTTTTACTTTCAGCCCTTCCATGGTGCTGCTACGCTTACTGCTTCCCCAAAGTGTGAATGACCGACTACTCTCCCACTTGGCCAGACACTGGACAGCCTAAGAGAGTGCTAGGTCCATATCTCAGTGGAATGTCAGACTGGGAGGAGCCGGAGAGGAATTAGTGCCAGTCTCCCAGAAACAGAAGACAAGCTGCCTAGGCACACAACAGAGTTAGCTAGTCCACTTACTCTACAATTAACATCTTCTTCTCTCCCTTTTCCTGGTGTTTCCATAACTACTTCAGACTAAAGTCTCCTGTCTCGGGAGTTAACAGTTTCCTTCTATAGAAAGGAACAAACCTTTATGGTTTATTGTTTTCTGTTTGTTTTTTTTTTTTAATCATGAGATTTCTATTCTTCCCTGAGTCTGAAAACAGTTGAGAGATTAATTCATTTTCCTTTGTTCATTGCAAATGCATGATATGGTCTCCCTAACATACATAATCTGTATCTACAAGATCCTACAAGAGAATGAATAAGAAGTGACAAAACAGCAAAATGGTTTTATTTACAATTAGTGCCCAGGATCATGAAAGACAAACCATCCACCCAAATATTTATCCCAGGGATAAGCACCAAGTGTCCATAACCAGTTCCTGCTGGCATAAAAGAATCTAGCTAAGTATGTGTGGTCAGGATATAAGTAACACCTTTCATTATAAGGGCTCTAGGGACACACCTTTGTACTGGAGTTTGTCTAAAATCCCAGACCTGAGCTTCCTATTGGGTTTAGATTCAAAACTAATTTTCTTTTCTTTTCTTTTCAAGTTTTTTGCAACAGGGTCTTGCTTTATAGTTCAGGCTGGCCCTGAACTCACTATATAGCTCAAGTTAGCCTCAGATTCACAGCAATCCTCCTGCCTCTACCTCCTGAGTGGTGGTATTACAGGTATGAGCCATCCTGCCTGGCACTGTGGTATGTGATACCAGAGATCAAACTCAGGACCTCGCACTTGCCAAGCAGACACTGAAACCACTGAGCTAAACCCCTGGCCCTCAAAACTGATTTTCCCTCAAAGGAAAAAGAATATCCATCAACTTTCTCATGTAGATATGATATATCTTGAACCTAAATCCTTCATATGTTCTTCAAATTGAGATGGCTACAGGGAATAAAAATGAAGTTCAATGTAAAGCAGAAAAACTTCAAGGTGAAAGAAATATGAATACCCTTTCAAATTAAGGTTTAATTTTTTTCTCTAAGGGTTATATGATTCAAAGTCTCTAAGATGGGCAGGTAGTTGTCATATAGTCTTCTGATTATGTTAGGCATCAGTGGGTAACTGGGGGACAGGGTGTGGGCAGATAGAGGTGGAGAAAGTTGAGTGCAATTGATAGTGATCAGAAATTCCTGTTAGCCATGTGATCTCAACATCTATCACTGGGCAGAAGGAGCAGGATGTGAAGACAGAATTGCCATCTAGCCACAGGCCAAACCTTGGCCATCCCCAGGGGGTTTTGGTCCCAGTTTGCATCATTCCCCTGCTAGTAAGAAGTGGTGGATACATGTAAATGACCCGCCCCCCTGCCTTGTGAAGTTCTTGACATATGAAGAAAAGACAGCAAATTCAAAACTGCCCAACAGTCTTTTGTTGCTTAGGACAAATTCTTGCCAGGGCAAGAGCCCAAGGGATCCTGTAGGAAGAGAATTCAACATTGGTGACATCCACCAGGCATATTAGGTTCTAGTAAAAAAGTAAAAATCAAAAGCCACTTCAGAATGGCAAGAAAGAGAATATTGAATTTCTCAAAGATAGAAAGGCTTTGACTCTTATCTTCTTCAGCTTTAGTGGCTCTGACATCCTTCAAGCTGCTGTATAGGACAATTGTCACAGTTTGTGGAGGTGAGGGGAACAGACCCCAGTATTTGGGCAACAGCTTTAACATAGACTCGTGTACTAAACCTTGGATCACAGGTTCTCAAAGTGATGGGATTTCTTGAGGAGCTGTCCTACCACTTTAAGAGGTGTCAGGAGCCCTCATCCTGATCCAGAGCTATTTCAGATCTCGATCCCAACTCTTACCTCTCTCACCCCATTTCCCATCTCACACAGTTCATCTTCAGTTTTGCTCTCCAACATGACACACAGCCAGTATTTCTTGGCCTCTACTGTTGACAGCATTTTCTGTTCCAGTTTGATTTTTCTCCTTTTTAGTACTTCTACTGTCATATTCCCAGTTATATTCATCTCTCTTACGTGGTTCACAGGATCTCGTCTCCAGGATTTTGCTTTTCCCCACTTTCCCATAGGGAATAAAAGGCTGTTGACTTCATGTTCAATAGCCAGTGTGTCAGGTAGGCTCATATAAATGTCTTATTCTCTTTCATTGGTTTAAATGAAAAATCACACATAAACTGATCTAAAGAATAAAGAAATGTATAATTTATACTTAAATTAAATATTAATTTTAGTTATTCTCATGCAGTTCTCTAGCCTAACTGTCATGGCTTAACAATAGACAGGAAAGAAGAAAGTAGGAAAGAAGTTTTCTTCCAATTTTTTTGGAAAGGCAAGTAAGAAGGCAACAGCAAAATTAACAAAATATTTTAAGATAGAAATGGAATTATAACACAAACCCAAAGGAAATTACCACAGAAAGGACTGTTTGATCAAAGATGCTAAGATAGCACTTCCTCTCTGAGCAGGATGATGGAAACCACACTTTTGAGGCAAAGTCCATGAAATAAATATTTCCCCATGGAAGGCAGGGACCTAAGAGTCCCTCAGATCTCTAAGGAATCAGCTAAATGGATGCAAATGTGTTTATAGCCATCCTTCTTTGAAGCTACAATATCATGAAATGTTTACGGTGTTACACTCCATTATAAAAATTTGCCCTTTTGAAGAGGAGATGAATTAAAGACAACCACTATAGTTAGATTACACAGAGTAAATTATACAAGATGAAAGGCTTAGGAAACCCATGGTGTAAAACTGAAGATCTTTTGCAATTGTGCAATAATTATAAAACTTCTAGCTTCCCAAGAATATTGCATTCTGGAAAAAATTTCATCACTGGACTTTGTATGATGTTTGTGTCATCAGGGTTAGAGTCATACCATATGATAGATGACACTACCTAGATGATACATAAAAGTATAAAAACAAATAGGCCCAGAGTGGTAGTAATATTCTTATTGCTGATTCTATTACATTTTTACTATGAAAAGTCTTTAAACTGATTTTTACTTCGACAAGTGGCTAATTCTGTATCAAGCTAGCCAAGAAAATCATTTCTGCAAGCTTCTGATTTTCTATTTTTGTCCTCCAGGAATCATGGTTCATAAAGACAAGCTAGGACTTGGCAGGGAGAAAAGCACGCTAAGATTCAATCCAGTAGAGGCCCAAGCTGGTGGAAGGTTCATATTGCATGAACTTCAAATCCTTATTATTATTACACCCAAGTCTGTTTTTTTCTTTTTTTAAAAAGGTAGAAAAAACAAACAAAAAACAAAGGAAGAAAATTATTCCAGAGAACACACTTTCCAAATTATGAACATTCCTTTCATTTTCAATACAAGGAATTATCACTTTGCTAAAGGCCTGGGAAAAGCAGAAAGTCTTTTAAATTTTTATAAATGTTAAAATAGAAGCTCATTCATGTCTTGTGATTGGAGGCAGAGACACCAGTTACTGTTCAGGGGTTGGGCAACATTCTCAGTTTCAAAAGTACCAGATAATGGAACCAAGTACTAGCAAGTTGTCACCTTTCTACACTTTGGGAGAAGTGTTACTTTGGGAGAATAGAACCAGAACAAGATGATTAAAAGGGCAATTACATCAACAGTGACAACAAAATGTTTTAAATAAAAGACTGAATCCATAATCACTCACATTTCCACCAATCTCAAAGTACCCCTCGAGGAATTTTATGCTTTGAAAAATAATGCATTTATTCATAACTAATTTATTTCCTAATACTTAAGACACATAACTTCCAAGCAGAACTTCAGATACTGGGACAAAATATGCAGTATTAATAGATTTATTTTGTTTAATTCTAGGTAAAAAGAAAGGAACACAGCATCCTGGTTAAGCTATGTAAATTTATGACAGATAAATATAAGCTTTCCATTAAGTGTTTTGGAACATGTTACCAACTCTTGGACTCTCAAGGAGACCAAGGAATTCTGGAAAGAACCGCTTCCTACTCCTTTAGGTCTTTCACCTTGCTGCTTCGGAGGTCATATGAGGTCCCCCTCATCTCTCTCATTGGGCTGAATTTATTTTTAAGTAGCTTCCTTGACTGTATTGTCTCCTGCCTGGGGCCAGATGCTACGTCTGTAGCTGATGTCCCATACTGCCACTTTCCAGTGTCCCCTCTCACTTTTAGCACTGTCAAACTCTTCAGCCAGACAAAAGTCACTTCCCCCCATGTCTTATTGTATCTTCCATACAGAATTGTCCACAGTTTCCCCACACCACGCAATTATGCTCTACTACGCTATACGATGCTAGCTTAGAAAGTCTTCCTCCCAAGTCTGCCTCCCAAGTCCATCTCTGGACTGCAAGTTCCTTAAAAGCAAGGACCACAAGCCTAGCATGCCGCCTGATCACAGCAGGGACTCAGTGAGTGTTTGAGTAACAAATCAGGGAACAGGCTCAGGGAGTTTGTGAGAACATTCCTGGATGTGTATTGTGCTCTGTCTTACTCTGTGGGAGACACAGGCAACTCAGTCCTCTGGGTCGAGTGCTCTCCCTAATGAAACAAAAGTAATAATGCTTGATTCATAAAAATTTTTGTGGAGATCAAAACAAATGGCCAATTAAGAAGTACTTAATGGTACGGGGACTTAGCTTAACTGGTATCACACCTTGGAAGTACTAGAACCTGAGTTCAATCCCAGTACCACAAAAGAAAAAAGAAAAGAAAACAAACAAGAAAAGACAGGAAGGAAGGAAGCAGTACTTCATAATCCAAAGGCAAACATAAGTCTTCTATTTCCTTATTACTTATACTAGGGAAGGATGAGAAGTCGTTGCAACAAACACTGGTGGCAACTTGTAAGGTGTTGGGGTAGGAGAAGGGAAAATACAGGTTGAGTCCTAGTTGAGCTGCAAGGACACGGGGGACTGTCCTGCTGATCTACCTTCACACTCTGTTACCAATCTCACCATCCCCTCTGTTCTGAAACCACTTGTCCCGTTGCTGCGCTGGCCTCTGAACATTCCTCTTGCCTTCCCTCTGCTTCTCCTTTCTTATCCACACAGTGCCCAGAAAAAGTTGTCAGGGGTATAAATCACATCCACACCATTCTGTGCTTAGCAGAGATGAACAGTGTCCTGTCTTCTGGTGAATGACAGTGAGCCTTTATCCCACAAACTCCCAGGCCTCTGGCTATCTGATCCCCAGGGCTCTCTACCCTGATTTTATGAAATCTGCCTCTTTCTCATCATACAGCCATTGTCTGTCTACTGTCAGTTCCCAGAACTTCCACATGAATTTATCTGTTACTCCTACACTCTACATAAACTATTCCTTTTGTCAAAATCCTTGTTCCAGTTTGCCCCTACCTGACCCCTTTTTCTTTATATCTTTTCTTAAATATTTCCTCCTTAAGATGTCTTCCCTCGTCGTCTAAAACATAATCTCTCCCACTGTAGCCTATTTTCCCTACTATATTTGTAATTTTATTTATTAATTATCTTTCTCAGTCATTATACATTGAATAAAAAGGTACATAGCTTCGAGGTTTATGATATTATTCACCATCCTGAACAGCGCCTTGTATTTCCTAGGTGCTCAGTGAACAATGGATGGATGGGCAAGGAGGGAAGTAGATGTGAGACCCAAGCTAAGAGGCAGGACACTGTAGGATGAAAGGTCTTTTTAGATTGGCAGCCCTGAACTTGGTGGAAAATTCTCAGGATGTGCCTCATATAGCAGTGTATAAAGGAAAAGATGCCAAGTGCCTTCTTCACAGTAGTTCTGCTCAGAAATAATCTATGGAGAGTACCTGTAAGAGTATCTGGCATGGCAGGCATTATATGAAGCTTTTTTTTTTTTGAGACAGGGTCTTGCTTTTGTAGTTCAGGCTAACCTTGAGCTCAGCCTTGAACTCACAGTAATCCTCCTGCCTCTGCCTTCAAGTGCTGGGATTACAGTCATGAGCCACCATGCACAGCAGGCACTGTTGTATATGGTTATCAGGGATTGAATCCAGGTCCTTGCACTTGCAAATCAGGTGCTGGAACCACTGAGCTAAATCCCCTGTCCAAGCTTTGCTATTATTATTTGCAATGTTAGTAGCTGAGTGAGTTCAGGAAGCAACTGATTCTGTCAAGAGTTATTGAGCAGCTCAGTCAACAAGAGAGCAACTGAGGAGATTCAGAACACTGCAGCTGAGGCAGTGACTGAAGGCCAGTGGTTACTGGAGGTAACTTGAGGTGACTGGGGAACTGCCCCTGGCTGGCTGCCACTCAGGCACCCAAGGCATCATCTCCTACAGGGATGAGCAGGGAGCTCTGAAGTCTCCACAGACGTGAGAAGAAGCTGCTGCCAGCTCTTGGAGTGTGAGTGCAGGGCAACAGCTCTGACGGGTGGATTTTTCAAAGTCTCTTTCTCAAAATGGCTGTTAATAGGTTTTTTTTCCACATCAACCATCTCTACTCCAGTTTCATCAAACAGCAACTGTACTGCTTTCATTGTCCTTGTGACTTTCAGTGAGTTCACCAATCAAAACAAATAACTAGAGTAGACCAAAAATAAAATGAAAGAGATAAGAAAGGAAAGAATGACATGAGGGCTAAATTTTCTGTCACACAGTAATGGACTGTTTTGGAGATCATGTTACTACAAAAGAAAATAGAAACTTAAGAAGGCGAGAGCATGAAACTTGTCTATTCGTCAGAAATAGACGTACGTGAGAGGCAGCAGGTGTTCAAGTGAGCAACATATGGCAATGTTTAACACTGAAGATTTCTTCTGCTGTTCTATGAAGAGATGGAAAAGTATTTTTTCCCAAGTTAACTAAGGCTAATTCAAGGCACTGTATTGGGATGGCAGACAAAGTCTGCTTTTCAAAGGCAGTGGGCGTGAGAGGTAGGCACAGTCAGAGTTCCTTCTGCTACTCACTTCCTAGACAGGATCTCCTGAAATCTACTGGGTAAAATGCAAATATATAATCTACTCAAAGCCAAAAATGATGTACAAGATAATTTTTCAGTCTTTTAGGAAAATGTTTATCTGGAGTTTAAATACGGGACAAATGTTCTTTTAAAGATGTATAATGCAAATATTTATTAATTACCACCAGCAAAAAAATATGGAGAATATAGGACTGTTTTAAAATTTCTTGCCCAGGATGACTATTTGCTGGATAAGTTAGCCCAGTGAAGCCCTAGTTAGCTAAACTTGAAGCAATCTGTTAACTTTTATGACCAACTCCAAAGCACATATTTTCTTCTTTAATGTATTTTTATTAGTACATGTTTGCAGTATATAATGATTGCATTTATCATGAGGAATATGTACATAAATATAATACATCTTAATTTTTTTTATCCCTTTCCCCTTCCAGCCTTCCCTGTTCCCGCCAACTCTTAATCCCCTTTTCATTTGAAAAAGTTCTGTGGGAAACCAGGTATGAGACTGAAGCCTAGGTTGAAGGCGCCTTGAGAGGCAGGGGCAGGACAGCAAGCCATCTCCCCCCTCGGCTGTGCGGTGCCATGCCAGTGCCAGCCAATGTCAAGCAGGGAATCAACTACAGCTGAGGTCTGATTAAAAGGAGATACACACTTGGGTGTAGTCCACATATTCTGAGAACCTGATATACTTTCCCTGAACCCTGGATCACATGCTTGCTTGCTTCTGGTTCATGAAACTCTAATAATTAAAGTGAGAAGCACTGTCAGATTGGTGCTTTTCATCCACTACAGGCAAGAGTTCCGTGGGCCTCCTCTTCCACGTTATCTTGTCTTTTGTGATTAAGCCTTGCTGGTTCCACAGTCAGGGATAAACTCATAGGCGCATTCCTACAAAGCTCTACTTCCATTTTTTCATTCATTTTCTTTTAAAAAGCTCTTTCCTCTTCTTTCTCTCCCCCCTCCATTCCTTGTACCCCTTTCCACTTGAAAAAGATCTCCCTACTTTATTATCTATCTTTTTATTTTGTTTTTCATTAATATTTTAGGCTTCTCATATAAAAGAAACTAGGCAATATTTAAACTTTATGTCTGATTTATTTCACTTAACATTATGGCTTCGAGTTATATCCATTTATCTACAAATGTCTCAACTTTATCTTTCTTTGAGAAAAGTAGTACTCCATTGTATATAAATCCCATATTTTCTTTCTCCATTCTTCTGTTAATTGACATACAGGCTGTTTCCACATTTAGCTGTTATAAACTGTGCTGATATAAACACAAGTTTGCATGTATCATTATAATATAATAACTTTAACTCTTTTGGGAAGACTCTTCAAAGGAATAGCTGAGTCAAATGAAATTTCTATTTTTAGTTTTTAGAGGAATCTCCATAGTGGTTGTACTAATTTACATTCCCATCAACAATGTAGAAGTGTTTCTTTTTCTATGCAGGTTCACCAGCATCTGCTATTTGATTTCTTGAGGACAGCCATTCTTTCTGGTATAAGATATTATCTGGAAGTGTTTTAGTATTGATGAAGGGCAGAGACAGAAGTCCAGTTTAATTCAGCTTGATTTTTAGAATAGATTTTAAAAACTTTCTTAGGATGTGCCAAACTATTGGGACAAAGTTCTGAGATTCCTAATGGAAGCTGCTATCTTCAATGCCAGTCTCAGTGCTCAAAGTACCAGTTCTTTAAATGATTTTTGAATTTCTGTTTCTACATTTGTATCTATGGTTCTTCCAGAGATATGTCTAGGTTGTCCAGGTTTAAGCTCCATCAAGTACAGAGCAATTATCAATGAGGTCTCCACCCACCCTATCTCTTCCCTGAGATGCTCCTCTTTTGTCAAATCTGCTAAAGTCAGATGTAGACCATGCTGAAAGGAATAAAAGTGATCCTTCAGTGCTCCTCTATATTCCTAGATTGGATGCCTAGATGGGCTTGGACAAGGTTTAAAACTTACTTTGCTTGTGACTTCTGCAGCCCACATAAGGGCTTATACATTGTATTATGAATGGACCAGAAAGGCCGGATATTTAGCTCAGTGGTTCTGGTGCCTGCCTTGCAAGCACAAGGGCCTAAGTGAGAGGGGAGAGAGAGAGAAGGAGAGAGTGAAAGAGAGAGTGAGAGTGACAGAGAGAGAGAGAGAGAGAGAGAGGGCGAGCAGATGTGTGTCCTCCGATCACTCCCTCTTATAAAGCTTTCAACCACCTTATTAATGACCTTATCTAATCTGAATCACCTACCAATCACCTCTAAATACTACAGTTGGATTACGTTTCTGTCTTCTTAAAAACTTGAAATGGAGAATAAATTTCAACACACGAGCTCTCATGATAGATTCAAATCATAGCAGGAAACGTTGGCTTTTGTGATTAAATTCCTTGATGTAAGACATGTGCTCCGATAGCTGATACTTGGTCACAGCTTGTGTCTCTGTGGGTTGATAGAGTGTCACACACAATTGATTCTAGCTGATTGCTTTTGTCCACACCTGAAGTCTTGTAACCTGTTCCTAGTTATAACAGGTCTAAATTTAATGTCTTAAAGTAGCCTTCTGGTAAGAAATAATCTCAAGACCTTATCTAATCCTTCAAGATACTATTCTTTAGATAAAGTGCATCTGGACAAGCACCAGAGCAGAGAACTGGCATTAAATATTTTTTCTTATATTTCGAAATTTTCCAAGGCCCACGAAGAGATCTAAAAATAACTTATATTGGCAGATCGAGCTTTTCGCCAGATTTTCAGAAGTGATGGCAGGTGGCATATTACTGGTATACTGCTGGTCTCCACCCTTGTGGTTTCTGATGTCGAGGCCCAGGGACTGTTGAAGTAACTGTGCAGCTCACTGAACCAGACTCTGAGGAAGGTGTTGTCCAGGCTATGTAATGGCAACAGCCAACACAGTCTTCTGGATGTGAAGATGACATAAGTGATGGACACAGATAGGAAAACAAACACACACACACACACACACACACACACACACACACTAATAAACATACACTGGAAGTAAAAGTGGTACAGAGCCATGAGAACCACACATGCTAAACGCCAAAGGACAGTGGAAGATGAATGAGTCCTTCTATGTGGCATTCCTGAGGAAAGTAGTAGGACAGGGATATCCCTGGAGATGCTGAGTCTAAAGTATGTTCAATATTTTGATAGGAGCCCAATATGAATCACATTTCCTGAAATAACATGCAAAGGAAAGAACAACATCAAAGAGAATACCAAATACTGGCAATATTAACTCTATGTATCAAATTGCAGATTTTATAATATAATTTGGATCTCTGAAAATGAAGCTTCTTATAGGCTATTGGTCTACTGCCTAGTTTCTACACATTCAGTCATAAAAGTGATGGGTAGCTATTCATTCTCTGATGATCTGACCTAAATAGTTTCTCATCGGCCAACTTGATTTTTCTATTGGTGTCAGCCCTAAAAATACTGCCATGGAAGTGTTCTGGAACTTTACTTCCATGATTCTTTTTTTCTTTTTTTGAGACAGGGTCTCTCTCTGTAGAGATGAACTAACTATGTATCCCAGGAAAGGAAAGGATCCCACAGCAATCCTCCTGCCTCTGCCTCCCGAGTGCTGGAATTATAGGAGTGAACCACCATGCCAAGCACTTCCATGTTTCTTTAAAATTTGTGCAAATGTCCTTCTTACTACATCTAACCACTGACTTGAAACTGCTTCCTTATCCATTGGTCCTCACCAGTACCTCTGTTACACTATAAGCTGCTCAAAGGTAGAAAGGGAAATATTGTTTTCACTATGATGTGCATACTGTTTATGGAATCAAAACTCACTAAATGTCTATTGATAAATTTATTATTTTTAAGTGATTCCCGAGAAAATTTCACATATGTACAGGGTGAGTAGGAAGCGTTCAGTCATCTTGAAAGATCTCTCCAACTCTAAGATTCTCTGATTCTAACAGAAACAGTGAAAATGATAGTAGCCAATCCCAAGTCCCCAGCAGGAATCAGTGAATATCTTAATTTTTTTGTTCTGGAAAACCCACAGCACATCTTACTTCATAAAGGTGCACCAGGAAAGAGAGACCTTGCACATGAACATGGCAGGCATCCCAGGGAGTTCAGGTCTAAAAACAAGAGAGTTGGGTCCAAGCTCTCTCTATGAGCTGAGTGACCACAGGCAGGCAGGTGAAGTGAACTTCTCATACCCCAGCTTTCTCATCTCTAACTTAAAAACAATAACAGTGCCTACCTCAAATTGTTGTTGTATTAAATGAGAACTTTTTAGAACAATTTCTGGCATATTATATATCACAAAAAATTAAACCTGTTATAACTATACTTGAATTGTCTCCATAATACTATCAAAGAAAATTCAGTATAGTAGGGAGCTAGGGAGAAATTCTCAACAGCACTTTGAAACCCAGAGAGAAAGGACATGGGGACTATAAATCAGGACAAACACCAGCTCTTCTCTACACTTGATGATTACACTCCAGTTGGGAGTCAACAGAAAGCCCCTTCACCCAGAAAATGGAAATTAGTGGAACTCAGACTCCTTTCTTCTCTTTTCTGAAAGAACAAAGCAAAATGAAACAAAACAAAGGACACAACAGAGCCTTTTGTTTCAGAATTGCACATCAGAGGGGAGTATGTTTCAGGATCAGTCATGCTATGAGCTTCAGGTAGCTTACTACAAAACAATGAAGAGTGAGACAAAACACACAAAAAATTCTCAAGTTGCTGATCATTCAACTGTACCCTTGGCTTTCAGTAACTACTTTTAAAAGCAAATTCAGCTTTGATTTTCTCCTGTTCAAGTTCCTCAAAAGTGGATGATATTTCTAACAAAAATCCTTCTCCTCAAATGACTGGGTATAGTTTACTCTTTCTGGTGTCCTTTGGGTAGGAACTGTATTTGAGTCGGGCTAGCTGGCAACCATCAGGGTACAAAATGAATGCATGCTTTTAACCACTGACCCTGGCACCTCCAACTGTAGGATATCCATCAGATTTTCATCACACAATCATAGAGCATCTTTTGTGCTCTGCACCAGAAAGGCAGTCAGACATCACCCCAAAGGATTTCTCGATGTACATACTTTCTACATATCAAAGTGAAGGATTTCGAGCTAACTGTGATCCATGTCTCTGCTAACAAGAGGGCTGCATGGTAGTGATCCCTTTGCCATGGCCATACAAATTGAAAGTGCCCTTCTTCAACCTGAAGACTGGCATTTGGAAATAAGAGAGCAGAAAATAAAGTAAAACTTCAGTAGAAATGACAAACATGCAAAGCAAAACAAAGTTATAAACACTAAAGCTCTCAAGGGTAAAAGTCAACCATGAGAAACTGAAAAGAGCAACGGAGAGACGTGAGTTCAGCCTAGAAAAGTGTCCAGAGGAACCATACAGAGCCTGGATTTGGAGCGCCTGAAGAAGTCAGTTCGGTTGGGGACAAACAACATGCATTTGTGCATGAAATTTGCTCTCTGGTTCTGCTATTTACATAATCTAGATACTGTTGTTTATAGTGGCTTTTAAAGTGGACAGCAGGCTCCATGATTGACAGTTTCTTATGGTATGAATCTAGATATATTGTTCTAGAAGTTAACTAATTACAAGAGCCTGAAATGAAACTACTTCAGAAGGATTTCCATCCAGATGTTAGAGATTGGTCAACTTTCAGAAGTTGATCTGAATGTTATTTATTCAACTCTAGGAACTTGATACCCTAGAAGCTGTGACCTAAAATTGAAAAGGCAATGGATAATTGAAGAAAATTATATAAAAAGGTGATAAATCTCCCAAAGATAAATTCTATTACTCTGATAAACTTATGTTTATGTATTTATTTTCAAGACATTTTCCAGAGTTACATCTTTTTATAGTAACATTGTAAGTATAGATTCCATTTAGTTTTTGCATTTTGAATTAAGTGTTAATTAACATAAATCAACATTTCTGATGTCTTCATGGTAATCACACAAATACTTATTCAACACATAATAGGCTTCCTTTGGGGGATGGTTCAAGATTTATAGCAATCTGCTCATGAAAAGCATTGTTGAGGTAGCAACTTCAGGTTCTAGGGATGGCAAATCTCCTTCCTGAGACCTCCTCTCTCACTTGTTCAGCTTTTGGACTCCTGGGAAATGAAGCCCTCTTTGGTCGGGATTCCTTCATGTTCACCAGGGGTCCAGAAAAATCAGGGAGCTGGTAGAGTTCAGAGCAGGAACAGAGGCTCCAGCAAGTCGGCATGGAAGGTGGAAACTCCAGAAAGTTGGAGATGTGGACAGAAGCCCAGGCCTCCGACCTCTGCCCACTCCTTAGATACCTTTGTGTTTCTTATGGGCCTCAAAAACTGCCTATTTGCCTCCTATACAAAGCGATGTCACTGTGCTCTTATCTGCAGAATAAGTTAGAGGAACAAAAAGTGAATGCCAGCCGACCAGCTGGAAGGCTGCTGTCCTTCTCTGGCAGAGAAATGGTGACTCAAAACAAAAAAGCACCTGCAGCAGCAAAGGTTAAATACCAGATGTGGCCTGAAGTTTGAACAAGAGGATTTTTTAGTGGGTTGGACATGGGATACAGCAAAAAAAGAAAAACAAAGGTAGTCAAGGATATGTCCAAGGTCTTAGCCTCTCATGCATAGTCCAAAAAAACTAGAAGATAGGAGACCAATTAGGAAATCTTTCCAATAAACTAGATACAGGATGATGAACATGTGAACAAGGTTGGTGTTAGTGGGGATGTAAAGAAACAGATGGCTTCTAAAGGCTAGTGTAAAATTCTCAGAGCAAAAGAACAAAAGCTTCAGATAAACAGTCTGTTGCAGTACCCATACACATCAATTTTCTTTTACTTTAATGTTGTAAAAGTTTTAGCAGAAAACATACATGTCCAGCTAAGCATTACATTTCCCAGGTTCTATTGTAACTTAGTGCACATATGACCAAGTTCTGGCCAATCAGAATGTGAGCAGAAGTGATTATCTAAGACTTCCAAACAGTTCCCTTAGAATGGTGTTTCCCCTTCCCACTGGCTTTTCGATGGAGATGACAGTGGAGGCGAGAGTCGCCATCTGAGGCCACGAAATACACAGAGAGAATGACAGAGCAACCAAGTCAGTCCCCTGTCAGCCCATGACTGCCTACCCTGCCTTGCTTATATGACAGAAACAGAATTCTATCTTGTTTAAGCCTCTGTATTTGGAGTACATGTTATTAGAATTTACTTGTCTTTAATTAATTTAATCTTTTTGCTTGCCCAAGCACACAGCCCCAGCTCCAAAGGCTTACTGGTGCCATGCAAAAAGGACTGCATTCTATGGGAAAGGATTTAATTGTAACCTGCTTCTGCTCATTTGTTCTTAAAATATTTTAGCATTAATGTCCAGAGTCACTGTACAAGAGGCTGGGATTGAGTAAACTGCTGCTTGTGGAACTAATTTTTACTAATCCATTGATTCTTTTTCATCCAAGAGGCCCAATTATATATTACAATCTAAAGCAGATATCTCAGGAAGGCATATGAATATGATGTTATCTGCTTTAGGGGCAAACAAAGCCATTGCCAATGAATTTCTAAATCTTGGTAGAACCCAGCCATCATCTCCAGAATGATGGATGAGCCAAGTGGTGATGAGGACAGCTTCCTCTCACCCAGAGGAGTCACTGTCCAGTTCAAAGCTGCCACTGAACAGAGATGCATACTTCATTTGGAAATAAAGCCTTGCTGTGCGGGAATCTAAGTCACCTCTGGATGCAGAAGGGATTCCGACCTTGTGCAGCTTCAGATAAGAGCCAGATAAGCTGCAGCACTGACCACCAAGTGCACATGGTAGAGCTGTCCCTCGCTGTATCTTGCAGTGAAATGCAATCACAGTGATACGATTAATCAGTCTTTTCCTACATTATTTCCCTGGGATCATCAGGTGTGAGAGTTAAAAAAAAAAAACTATAGAGAAGTAGGTGAATGGTCAGTAGACTTTTATAGTAGCATTGGGTCAAAAGGGGAGGCTGGTGAGCTCTTGGAAGTAACATACCCTTTTAGTGAAATGGCTGGGAGTCTGGAAAGATTAGGGTCAAGTGGCTCATTTCCCCAAAACTGGATCCTATGGGGCCGGGGAGTTAGCTCAGTGGTTCCATCGTCTGTCTTGCAAACGCAAGGGCCCAGGTTCGATTCCCCGGTAACCACATAACAATACTGGGTGTAGAGACTCACACCCAGCAGCAACCAGTACCACATACCACAGTGCCGGGCGTGGTGGCTCATGCCTGTAATCCCAGCACTCGGGAGGCAGAGGCAGGAGGATTGTGATGTGAGTTTGAGGCTGAGCTCAGGGCCAGCCTGAACCACAAAGCGAGACCCTGTCTCAAAAAACCTTAAAAAAAAAAAAAACAAAAAAAACTGGATCCTATGTAGGGAATTATCTAGATGAGAGCATTGGGTTTTGAGGTACTGGTGTCAACATTTGTAAACTTGAGAGAAAAGGGGATATGACTTGATTAAGATAACTTAAAATATTTATTGTTTATGTCACGTCAGGCAAACATCCTGACAAGTCAGCCTCTGTCCTCAGCGTACTTAGGGTCTACTGTGGGAGACACACCAGCCAAGTAGGATAGTATGTGCTCAGTTCCAAAACAAAAAAGAATGATAAAGCAAATGATGGGGGCTCAAATCTAGTTTGAGGAGTGGGGAGGAGGCCAGCCCCTCCTAAAATAGGTTCTAAGTGGGGCTGGAATTGAATCTCAGGCGTGAATGAATGATTATCTAATCTGAGATCCTGGATTCAATTTCCAGCACTGAAAATAAAGTGATAGGTAAGAGTGAGACCAGATGCATTTTAAGATTCAGCTTGTAGCATTTTTAGGGTGGAGATATCTGTCTCTAAAGAGATCCCTATAAAGTGGAGTTGGTGTTTATTTAAGTAAAATACAGTCCATGTCAACTCTGTTGCCACAGCTACATGGTTAAATAAGGTAGGATATTAGTAAAATGTAAAAAGAAAGGAAATAGAAGTTGATATATTGATGATTTGGCATCATTTAGATCTAAGCCCATGGAGTAGACTTGGAATTATTTGGTACCAATTCTATCACCACTAGGAATGAGCCTAAATCAGCCAAAGCAGATGTGAACTGTCAGCACATTTGACTGAAATCTCAGAGGCAAGCTGGCTCTGCACACAGCTACAGCTAGTGATAACTCTTCGCTGTGTAGAGATGTCTTGCCTTCTGTAAATGATGGGAATATGTAAGAACAATGATCTTAAAAAAATTTTAACCCAAATCCGCAGTACAAATAGCCATTTTACATGCTGATCTGATACAATACTTACTTCATTAACATGAATGCATTTATTCTTGTTGTTTTTCTATTCTACTCCAATCCATTTATTTTTTTGAAGCAGATTGCTGGTGGACCCTCTCAGCAAATATTGTCTTTTATGATTTATGACCCATAATTCAAACAGTTCCACACTAGGTCATCATCCTTCAGAGTTCTTCCAACTCCAGTTCTGGGAATAGTCTACACACCCAGGTAATACTTAATCTGTCACAGTTTTCAATGTGACTTCACAAAGGTTATATCCTTTATACTCATAGTGATATAAGAGGGGCAGGGGAGCTTATGAGATTCATCATAGATCACATGATCAAGGCACAACTGAGCTGGGTACAGAACCTACGAGATACTCAGACAGTTCAGTCTCTCATCTGAGAAACCCTCTGCACTCAAGCTTCATTTAAATCCTCTCCTGATTTTTACAAGTGGGATGCTAATACAGTGAATGAACACATTCCAAGAACTTTGTGTTAATTGCTAGAACCTTCGGGAACTCCTCTGTACCAGTGCCTGCCAGTTACAGGTATGTGAAGTTCAGTCCTTGCTGTGGAAGTTCTCATGTTCCAGCAGGAAAAATAAATACTCTACCCACAGACCTGCCACTGACCACAGCACCAAAAACCCTTTCAAAGTTGCCCTTCTCTTTGTTTCTTCCATCATAACCCAGGTGTTCTGTTTAACCACAGCACAAACTCCCATCTGTCTGAGAGAAAACACAAAGCCTCAAGCTTTCCCTGGAGCCCTTCTGAGTGCCGGTGATCACCAGCACTGGCAGAGAAGCACTCCAGTGGGAAGAGATGGGCACCCACGCAGATACTGGGCACAGCTGCTTCACTACTGCTTTCCTTTCCCCCAAAGTTTGGTGAGGGGCGGTGCCAAGGGGCATGCAGTCTACCTAGGTACCCTGCTCTCCCAGACCTGCAAAAAGACTTCAACAATATAGAAAGTGCTGTTTAACATCATGAAAAAATTTATGGGTAACACTGCATTTATATTACTTGAGAGGATAAAAATATAAATTGCAGAGAAGGAGCCAGGAATTAGTGTTTGGGGTTATATTTGAACTCTTTGTTTATTTTCTCAACTATTCACCAAATGAGAGACTGGTAATATGCTTATATTTCTAAGACAATTATTGTCACAATTGAGCCTGTGATGAAAAATTACTAATTTGCTTCCCAGCATCCCTCCCTCCATTGTCAGATGACAATATCCAGGTTTATTACACAGAAACCATGTTCCTCTTCTTCCAAACCACTTGAAGTAGGTAACCACTTAGGTTGAAGCCTATCTTTAACCCCTAGGTATATATTCCCACTGGCTTACATTACAGACAATTGGCTTATCAATAGAAAGAGAATCAATTAGAGTCCATAGGCAGAGGGATTCACCTTCTGATGCTTCAAAGAAAAATATCTTTGTGTTTTCACTGGAGCTTCGTGGAAGGGGATGACACGGGCATGGGAGATGGGGGACTGTGGCAGAGCTTGAGAAGGACTCCTGTGGATGTTGCGTGAGGGTGAAGCTGAGATTGCAGAGGCGTGGGGAGTCAGGAAGAGCCCTCACCTTTAGGAAAGCCATCACCAATTCCAGGTCAGTCCTAGCTGGGATTTTTAACTTAAAGAAGCCTTTTGCTTGCTTATGCCATTTTGGATTTTTAAGCACTTACTGAGACAATAATTCAAATTGATATAAATATCGTAAATATGTAGGAAAATTGTAGTGTACAAAGAATTTAAAATCTCTTGAGGAAAGGTCAATAGATAGGGAGATATGTAGAGGTTGGAAGAAAGATATTTTTTTTCCTTAGGTTCTTCTATTCTGCAGAAAATAATCAAAATACATAGGATTATATACTTGTCCCTATTTCTTGTGTGTGTGTGTGTGTGTGTGTGTGTGTGTGTGTGTGTGTTTATTGGTACATTTAAAAAACACATAATGAGGGGCCGGGGAGTTAGCTCAGTGGTTCCGGTGCCTGTCTTGCAAGTGCAAGGGCCTGGGTTCGATTCCCCGGTAACCACATAACAATACTGGGTGTGGAGACCCACACCCAGCAGCAACCAGTACCACATACCACAGTGCCGGGCGTGGTGGCTCACGCCTGTAATTCCAGCACTCAGGAGGCAGAGGCAGGAGGATTGCTGTGATGTGAGTTTGAGGCTGAGCTCAGGGCCAGCCTGAACCACAAAGCGAGACCCTGTCTCAAAAAACCTAAAAAACAAAACAAAAACAAAAACATAAAGATAACATATGGCATAGGAAATTTGTATCGCTCGATGATATATCCTGCTTCTTCTTTTTATCCTATTCTCCTACCCTCTCTTCATTGCTCCTAATTCTTAAAAACACCATTGCCACACAGATTACCTAACTTGAACTTCACAGTCTTGAGTCAAAGGAATTATTAACATCTTACAGTATTTGCTCAGTTATTCAGCACTTTGTACAGTTTAAAATATGACTTCAAATCCAGTGATTCATTTTGATCATAATAACCAAATGAGTTAAGAATGTCACAGGTCTGTCATAACATTCACTTTAGACTTGAGATCTTTGAGCCTTTGAGAAGCTGAATGATTTGCCCAAGTAACATGAAGAGATGGAGGAGACATCTCAAATATAGATGGGTTGCTTCTCTCTCCACCCAGTCCCCGAAACCAAACATCCTAACTACATCTTCAAAACAAGTGAATGTACTTTAGGTCAAAAGACAGGCGTTCACAATAGGCTCAACTTGACCAGAGGATGAAATCTGAATTCCAGTGGCAGAGCCAGAACTAGGTGGTGACCTTGGACAAGTTTCCTTTGTCTTCTTTTCTGTTAAAGAAGAGCTTTGAACCTTGATCTACTGATGCTCTTCAGGCTCTGAAGTTCTACAATTCTATAATTCCTGTCCCTACTCTCAGTTCAATCTTTTCCCCAGAAAAATAATCATAACCTTTGCTGGCATTCTCTTCCTGATGCCAGGTACCGTGCTAATGACTGGATCACTTTCAATTTCTCCTTAAATCTTACACTGTTCCCAAGTCAATTATATCTCTTTCTCAGATAGGGGGAAGCAACTGAGGGGTTGAGCTGTCCGAGAGCAACATGATTAAAACACACCAAGGAGAGTTCTGGCCCCAGGCCCCACTGACCGTGAGGAATTTAATCTGGTCTATGCTGCTTTTACTGAGGAACTCAAGCTCCCTGCATTACTAATTATCTCTCTCAGTGTAGAAGAGGGAGGGAAGGGGCAGGAAAAAGCTACAGAAAAGGACATCAAGCTCCTGTAAGACAAAACCAGAAAGTCCCTGGAAAGACACGGCCCGCCTAGCTCTTTCCGAGGCGGAGGCCCAGGCCGGGGGCGGGGCGCCCTTCCCCGCGTCACTGGACCGCTCACTCCCGCTCCCAGAGCCAGGCCGTTACCTTGTTGAGATGTGGGTTCCTGGTGACATCGTATCCACGCTTCTTCAGGGGCACAGGGCGCGCCGGGCCGGGCTTGGAGTGGCAGCCCCGGGCGGGCAGGGGCGGCGCCCGGCGGGGGAGGGGCCCGCAGGCCCTGCAGGCCAGAGGAGCCCGCCGCGCGCCCGTCCCCAGCACGGCGCCCATGCTCCTTGCGCAGACCTGACACGGGGAGAGACCAAGGTCAGGGGCGTCCTCTCACAGGCCAGGACCCAAGCACTGGCTGGGCCCTGGGCCTGGCCAGGGGACGTCTTCCGGGAGAGGACACGGCTCCCCAAGGATCAATGGTGCCAGGACCCGCCGCCCTCCTCGCTGTCCACCTGCTCTGCCTTCTCTGCTTGCAGCGTGCCAAGTCTCCGCACCGAGCCCCGGGCAAAGCGAAAGCGGGCAGGGAGCAGATCTATGCAGATGCCAGCCCGTGCCATCCCTGCCCCCTCCCTGGGAAGCCGGGACAGCGGCGCGGCTTTGGGGGGGGGGGCAGGCATACCCTCAGCCTGGCCAGGGCTGCCTGGGCTCCGGTCTTCTCTCCTCACCTGCGCTGCGAGGCGTCTGGCTGCGGGGCAGGAGGGGCCGGCGCTGCGGGGCTGTCTTCTGCCAATGGCTGGGCCGCCAGCTTGCGGGGCTGGTGCGCGCTGAAAAGCGCGGCCCCCAGCGCGCTCTCTGAGGTTCCGGACTCCTACTGACATCACGCGTGGCCCCCTCACGACCGTGCACCTCCTTGATAACAGATGAGGCCAGTGTCCCCAGAAACTCCATCCTGACCCAGCACAGCAGAGGGATGTCACCGGGTAAGGGCCCCGGGTGCCCAGTCCTATGGCCGGCGTTTGGGAAGGAGCTGGCTACAGGATCCAGATGAAAATGCTCAAGCATCCGGTGCCCGGTGCTGTCTTGGGTGGTACAGAATGATGGCCGTTAGTTGCATGTAGCTGTATGAACTTGCATTAACTAAATACAATAAATCAAGTTTCAGTTCTTTAGTGAAACTACCCACAGTTCAGGAGCTGTCTGTACGTGCGTAGATGTAGAACATTTTCCTCTTTGCCTAATGGGCTGTTGGGCATCACTGGTACAGGATCAGAAGTTACTAAAAGGGCTTCCGGGGGACCTCACTGTAGTCTGCCATAGATTGCTGGGGCCAGACCTGGACCTTGGTGTTCATCTCTCTCAAAACTTGGTTTTGTACTTTCTGTACGAAGTAGCAGGAGATTCCTTTTAAACCATTGTATTGTGTGTGGACTAAAGTGGAAGCCAATGGGTTTTCCCATAGCCTGTCTCCCACCAACTTCTTCAAGCTCCTCTCACTCAGCTTCCCCTCACTGAACATTGTCCTCCTTGTAGACCCCCTTGCTCCTCCCCTTTTCCCCATCCTACTCAGTGCCTCCATCTTAGGGCCGCCTTTGGTCTTACCGTTGCCTTAGTGTGAAATGTTCATACTCCAGTCTTCCAAACGACAGCCTCATTCCATCTCAAGTCTCCACTAATCGGTCAACTTGAGGCCCATGTTCCACTCCAGCCAGTGGTGCACACCACAGAGTATATAGTGAAGGGCTTTTTTCCTTCACAGAACTTAATGCGATAAGCAACTAGTTTGTTTTCCTGCTTTGTATTGTTCGTCTTCCTCTTAGAACCTAACCTTCATGGGGACAGGCTCTTTGCCTAGAGACTCGTTTATTCTCACCGCTTAGCTCGGTGCCTGGTGTACGCTTGCACAACAACTAGTTGGTAAATGAAAAAGAGTAGCAGCCTCTTTCATAACCCTCTGGCTGACCCTAGACAGACGGCATGGTTCTCTACTTACACCCCTTCAAAACTCCCCCCCACTGGCATGCTCTGGGTGCAGAGGAATGTTGAGGTGCACAGTGTGCTAGGTCAGGGCAGCTCTTGCCTGGGTCAGGAATGATCACCTCTTTCAGCCTCTCTTCTCTCTGATCACATCCCCAAATTGCAATTTGGATGACCTATATTAAAGCCATACATTCTAAAACAGACTCAGAACTGCATCATGGACAGATAGAAATGAGGGCAGAAATACAAATTTTTGGCCTCTGTCTATGGAGCCTCATTCACTACAGTTTAAATACCTGAAATCAGGGGTACTCTTGATCCTATATTTGTGTATGCTTACAAATGATGTTTTTGTTCTTAAACAAATTTGAGCCAGATCTTTTATTGTCTGTTAACTAATTCCTTTGAAAGCACTTCCTAAGTTTTATAGCTTTCCACCAATCTGTGGACATCTTGAAGGCAAAGATTCTGAGCCTGTGTGGTCTCATCTTTGGTACCTGGTGCATAACAAATGCTTAGAAACAGTTGAAGCTCTGCTTGCTCAAAGCCATGACCTTTTCCTCAGCTGAGGGCCATTTAATAAGGAAATCTACTCATTTGAAACTCAGCTAGAAACCATGATGTAAACAATAAAGATTTCCAAAGAAGTAAACATAAAATTTATAACATCGACTCAGTAAAACCTATGCAGGTTACATGTGAGTCCTCCATACTTCCTCACATGAGGCCTATATTTCTTTAACCCTGACACAATTCTGAATATATTGTTTTTCTTTGTATGCATTTGTTCTTTGACCACAGTAACATGCTAAAAATGCTGGTTCACCAGGTACAGTGGCAGAGGTAATAGCAAGAGAAAGTGGCTTTTCAGATCCATGGAGCTGTCTTCCTTTCCTGCTGCTGCACAGAACTCTTCTTCTCTTTTCTAAACAGAAGAACTAATTCATCACCATCCCATTTCCCCTGTGGAAAGAGGTGATGAAGGGCCAGCAACTCTCTTCTAGTGAAGTGACATGGAAGCCGTACACACGGCTTCTACTCACGTTGTACTGGTGAAAACTAAGCCATGTGGGCATAAAATTACAAGGAGGGCTAGAAACTCTGCCTTTAGCAGAAAAGTATGTGGATGCTATACTACCGCAGCAAGGAAGGCCTTTACTCAAGGGAGAAGGGGGTCTGAAAGACCAGCAACTAGAAGTCTAAATACAATACCCACTTATATTAAAGTACTTGGTTTGGAGTGGATGTTTAGAAATGGTTAGCTATTACTATGCATGTGTGCAGTTTCCATCTCTGGGTTCATGGCAACTCCCTTACCGTAGGATTTTGTAGACCAGGTCTAGAACCATGGAAACTTTCCAGAACTTCTTCCCGCTCCATCCGGCTCTGACTTCCTTAGCCAGGCAGCCCTGTGATGTGGCTCAGCATTATATAAAGTGGATAAGTCTCCATAGTGTGTCTTGGCTCTTCTTCTTCCACATCCCACCTTCTGACTTCTGCCATCGTTGTTCTGTTTGCTGGGTGGCAGGGATAGAGTCTCACTCTGTGTCCCTCCACCCCCAGCGGAGGTGCTATATTTTAGGTGCACATAACACCGTTGCTTTCTGTTGTGATTAGAGAGATCTGATTATCTACTGGTTGACTTCCAAGATTGTGAGTTACTTAAAGACTCAACCACTATTTATAATCCTCTGCCTCTAGTACCTGAGCTAGTGCCTGGCACTAAGAGTGCTCTCAGTTTGTTGAATTAAATAAAAAGATATAAAGTAAATTCATGCATTACTTTCTGACAAGTGGACTTAAAACTAAAATCAGATTTAGCACATTGTTTAAAGTAGATTCAAGTTAGATTTCTGGCTTATTCAGCTATCTTGCAAAAAGGTCACTTGTCTGCTAATTTTAATGATATTAATAAGAATTTTTTAAAGGATGTGAATTAGAAACATTCAACTAATTCTGTTGCTTCATAACTTTATTCATAATTCTATACGTGCTCATGACTCTTTTAAAAGAAATCTTTAATTCATATTTCTAGTAATATTTGTAAATATATCAACTGTAGTTTTTTTTTTTTAAACATCGAAGGAAATGGTGAGGAATCATTATCTCCTCCTAACCTGCATACTCACTGTTGAATACCTGCCCCACACGCTGCTCTTTGATCCCACAGTTTTTATCCATTTTTGTTTGTTTTTGTTTTGTCTTCTATCAGGAATTAAACTCACAACCTTGTGCTCGCAAGGCAGGCGGTAGTGCCACTGAAGGAAATCCCTGTCCCTGCTCGCGGTGTTTTCGACTTCTCCCTGCCAGACAAAGCCCTGTGTTTGATAACCCCAGGAAGACTTCATGGCCTTCAGGAAGTCTTCCAGATCCCTCAGCTAGCGGCCACCTTCCCCACTTGGTGCTCTTCAAAGGCCGCTATTTGTAGCTCTCCTACTGCACGTCACAGTCTGTATCTCCCAGAAGTGACTGATGCACGTTTGTTTTCTCTGAGAAACTTAGGGTTCCAATGGTCTGGTCTCCATTAGTGACTAGTTCATGTGACCTGGGGCATTACTTTAAGCCTCTCCATTCTTATGAATAAAACTGACATTCTAATATAACTCCCAGTGCTGGTTTGGGGTGGGCTTATTTATTTATTTAAAGCACATCAATGCCCATACCATATACCAAGCACTGTTCTAAGTACTTTATAAAGAGAGATGCTCCTCAACTTAAGATTTTTCAACTTCACCATAGGTTAGTAAAATTCGTGCTTCTGATTTTGACCTTTTCCCAGGCTGGGAAGATGCTGTCTGACCATGCTGGGTAGCAGCAGTCAGCCACAGTTCTCCATCAGTAAAGTGACCATGAGAGTCAACAGTCCACACTCTGGCAGGTATTGCTGCTAAGCTCTGATGCTTTAGAGGTTAGTTATATTAAGTGCATTTTCAGTTTTCAATATTCTTAGCTTACAACGAGTTTATTGGCACAAACTTCATTATTCGTTGAGGAGCATCTGAACTAACTCATATCATAATTTTCCTGTGAAAAACTGAGCTGAGTTTAAAATGATTTCTCTCACTTCCAGATCTACCTTCCTGTGCCCTGGTTTACAGGTAGAGACTTAAAGTAAACAGGTTTCCCATTAATTTCCATCAATAGGAGGCTCTAGAGAGGAACTGAAAGCTGGATAAGAGGGATCCCTTTGTTTGCTTTTGGTTCCTTAGTATCCTCATAGCAACAGCTCTTCACCCACTTCAGCCGTGGTTCTCACACTGCAGCATCTCCCACACCCTGGAACCAGCCCCACTGGGCCCCAAGCACTTGGAAGCTGGTTCTTGCTCCACATGTCCGGCCTCTGATGGTCCCAGCCTCTTTCTTTTATTTCTCCAGCCTGAGAGAGGGGAGCTGATTCCTGTGGTTCCTGCTGGTTCTTGCCCCTCATTCTTTCCTTTCTCAGTCATCTCACTGTCACCTGTGAAACTGGACCTGTACGTTGAATTTCTCTTGTTGAAATACCTTTTGTGGCTCTGTTTCCTCAACTTAACCTGGCCTGAAACAGGTTGGTATAATTATCATCCCCATTTCACCCATGAGAAAACAGTACCCTGAGAAATTGCACATCTAAAAAGACCTGGGAGTTAGCTTCCGATACCATGGTGGTTCCAGTTCACAACAGTGTCCTCTAATGTCCAGTCACCTCATCATCATCATCCTGTTCATACTTTTGAGCTTTGCATCCTACATAGCTCTCAGAGGGTTGGGTGCAGTAAATGTCCACAAGAAAGAGTTCATTCTATCTGACAGAGGAACAGCAAGGGGATAGCAGGGGCCCGAGTTAGAGAAACACAGGGTGAAACAAAAGCCTCTGTCTGCTTTCTCTAATCTTCCTCTGGAGGTGTTTGCAGGGTAACTGCTTCTTCCTCTCCTCCTCCTCTCCCCACCCTTGCCTGGTCCATTAGACCTTGGCTTTTCGGCTCCAGCTTTTCTATTTATTGAGTGAGCATAAACAGCTCTCTGATGTTCTGAGAATACCACAGACAGAAATGAAACAGCACTTGTGTCGCATAGCAGGAAAAAAATTCTTTATTTTTCTGTTGTCAAAAAATTTTGATATCCTGCTTTTATTGCCATCATTTTAATATATAACAAACTATATTTTAAATCACTACATTTCTAATATAGTTGATCCACTAGGCTCAACTATCACTGCATATTCTTAGCATAAAAACACTTTGAAATCTTTTCCTAAAAATGTGTTCGGCCTTCTACTCAAGTAGCTGTTGTGCCAAACATAAAGGCCTCTGGACAGAAGTATAACACCATGTTGTATTTCTCACCAGAGTCCCTGTCTGATTCTCATTTGGTCCCTCAGCTAATTCTCAACAGGCCCAGCTTGGTTCCTAGCCTGACCTACTGGGTAGCCCTTATTTTCATGGCTAGTTTAAGAACAAACAGTTTATAATCCACTTCATATGAGCCTCCACTTCCAGCCAGCAATAGGATTTCCAAAAAGGAAATGGTACCCTCGCCGAGGGTGAGCAAGGAGAGAACGAATAACCAGTACCTCCTCTGTGTTTTCTGGGCCTCAGATTTTCCAGAGATTGTTTTTAAAAACGATGTCCTGCCCCCCTTGTCAAGTGCTCACTCGTCTGACAGCTACTACACCGTTTCTCCATTATGCTCTGGGCCCCTTCTCCACCTTCTCCTTCCTCACCCAAAAGTTAGACCAAAAAGCAACTGTTGGAAAAAGGCAGGACATGGAAACAGGAACTCACAGCAGCAGCTGCTGAGCTAAGTAAGCATCTGATAAGGAGGCACAACTCTGTGCCCTCCATGTCTGTTTGGGGGTCAGGGCAGTGGCCCGGCAGGACAGAGAAGGGCTCTTTGTCCACGGTGCGATTTGCCCATGTGGCCCATTCAGCATCCCCGACCCAAGCTGCTGGCTGCTCCTCTGGCTCCTTCACGCCCACCAAGCTTGTCGAACTATAATGAGCATATCCTCCAGCTTCCTAATTGACTTTGGGATAGTCCCAGCACACTTCCATATGGAGAGAGAAAAAAATTCCCTGCTTACAATCTTATTGCTCAGTAGGACAAAACTCTTAAGCAATCTAAAGAAACCTCTAAAGAGGTTTTCACTTACATTTGAGTTATTTCCATTTTGAAGTGATTTTGTGGCATCTTTGCATGCTGTATAATTGGTAAGGTTATTAGTGAACTTGGGTTCTCTTCAGCTCTTTATCACTTCTGGTTTTTGTTTTGCCTTCTCACTAGAATTAGCCAACCCTTCTCTCAGCTGGTTTCCAGCTTTAAATCCTCTTGCCTGATCCTCTGAGCCTTCCTCAAAAGAGCTGTAATTTGTTTCCTTTGTGGATTTCCAGGTCTTGGACTTCAGCTTGTAAGTTTGTCCCTGTAACAGGCGCTGTCCGTCCCACAGAACAGGTGTTCTTTGGGCAGCTGGGCTGGGAGACTGAGTGTGCATTCTGATCACGGTCAGGGTTCCTCCTTCCAGGTTCTCCAAGGGCTCCTTACTATAGGAAGCTGTGTGCTTCCAAAGTAGGTGTGTGAGTTCTACTCTGCTTTAGCTTTGGTCTTGGTCTCAATTCTAAAAGACAAGCTTACAAAGGGTAAAACTGGAGACTGATCACGCAAGCAGTATGGACTGGAAAGATAGCTTTTTGCTTTTGGAGTGTCTTAGGTAGCTCTAGACATATTTAGTTGTCTTTTTGTTTTTTTTTTTAAACAGGCTTGATGTCTTTGTATCAATGCAGGTTTTGAGTCTTGAGCTCCACCAGCCTGTTACTTGACACTTTAATTTGCACAATAACATAGAGGACAGAAGCCAAGGTTGCCATTTCATGTTGTCATTTCACATCTTTGCCAATATAAATTTCAACTTCTCTGTATACTGTGTAAAAGCCTTCTCTTTGGAGTCAGATACATCTTGGCATGGATCACAGTTCTGTTTGATCCTAGAGGATTCACTTAATCTTCCTGAGGTTCAGTTTTATCTTTAAATAAATATGATAATAGCAGTATTCAGCTTATTAGATGATTGTAAGAAATACCTGACACTTCAGTGTTAAGTGTTACTGTTTCATCCCTTCCTCTGTGTTCCCACAGAACAATTCTGAGCATGTAATAAGTTCTGAATAAATATTGCTTAATTGCATTTGAATGAATTTTTAAAGGCTTAACTTTTGAAGGTTCACTGTGAAATATTGGTGTATCTATAAGGTAAGTAATGCCCAGAGGTAGAATCTGAATGTTCCTTGAGTTTAATTGTATTTAAATGATCAAAGAAATGACACACAATTTTATATTCTCTGTCAGTGTCGAGTTCCATGAAAATGGCAGTCATGAAGCTTTCCCATGGGCTCTGCTTGTCTTATGCTGTCTTTTGGTAACTGTTTTTTTAGTTGGTGCTGTTTGAAACTTTGCTATCTTAACATTTCTGTAGATACTCATTTTTTTTTTTCTTCTGCCGGGACAGAGGAAAGTAAGGATGATAGTCTAGAACACTTTAACACTTTCCTCGGAACACACAAATGGTTCTAGCCCAAGTGAATGCCACAAAAACTTTTTACAATACTTTAATCTCTGCTTTCTCCAGTCCCTGCTACTAATTTTAACCTGTTTGTTAACATTCTTTGTATATTGTGCTTTTTCTAGAAGAGAGGCATTTTCCTTTATGCATTCAAACTTCAGTCCATCCACCAGATATAACAGATGTAAATGTCAGCCAGTTGTAACTAGGTTCAAATTTCCCTCTGTGAGGCTGTAAGTCCCCATGTAAACCAGCAACGAACCCACATAGCCATGGAAATGTCCCAGAGAACCCTTCCTCATTTGAGACCTTTGTCTATCTCGAGCACACAGAAGACTTCCCCATGTGCAAGGAGCTATGTGATCAATAAACTCAGCCAACATGCCTTGTTACATAGCTTTAAAAACATTTGCTTTAATAAGATGTATGTGACAGGTGAAGGGAGGATTGGAGTGTGTGACTCAGAAGTATTGAAGTTTAACTGGAAGCTTTCCAAAACTCCTGGTAATTATGGAGTACATGAAATTACATAATTCTAACATTGAAAAGAACCTTCAAAATCATCTAGATTTTATAAGAAACCAATGTTGATGATAAGAATAGAAACTTTGCTCCATGAGAAGTTTTCTGGCTGTCTGAAGATACTCATCATTCTTGTAAAATGGGAGATAAATGGAAAAGTAAGAAAGACCCTCTATCTGTGGGAAGAAAGCCATTTGTTGATTAAAACAGGACCACAGCATTTAGTGGCCTTATTTTTCTCCTATCAAAAAGCTTCATGTTGAAAATTGATATTTTCCCCTTTTTTTAAGAACAAAGCAAATGACTAGATTGATGAACAGTCCATATACTGAGCATTAGAGCTATCCTAGAGAAAAAGTTCATAGAAATTGATAGACTCTGAGCTAGAGATTTTAAAAAGTCTTCATTATAAATTCCAACAAGTTCTAACCAAGCCAAGGAGGTAAAAATCCTGGAAAGAGGGAGAAGTGATAGCAGATAAGAATCATTGTAAAAGCTATCAAAATGGAAAAAATATATTTGAACTTCAAAAATCTTGCTTACTATTGTTATATGTAGTGTATATGAATGGATATTGAATAAGATTTTCCCTATTAGCCAAGGCTTCAGCTAAAGCCCCAACTAAGACCAAGAGGTGGTACTACCACAAAAGAAGCCAAAGAGCCACTAGATTGGCTTCTAGTGCTTTCTGAAGTGGCCAAAGGGATCCACCATCTCTCACACCCACACCCCATCAACAGAAGACTAGAACTCATGACTGAGGAAAATTGGTAGACAAAGGCAAAGGCCTTCAAGGCAACCACACATAGAGTGAGAGATTCTATCCGAAAGTAGACTAGTGTCTCTACCTCTGGCTAGATGCTTAGTAAGCTGCCCAAATTGGGTTGACCTCATGGGTGGAGTACCATGAGACAACGCATGAGATAGCCTGAACAGTGAACCTGGGAGGAGAGAAGTCTGAAGGCAGAAAGTGACTGGAGTAGTTGGTGATGGTGGGAGAAGAAATTGACCAGTTGGATAACAGGGTGACCTTTTCTCTTCACAATGGCCGGAATGAATGGAGATTCTTGAAGGCCAAGGGGACACCATAGAAACTGGCTGAGCAATGTACAAGTATAGTACCCGTAAGGCCCCAGGTATAGTAGTCACCATCTTCTGAAGAGAGGACAGTAGAATGAAGAAGGTATGAGCCTATTGCCTTAATTGGAGGCTGAGCAGAAGGTCATAGGAAGTCAACTAGGGAGATTTTCAGCAATATGAGGACTACAAAATGGCTTACAAGAAAACCTGTTCTTGCTTCTGAAGACACAGCCAGCTTAGAAACATTTATCAAATGAGGACCATCAGCAGTTGTGAGAGAACTATAGACTATAAATTATCTAAATAAAAAGTTTTTCCTTTTGACCCCTTATGCTAATTTTCTAAGGATACTTTAACAAATTACTATAAATTTAAGTGCTTAAAACTCACAGTTCTGGAGGCGAGAAGTCCGACATCAAAATGACAGCAAGACTTCTCTCCCTCAGACACCTCCAGAAGGCAATCTGTTCCTTGCCTCTTCCAGCTTCTGGAGACTCCAGTGATCCTTGGCTTTCTGGCTGTATCACTCCTGTTGGTCTCCATATTACCTCTTCTGATGATCTGTGTGTTTCTAACTATGGAATCAGATTAGGAGTCCACTTGGATAATTTGGAATAACTAAACTAAATAACCCAACTAAAGATCGTTACTTAATTATATCTGCAAAAAATGTTTTACCAAAAAAGTTCACAATTACATGTTTAGGGATCAGGGCATTTTGGGGGGATTATAATTCAGTCTACTACATTCCTTGTCTTCCTCTCCTCCTCTAATGCAGTAGAGACCAGAATTATCAGAACAGGGAGAAGAAACAAAATCTGTGCCCATACTTACTCTACTACCTGGAATTCCCATTCTATAGAAAACAGGCCCAAGTTTGAAAGAAGAAATTTTTAAATGAACGTGAGATTGGAACTTTAAATTACATTTCCCTGAACTTTCAGTATCTCAAAGTAACTTCAACGTTTTGAGCTCTGCCTGTGATTTTTCTCAAGGGTCATGAAGAGGAGATCTCACCAAACACAGCTACAGGGGGTGATGGGATGTGAAGAGATAGTATTTTCTGTTGAATTCCATATACTTCAGCATACTCAGTAATCTAGGAATGTTAATATTAGCAGTTTATGCTTTTCTAATATAAGAGGTCTTGGTTGTTCCTTTTTAATAGGAAAAAATAATTTAGAGAGAAGCATGCTAAGATATGTTTTCAGTGAACATTCTATGAGGGAGTTATGGCAAATATCCATGAAAAATTCAAACTACAAGATTATACTAAGTGTCAGTCACTGAAGTGGAAAGAGAGAAAGAACAAGAAGTCCTTTGAGTAGCAGGTGTCCTCGTCCACCTGCCTGACCACCAACTCCAGATGTGAGCTGATAATAAAATTACATTGAGACTATTACCTAGTTTAGCCCATCAAAATTCTGGCAATATACATTCCATCACTTCAGATTTGTAAGAGCTCTGTCATGCTGCCGGCCTCATGGAGTTCATATTAATGGAGAGCTGAAAGACAGATGGAACACTAAAGAGGCAGCTCTGCATACACAAACAGTTGTGTTCTTTTTCTGAGGTCACAGAAAATTTTGAAACTACATACTTGCCTTATAGTTGTAATATTAATTTCACCTTAGAGTTTTAATTCATTGCAGTGTTTGTAACACTGACTTTGTTAACCAGTGTATTAGCCCTGTTCACAGATTTGCATCATGTGCACATTTGATAACCTGATTGAGGACTATATTAATAGGAACTCTGGTGAGGACAGACTCAAGGGCAGAGCTCTGTGGGGAGCTAGTGTAGAACTTTAATCTAATATCCAAGAAGCAAAAGCACAGGCACCTAGCAAACCTCATTTAGTAATTTTTACAGTATTGGGTTTTTAGATTTTAAAGTTTTTTGGTTCATGTTTTTAGTACATAATGCATAATGATCATATTCCTCATGAGTAGTTGGTACAAGTACATACACACTCTTTTTAAAAATTCATTTCTTCTCCTTTTCCTCCTTTTCTCTTTATCTCTTTGTTCCCCTTCCTTTTGCAAAAGATACATCTCCTTATTTCCTATTGTCCATGCTTATTTTGCTGTTTATACTTTGGGCTTCTCATATAAGAAAAACTATGGGGTATTTAAGCTGTGTCTGACTTATTTCACGTAACATTACGGTCTCGTAATGCATCTATTTTCCTACAAATGACTTTAATTTCTCCTTCTTCACAGCAGAATAGTACTCCATCTCCTTTATTCACTCATGTCTGTCATCTCATAGACATGCAGGCCTCTTTCAAGATTCACCTGCTATGAATTGAGCTGCTAAAAACACAGGTGTGCATAGATTGCTTTAATATTATGTCTTTAACTGTTTTGGAAAGATATGTAGAAAGAATTGCTGGATAAAAATGAATTTCTATTTTTAGTTTTTGAGAAATCTCTATACTGATTTCCATAGTAAGTGTCATAGTTTACATTTCCACCAACAATATTGAAAGGTTCCTTTCCCCAGCAGCTTTGTCATTGTTTATTATTATTTGATTTCTTGATGATAATCATTTTTTCTAGAACAAAATAGAATCTCAGTGTTTTGACTTATAACTCTCTAACGTCCAAAAGTGTTGAACACAATCTCCATGTATTTATAGGTGATTAGTACTTTTTCTGAGAAATCTCTATTTATTTCAATTGTCTATTATTTGAGTCTTTCATTTTGGAGGGTCTAATTATTCTTTGAGTTCTTTATATATTCTAGATATTGGTCCTCTGAGGCATAGCTGACAAACATTTTTATCCACTCTGTAGTCTGTCTCCTCATTCTGTCAGTTGCTTTCTTTGCAGTGCAGAAGACTTTCAATTTAATATCATCCCACTTTTTGATTCTTGGTGTTATTTCCTGTGCAATTGAGAAAATCATAGACAATGTTCTTTAAGGGATGAATAGAGTTACTTGATTTTTAGCACACTGTAAAGGCTAAGAAGGAAGTCCAAAGGCCAAATACTACCCCTGGACATATTTATCCAAGTTTATCTATCATAATGGGATTACAGCTTTTTATGTCTGTGAACAACTATAAACAGTGCTTTGGATGTAGGGTGTTTAAAAGCTAATGAATATGTGTATAAAATATATGTATAAGTATAAAAATAAATGATATATAAGCAAATTAGATACTTGAGTAATTTTTAATTTTTGTTGTAAGTATAGCTTTATTAGCAAAATGGTACATTCTTAAAGAGGCAGAAGAAGAAGAAATATATTTTAATAATAAATATTCTTACATAAGAATATAGTACATTTTGTGGTTTTATATAATAATTATCTTTCATTATACCTATCATTTACACTGATAAAGAATGGACATGTTGGACCAGGGATTTAGCTCAGTGGTTTCAGCACCTGTCTTGCAAGCTTGAGGGCCCAGGTTCAATCCCCTGTAACAATATACAATATGGGGTGTGGAGACTTATGCCCAGCAGCAATCAGTACCATACACCACAGTGCCAGGCATGGTGGCTCATACCTGTAATCCCAGCACTTATGAGGCAGAGGCAGGAGGATTGCTGTAAGTTTGAGGCTGAGCTCAGAGCCAGCCTGGACTACAAAACAAGACCCTGTCTCAAAAAACAAAACAAAACAAAACAAAAACAAAAAGAATGGACATGTTGAAAAATGAATCTTGTAGGGTTTCTTTTCTAAAGTAGGAACATCAGGAACCCCTTGGTCACAGCCTGTGCCACTTGAACCTGAGGATTGCTGCTCCAGGTTCCCCAGGAATACCTCCTCCTTGCAGCTCCTTGTGTTCCAGCAGCTACTTGCTGCTGCGGCATCTCTTGCTTGCTCATGTTTAAGTCATAGGTGTTCTTCAAGGCCTGACTCATTTGTTACCTTACCTTCCAAGCTTTGCTCAAGACATCTGTCTTGTAAGCTTTTATACCACTTAAGATCGTGAGCTGTTTCTCAAGCAAATGCATTCCCAAATCTTGACATCATCTCCCAAAGACCTCTTTTTCTCTCTATGAATTCCATGATTTAAAAAAAAATGCTATCCAAAAAACTAATAAAAAGTATCATTCATTCAACTCATGGCTCATTAGGGGCAGTTTTGTGTAACTATCAATAATATCATTTTAATTTAGCATTATGGATTACATAATCATGTGAGTCATGGTCATAGTTGGAGCATTAATTATAATAATGAAGGAAATATTAAGTCAGCAGTCAGAGGTCTGACTCCAGCTGTTGTGATATACTTTTGCCCAAGGTCATGTCTGTTCTGTACATGTTCCATTGATGTATTCAAGCTGCTGGGTATCTGTAAAACCGTATCACCCACACTTGTGTCCTAGAAACTCTGGTGATGTAATCAATGAGCAATCAGAGCCACTGATGAAGATGAGATATGCACTGCTAACAGAGCTGACATTATTTTGTTCTAAAGAATCTTGACCTTTTGTTTTAGCTAATGAGATAAGATTTCAGTTTCTGTGATGTTGAAGTAGACTAGGTGGACTGAGATACTCCTACTGTAAGTCTCCCTGGCTCTTATTCTTGACCAAATATAAGCTCATTCGACACTGGCTAACTTCCAAGGTTCTGATTCTTGAAAACTTTGTTCAGAGATAATTATCCAGTGTGAACTGTTAAAGCAAAAACTTTGGAATCAAATTTAGTGTTCTCCTCTTTGAAGCATCCCTTGACTGAGTTTGCATGTAACATTTCTTATCTTTAGACTCAAGGAAACAATGAGTAAAGGAGTTAAAAGAGTAATACTGATACAAAACCTTGGGCTCACAGTTTATAAGAAAATCAGAAATACAAGAAATTCTTAATTTCATCCTTTTAAAAAAGATCCTCCCTGTTCCAAGTTCATTCATGTCAAGAGCACAAACATTTTGGCTTCCACCTGGGAACCTAGAATATCTATCCACTGCTTGTCCTTCTTAAAAGGTCATGAACTCTAGTGTTTGGTTTCGAAGTGACGTGACCCTGGAGAGAGGTCATTCAGCCTCTCAGATTCCCCTCAGCTGCTTTTGGACTGTTTGGGACTAATGAGGACATGGTAAATGCATCAGGGGTTTCCTTCTCTGCACTTTCTTTCTTCCCTCAAGATTCTTGGCTCCTTGGTCTCTACATGTTTGGGGCCTTAGTCATCTTAGGCTGCTGTAACACAAATATCATAGACTGAATGACTTGAACAACAAATATGTACTGCTCACAGTTCTGAAGTCTGGAAGTCTATGATTATGGTGCCAGCATCATTTGGTTTTGAGTAAGGGCTTTCTTTCTGCTTTCTCATATCTTTATGTGTGCAGAAAAAGAAAAAGATCCAAGCTCTCTCTCTCCTGTCTCTTCTTATAATAGTATTAATCCTACCAGGAGGCTGTTCCCTTCTGACATAATTACTTTGCAAAGGCCTCGTCTTAAAACACCATTCCATTGGGGACTCCAGTTTCATTGTTTGCAGTAGTCCACAGCGCTTAGCAACCCTCAGCTCTAATTGTGAATGGCATCTCCGTGTAGCTGCTGAAGCTCTGCTCCTTTGCTGTTTTCTGCTTGTTTTCCACACCTCACTGCTTCTGATTTCTCACAGAAAACAGCATAGAATCTTGCTCATCTGGGTGTGTCTCCTTCTCTCTGGGATTTACCTCTGGGACCTAATCCTGACTCCGCTACACCTCTCACTTGCCTTCAAACAGGTGTCTAAGCAGCTCTTCTGGTTGGTTCTCAGCAGGACAGTTGCTTTGAGGCGCCGCTGTAGTCAAAATATCAAGAGTAGAATTAATGGTGTTATAAGATGTTTTTAGAATAGGACTTCAGCACTGCTATAGGGTTTTCATATCCCTCACCACTCCTGAGCAAACAGCAGCGTGTCTTCCCTTGGCCTGTGATCAGTGTGGAGGTAGCACAACCCGCCTGCAGACCTGGGGACCTGGGCATGGGCAGGGCAGATACAGCAGCGGATAATGATCAGACACCCTTGCCCTGGACCTGCTCTCTATCCCACTGCACTTTCATGCTTGTCCCTCTTCATACCTTCCCAAGGGGAAAAAGCAGGAGAGGAAAATGGGAAGACTGTACTGACTGCATTTATTGTGAGTTGACTAGAATTCTCTTTTAATCATCAGACTGAATTGGGACTTGTCGTATGACTTAGATTTAGTCACAGAAAAAAAAAATAAAGATATTTACTTTTTTTGTGTTTTTGGTGTAATTGAGCTTGTAGCTCATGGTCATTCTTCCTGATGGAATAATATCATAAATACTTTTCTATACATTGTTTAACAATATGTCATATAAAGTTTCCTCAGACAATAATATAAATTTACCTGTTTCCTTTAACTTCTTCCTGGTATTCCTTTAAAAAAGTTACATGTAATTTATTTCTCCATTTTATCATTAATATATATCTAGGAGATTTTCAACTATTTTCTACTATTGTCTAAATTACCATATTCACATGCTTTTACTAATTAATGACAAAATCCTAGTTAAAAAAAAGTTCAGTATAAGAATATTCACATTTGAAGCTAAAAAATGTTGCCCTCATAGAAGTAGAAAGCAGAAAAATGATTACCACAGGTGCACGGTGCAGGGTGATGTTGGGAAGGGAAAGACATTGGTCAATCTTATGGCTGATTTCTAGGTGTTCTCCCCAAAGTCTCATGTGATTACAGTGTGATGTTTTGGAGGTGACTTGATCATGGTTGTGTGATACTGATTTCTGTGCTTCTATAATGCACTCACTGAGAAAAAATTTAGGAAATCAGTACTATTCATATTAGCATCCAGAAAGATTTAATACTCAAGAATTAGCCTAACCAAGGAAGTGAAAGACTTCTACAACAAGAACTATAGTACTCTCAAAAAGAAGAACAGAGAAAATGGAAATACAGCTCTGGTTCTATAGTCAAAAGAGCCATACTTCCAAAACTGATATATAGACAATGAAATCCTACTCAAAATACCAACAGCATTCCTCATGGAGCTAGAAAACACAATCCCAAAATTCATATGAGAATCCGGAATCCAAAAGTAATACTGGGCAACAAAAGTGAAAGAAGGGGCCTGATTAGGCCAGATTTGAAATTCTATTATAAAGCTAAAGAGGTGAAAACAGCACTGTTCTGGTCTAAAAACAAACATCAGGATCAATGGAATATAATAGAGGGAGCAGCAACAACACCAGGCATATTCAGCTTTGTGATCTTTTTTGTTTGTTTGTTTAATAAATTGAGTTTGTTGGTACATTTTAGGAATACATCATGATCACATTCATCGTTTAGAATTTATATATTCATGAAGAACTAAAAGCATTATACTATGTGGCATATGTGCACCCACACATTTAGCAGAAGTTTGTTTTAGCTAAATCTTGGAAACTGCCCAAATACCCATTAATGGAAGACCGGATATAGAAAATGTGGGTTTTTATTTTTTTAATAAAGTGGGGTATTACTCAGCCATAAAGAATGATAAATTAGAGATATTTATATCTAAATGGATGCACCTTGAGGCCATACTCATAAGTGAAATAAATCGGATACAGATGTGTAAATACTGTGTCATTTTGCTAGTGTAAGAAATGGCTACTGATCTTTGACAAAAGGACCAAAAACATATGCTAGAGAAAAGGCAGCGTCTGTAACAAATGATACTGGGAAAACTGGCTGCTCACATACAGAGCATTGAATCTAGACCTGTATTCATCACCATGTATTGAACTGAAATCAAAATGCATCAAAAATCTAAATGTTAAAGCAAAATCTTCTAGAAGATAAAATAGATAAAAATTTGAAAACATAGGCATAGGTAAGCACTTTCTGAGCAAAACCCCAATGGCACAAGAAATAGCATCGAGTCAATAAATAGGATCATATTAAAAGTTTCTGCACAGCAAATGAAACAACCAACAAAATGAAGAGACAACTTACAGAATGGGAAAACTTTTTTCCATCTACTCCTTGGAGAAAGAATTAGCATCTAAAATATATAAGGAACTAAAAAATAGAGCCCCCTAAATAAAAGACCAAGTCAAAACTGCACAACAGAAATGAATAACTTCTTAGAAGTACAAATGGCCAATAAATACATGGCCACTAGGAAAATGCAAATTAAAATAATGGGTATATTCCATCTTACTCAAGTAAGAATGACTGTCATTAGCAAATCAAATATGGGCTGGGGATTTAGCTCAGTGGCACCACCACCTGCCTTGTAAGCACCAGATTATAAGTCTGTTCTGCAGTGCCACAAAAATAAATAAATAAGTAATAAAATCATAACAAAATTGGGAAGGATATCAAAGACCAGGAACCTTTCTACAGTGTTTATGGGAATGTAAACTGATAAAACCACTATGAAAATCAGGATAGATTTCACAAAAAACTAAAAATAGAAGTTCCATTTACCCAGATGTTCTTCTTCTATGTATGTTCTTGTAAGAGTTAAAGACATCATATTACACCAAATGTGGTAGCACATACCTGTAATCCCAGGATACAGGAGCCTAAGGCAGGAGTATTTCTTGCAAGTTTGCCAGGTTAAAAGTGAGTTCAAAGTTAGCTCAAACTACACACCTAGACTCAGTTTCTACAAACAAAACAAGGGCCAGAAATTTAGCTCAGTGCTATTGTACCTACCTTGTAAATGCCTGAGTTAGATCCCTGGTACCACCAAAAGAACCAAAAGATGTCACATTACAGTGATACATATGCATACCCATGTTTATAGACAAAGAAAATTTGATATTTATACATAACTAAACACTGCTTGTGTATAAAAAGGATAAGCTTGAGTTATTCATAATTAAATGAATGGACCTTGAGACCATGATATTAAGTGAAATAAATCAGACACAAGAGCTTAAATACAGCTTTTTTTCTTATATAAGAAACTCAAAATATAAATAAGGAGCAAAATAAAAGATAGATAATAGGAAGTGGAGCAATCTTTTCCAAATGGGAATGGGATCAAGAGATAGGAGGAGAGGAATGGAGAGAAGAGAGAGGGATGAAAAAAGAATGAAGATCTAGGCCTGTGGATTTAGCTCAGTGGTTCCGGTGCCTGCCTTGCAAGTGCAAGGGCCCAGGTTTGATCCCCGGTAACCACATGCAACAATGCTGGGCTTGGGGACTCACGCTCAGCAGCAACCAGTACCACATACCACAGTGCCAGGCGTGGTGGCTCACGCCTGTAATCCCAGCACTTGGGAAGCAGAGGCAGGAAGACTGTTGGGTTTGAGGCTGAGCTCAGGCCCAGCCTCAACTACAAAGCGAGACCTTGTCTCAAAAAAACAAAACAAAACAAAGAATGGAAATCTAATATGTACATTATCTGCTCCCCATTTCAAATATAAACATTATACAATGCAAACCTGTACTAACAAAAATAAAAACTGAAAAAACTATACAAAGTATCTGCACTGCAAAAAAAAAAAAAACCCCATAAAGAGACAAACTACAGGATGGAAAAAATGGTCAGCTACTCCTTGGACAGAGGACTGATATCTAACGTATATAAAGAACACAAAAAAGAAAGACCCTATCATAAAATGGACAATTGAAATAAATAGACACTATTTAGAAAAAATGCCAGTGGCCAAAAATTCATGAAAAAAAAAAGTTCAACCTCTCTTGCCATTAAATGAATGCAAATTAAAACATCTATTATATACATATTCCCATTTTACAGCAGTACAACTCATAATAACTAAATCTTGTAAGCAATTCACATGCCTAACAACAGATGGATGGATAAAGTAAATGTGGTATTTGTACACACTGGAATATTATTTTGACACAAAGAAGGATAAATTAGCATCATTTTTAGGAAAATAGAGAGGCCATAATATTAAGTGAAATAAGTAAGTGAGACATAAGCTTCAATATCACATAGTTTGTCTTATATGCAAAATACAAATTGTAAATAATTTAAAGAGTAATATAAAAGATGAATAATAAGGAGACAGATCTTTTGAAAAGACAAAGTATCTAGAGAAAGAAGAAGGGACAAGGGAGGAAAGTAAAGTAAAAAGAACCAAGATGTTGGCACATATGTATCAACTTTCCATTATAAATATAATCACTATGTACAATAAACATGTACTAATAAAAGTTTTTTAATTTTAAAAGAGTGTTTCAGGGGTGAAAGACAGTTAGAATAGCCTTCTTTTAGGCTTTACATTTCTGTTCCTTCTTTAACTCTGTTTTTATTCCTGAATTCTACAAGAAGTCCTTCCATCTTTATAACACTTTCACTTTTTAACATCAGCTACCTCAAGTTTGTCCTTATTACTTGCAGATAAAATGAGACAGCTAACATAGGATAAGATCAAACTCAGGCAGAGTTACAGGTGGTGTTTATAGCTAATATACTATTTTGCTTCTTTCGTTAAAGGAATACTTATATTGTGGACAGTGTATTAATTCTTGGTAAGAATATAAAAAGCATACTCATGACTACTTACTAATTTATCCTAGTGGTAAAGAAAGGATTTTGATAGTTTGTACATCTTCTCATATATAAATTTAAAGAAGCATAACACACGAGTTTAAATATAGCTCAACTGCAAGGCTGGTTTTAGATTACTGAATTTTAGCAACTTCAGACAGTGACAGAAACTAAAGTATATTCATGAAAACTGTTTTTCTTCCTTTGCAGTGCAGAGTTTTATTACATTTTCCAGGCACCATGGAAGTTAATGTGGCCATGTAGCTGGGTTCTTTCCAGGGGAACGTGATCAGAAATTATCAGGGCTACTTCCAGACCTGGTCGCTATGAACACCCACGAGTCATCCTCTGAATGCTTCTCTCCAAGTTAGTCATCTTGGAAGCCACAAATTGAAAATGTAGGAACACTTAGAGGGAAGGGGTCTGAGTTTCTTAATTACTACTTGAAACTGAATCAAGAACTAAATAGGAACTCCTATGAGCAAGAAGCATACATCAATTTTGTAAGCTATTAATATTTCAGTTTATGCATCTCTACCGTGAGTACTATCTTGACAAGGGATTATCATTTTGGTTTATGACTAATTAGTGCACATCCCAACATAGGAGAATTTTATTAATAAATAATCTTAGAACAAAGAGGAAGTTTTCAGCGCTAATATGTCATGTTCCCAATTATTCCTTTTAAGCCTTGACTGTATGCCAAGTCTGCCACAGAATATAGTAACCTTGGTTGATTAACATTCTGAGCATTTGGAGTTATGAAAGAGGCCAGTGTTTCCAATTCCTAATTGATGAATTACACTTCTAGCTATTAGCATCAGTGAAAAAATTATTTTTCAGTTTCTGGTGGAGATTGTCACTACAGAAGAAAAACTCCCCAGGCAAGTGCCCCTACTTGTTGTTTATACAAGAATGAGTTTTCTTCAAAGACTGACTCAGATTTCAAAACATAAATAGTTAAGCAAAGATCATCAAATATGATGAGAGCCTAAGAAATCTTCAGATGTAACAGAATAATTCTATAGTTAACCCATTTAACCAATATAGATACTCTAGATTACTTAAGCCATATAATGGAGTGTGGTTGTTGCTATTAATGTTACTGTATTGCTATCAATTTATATTTTAAATAATAAAAATAACTAAGATCAGATGGAATAAATTATCAGTAGAATGGAAACATACTTTTTTTCTTCCTATGTAATGTCTCCTTAACTTAGAGTCAGAATAACTGGTTGCCAGTGTAAGAGAGGAAAAAGGAATACCTTTCATCACTGTCACTCATCAGGGTCATGACTGACATCTCTAGTGCAGAAGTTTAACAAGAGAAAAGCATAACAGATTTATTTTGTCAAAATTGTATGTGACACAGAAATAAAGACTCGAAGATCTAGAAAAATTGTTTGTTTTTATGTTAAGATTTCAGTGAAGAATGGACAGCCACATAGAAATGTAATTAGACAAAAATGATATGACTTACTAGTAACAGGCTGGAAAGGGAAACGCAGTAAGGCCTGTCAGGATTGTCTTGGCTTTTCTGAGTGACCTTCCTTCCTCTCTGGCAGAGGGAATGAAGGTCCTTTGATTTATCAGACTAAGTAAAGGAGAGAATTTCTTTATGGCCAGCTCTTACACAGAAAAGAGGAAGAAAGTTTAGAGAAATACTTCTAGTTTTTATGGCTGCCTTTGAGGGAGAAAGGCCTCCATTTCTATGGCCCACCTTGGGGAAGATGAATTCTGGCAGCAGAAAGAAGGATATGAAAATATCAGACAGAGGCTTTGGTTCTGGTGTTTTCCAATGTCCTTCAGTGCAAATTACCATCATAATTAAATGCCATAGGGTGCCATTTTCTGAGCCTGATACCTGCCTGCTGGCACCAGTTTGCTGAAGAAGGCACAGCTCTCTGCTTCACTGCATCTTGATAGCTTTAGTGAAGTAGGAAACTCCAAACAAAACAGGGAGAAAACTGAGTCTCATATATTGGAATCCACCACCTCAGGTCGCCCTGAACGGTCAAGACTGTAGCACATCCAGCATGAGAGTCTAGTTAGCCTGTGGGGAGTGAGCGTAGCTGCGAAGTAAAGATTTGGAGGCACAGGTCAGTTGCAACTGATTAGACCTGATTATTTTAAACTAGGGCTAAAGAACGAAAATCCAAGGTGCAAGCAGACTTCATGGCCCTATTTTTGCCTTACAGATGAGCAAATACACTCATGAGCATTTGTCCCAGAGAAATGGAAACATATGTTAACAAAATGCTCATAGCAACTTGATACATAACAGTAAAACACTGAAGCAAGCAAACCAATACTATTCAATAAGTGGATGGCTCAATGAACCATGATACATCCATACTGTGTCATCCTATTTAGCAATTAAAAAATGATCTATAAAGCTGAGGATTTAGCTCAAGTGGTACTGTTCCTACCTTGGAAGCACAAGAGCCAAAGTTTGATCCCTGGTACAAAAAAAAAATGTGGATATATGTTAACAACTTGTATAAACTTCAAGGAAGATACGAGAGCTAAGGGACTATATACATACAATTTAAACTCTTTAAGTAGTGCTTAAATTAATACTGACTTCTTCGCAATTCCAACTCCTGGCTTCTCTTTTGAATGAATAAGTGTGGTACAAGTCAGATGACCAAGTAGCAGGAATGACATTTCACTGAGAGAAATCCTACCACACACTTTTGATGTTTACGTAAGTCAGAAGTTTGATTGCAAAACTGGTAATTACATATGTGTGATAGTTTCGGGATTGACATGCAAAAGTTAAGGCCAAAGCTGGGGATTTTGCTCAGTGTCACTGTGCCTGCCTCCCAATCACAAAGTCCTGAGTTTGATCTCCAGCAACAACAACAAAGTTAAAGCCAAGTGCACACCAAGCCAGGAGTCAGCCAAATCATGTTAATGATTGACATCATTAACACTATTTTCTATGTTACACAGTTGGTATTTTCATATGTTGCTATTATTTGTAACAGCTATTCTAAATAATCAGACATTTGCTTTTATTGAACACATATGAGATTGTCAAATTCTTACTCATAAATTGGCAACATGTGTTCGTGATTCTTCTTTTTTTTCCCTGGACAGATCAAAACCTTTTTGTGGATAGGAGTATTTTTTTTTTAATGTTCCCTTACGAAGAATTTCTTGCACTATGTTCTTTAGGTGCACATAGTGAGCTGGACTAATTTTTAGGCGATCATTTTATTTGCTTTTTCTCACTTTCATTTGATAAATGATAAGGCTGAGGCTGAGAGCCAGGAAATATCTTCATTGTGCAGTCCCTTGCCTATGCTTACATGTGTACATTTGTTCTAAATGAAGGATAATGAAGATTTTATGTGAACATTAGACCTAGAAGGTATTTTCCAGGCCAGGGTCACACAAGTAAGTAATTGATGACAGAGCCAAGAAAAGAACTGTCTCCCAACTCCCAGTGGTACCTCTATGACCGGAAGGGGTAGTTCACTACCTTTGTGAGTGACTCTTGGCCATTGTTGACTCAAGGATGCCTTAGCAATGAGTGAGAGCTGCTTAAGTCAAACACATTTCCTACCCCAAGTACGGAACTCTTAATGGAGACTTCCCAAGATGACTTGTTGAGTTACTGAATTCAAGTTGTTTCTACTACTGATGGAAATTTTCAAAGGGGTATTTATAGTTTGTATAGTGCTCATTACCTTTTAAAACTCAGCAGGTTTCAGCAGCTATCATTCCTGGGATTGCTGGCTTCTGAGAATATGGCCTGGTGCATTTTGAACTCCAGGCATGTGCATGTTTATGCCCTTGTGTCGAGCAACATAGATTCTCTGCTGTGGGAATGAAGACCAAAAACTCCTTGGACTTAAAACCAACAAGCAACACGCCAGACTCCACATGCCCCATCAGGATTTCCCTGGAGGTGAATTCTCCAGACTTTAATTGTGAAGTAAAGAGACACTAAGTACTTACAGGATTTAGTAAATGCTGAACTTTCACTGCTGCAGAATGTTTTTATGCACATCAGTGTTTACCTTGCCTGAGGAGGAAAGCTTTTCCTCCCTGGAGCAGTTTTTCTCCACCAGGGAACTTGCTTGGAAAGATCAGTTCAGTGACTCTGTGTGTGTATGTGTGTGACACAGATTTAATTACTTTGCCTAAATAATACAAAACAAACTATGACTGGACTAACATGTATCAACAGTTCATTTTAGCGAATTAAATCAGTTATGAACAGTTTAATTAGACAAGTTAACAAAGAAAGATACAATGTAAGTTGAAGTTATATTTAGTTCTCAAATGTGATGGTTCTCCTTACAGTGATTTCAGAGACAAAAAAAAAAAAAAAAATTGCAAATATAAACCTTTCAGTTCCCATTCCCACCACAAAAGCCCCGGGTCAGCTGTTAGAGACTAGAATTTGGAAGAAGAATTGGAGTTATGAGAAAGTATGAAAAAGAAAACAGAAAGTTCTACCTAATATAGAATTACAACAGAGAGAAGAGATGTTATATTCTAGGTTGACTAAATTGGGGGCAGTTTTGGAGCTCATCAAGGGCAAAGAGCGAGTTCCATGCTCACGAGGTGGTAAAAGCACAGGAGATAGGAAGGACAAATGTTTGATAACTTTTATTTTTCATTACCTCCCTGATGTTTTCTAACAGATATCAATAAACCTTGAAATTTTACTTGAGTTATTTTAAATTCAGAACTAAAATTATTTTAGTGTGAAACTATGCAACGATGGAATGAGCAGGCAGACTTACCAGGTTTACATATTGAATATTAAATAGCTGGCATGTTTCAATATTAGCTGTCATATATATATTCATATAGTTTCATGTCTAAATGTGTATTTAGCCTGATCTGTTATCTAATGAATACTTTCAAGTAAATTGAAAAAGGAGAGTGACTGTCTTAGAGCAAATCCATCTTCCTTACTGGGAGAAAATAAAATCTCACTTCCACAGTAACTCTAAACAAGCAAAAAGATAGTATTCTCACATCAAAGTTCTAATCAGGATATAGATTAAAAAAGGGAAACAGGACCTCAGAAAGAGAAAAGCAGGTATTCACAGTCATGGACCCTGCAACTCATTACATATTCTTTTGAGAAGGCATGTGTCACCTTGTTTTCATACAATTACTAAAATAAATTGTCTGATTCATGCATTTGGTTAGTAATACTTCTGGGAAATTCCATAGTAGTGATCTTAGTCATTGCTTGGGTCAGGAACAGCTTTGTAAACTAGGTCCTCATCCTGGAAGCATGTCTACACATCATAATACTTATGACTTGTAATTTTACAAGTTCATGAATCTTCTGGAAACTGGCTTCAAAATTTCTGTCTTTCTAACACACCAAAAGCCTGCAAAAGAGATGTCCTTGTCCTGTTATAAGCCGTAAAATCCAAAGCATTGTGGTTCTTCTTTTATTATTACAATGTTGTTATACTCAAGATAGATAAAAAGCTCTTAAAGATATTGCTCATCCAGTGCCAAAAAATGTTATGCAGCAAGTAAAATTAGAACCAGCATTTCTGTGGTGTAGCATGTTGAATCAAAGAAAGACTTCTTAGCACTCCTAGGTAGTTGAAAAGACATGGAGTATTTCCCTACCCCACAGAAAGAAGTGGCCAAAAATCATGGAAAAAACAATTGAGCATCTGTGGAGTTGCAATTAATTATTTCACTTAGAGTTTTTAAATGCATACATCTTTGTTCCATAGCCTGAGGGAGCTCTTAAGCAAATTATAGTGTTTTGGATCAAAGTACAAATCAACAGCAGGATTAGATTTTTTTCCAACTGAATGTAAGTGTAGAAGTTTTTAATGGAAAAATTTTGTCTTTATAAAGTTAAAATGTGTAGTAATTCTTTTAGATTCATCACTGTAATTGTTGTATGTACACTCATTCTGCTATCAGGAAATACTTATTACAGGATTTAAGTGGGATCCTCTATATAAGGCTTTACTACAGGATCTAGCATGTGGAAAGAGCTTAGCAAGGAGTCCTATCAGGCCCTCCAAAGACATCTGCTGCTCTGTGGATGCCCTCCTGTTGCAGATGACTTTGAGTGGCCTACTTGCCCATACAGACTCTGACCCATGGCTGGAGCAGAGACCTCACTGAATTCCAATGCTTGATTTATTTGTATGTCTTGGTGTTTGGTTACAACAGGAAGCACATCAAATGGTAACAATGTCTTTTAGCTCCTCTTCTCTGGTTGAGAGAACAGGTCTAATACCACGTCTGATCCTTTCACCTCAGGAATAGACTATCAGGAAAACTCCCTAGGGATTATGTCCTCATTCTCGCCTGTTGTGTCTCCCTTCACTGTCCTTCGAGTGGGGCACAGAGGAAGGGAGGAGGCACCTAGGAGTCCTTGAGTCTGAGCTTGCCCGGTCTGACACACTGTAGACTTAGACACATTGCTAACTCTGAGCACTGACCTTCACAGCCAGCAGGGAAGTTAGTCACCATGAACATCATCTGAAGGGCTTATAATGTATTTTCTATTTGAAATCTTTAACCTATTATCCTGATCTACCTTTCCAGTCTTTTTTTCTTTTTGAGACAGGGTGTTTGTTGCTTTGTAGTTCAGGCTGGCCCCGAGCTCAGCCTCAGACTCACATCACCACAATCCTCCTGCCTCTGCCTCCCAAGTGCTGGGATTACAGGTGTGAGCCATCACACCCGGCACTGTGGTATGTGGTGCTGATTGCTGCTGGGCGTGAGTCTCCACACCCAGTATTGTATGTGGTTACCAGGGATCGAACCCAGGCCCTTGCGCTTGCAATGTAGGAGCTGGAACCACTGAGCTAACTTCTAGGCCCTACCTTTACAGTCTTATTTCTGCTGGTAACTTTCCCATACCTTACAGTTCAGCTAAATTAAATATTTGTGGTTTTTTTCACACTTTGGCTTGAACCTCTACTTCTTCCTTGAACTCTAAAATTGCATATTCAACTGCCTGGTTAGAAATTCTATGTGGATGGGGAAGAGGTGATCTCAAACTTATCTTGCTGAAAGTTACACTCCTGAATTTTCTTTTATTTTTTATGAGAGTCAGACTACTTGCTGGGAAGGTGAAGCCTCTGTTTTGTTCATCTCTTGGGCAGATGGGTGTGTTCAGCCTTAGAATTGCAGTTTGAGTCTTGTTGAGCAGGAGAGATTTTCCCAGATAGAACTACATGGATTGGTCTCTACTCTGAATCTCTTAGCTGAAATTTGCTTCATTGCCTGGGCAAATCTGGCTTACTTATCATGTTTTGGTTTTGATGTCATTTCATTCACTCATTTCTCAAATGATTCTCTCAGTGCCTCCTCTGCTCTGATGGTTGGGCATAAACCTGGAGCTGCACATATGACCCAGGGTCCTGGCCCTCAGGAACAGTGAGCATGAGAACAGGGAGACTTCTACAATAAAATGCAAATGAATAATAAAGTACTACCAGACCATGGAAAGCAGCAAGAAATGATAGCAAATATTTCTGAAGAAAAAACTACCTTTTTTCTACCATTCTTTAGATATTATTCTATCTATAGGCAGTATCATCAAAAATAATAAACTTTTTATACCCTCAGAACTTGCATAATTGTGTATGAATTATTTTTATTTAGCTGATAAATACTGGATTATAGAAACCACAGGTTCCTATAAATTTACCCCTCCTACTTCTGCTGCCAAAAGTTCTAACCAACTTCCTTCAACCACTGTGTTCCTGCGTGGATGAGTTCACTTACTAGACCTTCCTGAGCTGCGCCTAGGCTCTCATCCACCGCTTTATACTGACACTATATTAATCCACTAGCGTGTTTTCTAATAATCTGTTGAGTTCATTAAGTCGGGGGTCTGAATGCTGAAATTTTCAGCCAAGTTGTTTGGCATTAGCTCCTTTCCTCTTAGAATAATATCCCATACAGTGAGTCTTTCTCGGAATGTGTAGTCTTACTGAGCGCTTTGCTGCATTGTGCCTTTACCCACGATGAGCACATGTAGCTTTTCTCAGCGACCCCAGGCTAGCACCAGTTTTACCTAGTATCACCCCCTTTTTCCGGTGTTGGTTTTTAAACCAGAGGCTGCTATCATGTCTATCATATGCTTGTGTGCAATTTGGATACATGTTTTCTATCCAAAAATGTTGCACTCCACAAGACACAGTTAAGTAAGTTCCTTTGAAATGTACCTTTGTCTGACATGCCAAAAAATTTTTAAAAACAAGACAATCCAGAAGTTTTTCTGAGCTACCCTTGGGAAATGTTGGTGGTCTCACTTTAGTGTACGATCCTACCATGGTACACCTAGTGGAAAGATTTGCTGTGGTTAAATTCTTCTAACCATTACATTTAATCATAGGGTATGCAGGGGAGGCCTCTTTGTTCTGTACACAGTTCCACCACATACTTCTGTGATTCCTTGTACTTTCTCTTTACTGAACTTTGCCCACTTGAAGTAATTTGGTTTACTATTGGGTATATGATAAATTATTTAAAACTTATTGCCTCTGATATCCTCTAATTCTGGTGTGGATAAGGATGGTTCTGGTAACTGCATCTCCCAACATCAAGTAAAGTACCTGAAACAAAGTAAAAGCCCAACATACAGACAATAAATAATTGAGTAACTTCCCTGGTCATCAAATAGTGAAAAGATCTTGTGGCATTGTCCATCACAAGAGGAGACAGCTCTCCTTTAGATAAGGTCTGTGAACTCTGCTATGGTCTCCCATTTGCTATTTCAGTAACTCCTAAAACCCAATTACTTGGAAGACCAGTTACCTATATAGAATTCCAACAACTAAGGTTTGTAAGGTTTCTGTGCCTGGTGTCACACTCTTGTCAGGCTGTGGATATTCACTCATAGTCTCTTTCAAAAGTGCCCATCATTGCTGTAATGAGGTTCAAGACAGGAGGTGCTTTCTTTGAAATTTCTCTAACGCAGCAGAACACAGACAATAAAGCTATTCTCCTCTAGCTTAAGCAAAGCTGAAGTGAAAACAGGTCGTCCCTCATACTTCCTCCCATCTATGTCCTGAGCCACCTCTTTTCTGAGCTCTTCCTCCTGACTTGAGCCCTCTTCTCCACGGTCTTCCCCAGAAGGCCAGCCCCCTCAGCCTGAATCTTGCTTTCTTCTCTCCCCAAAACCCCAATTTTAATGCTTTATTCTCTACTTCACAGAGAGTTATAATCTTTTTATGTTGCCCCTAAATTATTTATACATTGAGTTTCTCATGTAAGAGAAACTATGTGATATTTAACCTTCTATGTTTGATTTATTTTACTTCAATTTATGGTCTCAATATGCATCCATTTGCTCACGAATGACTCAAATTATCCTTCTTAATGACTGAGTAGCACTTATTGTGTATAAACACCATATTTTGTTTCTTTATTCATCTATTGCTAGGTATATAGGCTGCGTCCAAGATTCAACTATCATGAGTGATTATGAAATAACTTTTTAACACCTTACTCTTGTTTCTTTTTTTCACTAGCTTTCCCTCAACCCCCCTTCCCCTTTTGATTTATAGAATCTTTTTTGTTTCATTTTTCCTTCTATTCTTTTCTTCTTTTTTCTTCCTTCCTCCCTCCCTTCACTCTACTACCCCTTTCCATATCAAAATTTTCTTCCTAATTCATAAGATCCATTATAGGACCAGGGATTTAGTTCAGGCACCGTGAACTAAGGTACCATGCCAACCTTAAAAGCACAAGGGCCCAAGTTTGATCTTCGGTACTGGAGAAACCATGTAATATTTGAACAGGTGTGTCCTTATTTCACTTAAGAGTATGGTCTCAAAGGGCATCCACTTACCTAGTAATGTCTCAAGTTTATCCTTCTTCGGGGCAGAGTAGTACTCCGCTGTTTAAGAATATCACATCTTTATCCACTTATTGGTCGATGTTCCTTGGTTTAGCTATTATAAACTGTGCTGCTATAAACATGGTGTGCATGTATATTGCTGTGATATGATAATTTTAATTCTCTCAAGAAGGTTTCAGGAAGTAAAATAACTAGGTCAAGTGGAGCCCCTAGTTTTAATTTTTATGGAATATCCACAGTGATTTCTATAGTGGTTGTACCAGTCTACACTCCAGCAACAGTGGAGAAGAGTTCCTTTTTACTTATAGCCCCACCAGCATTTGTTATTGATTTACTGATAATAATAATTCTTTCTGGAGTGAGAATCTCAGTGTTATTTTAATTTGCATAATGATCAGTACTGTTGAACATTTTTCCATTTTTACTTCTTTATCTGAGAAGTAATGCTATACTCTAAATAGAAAAAAATGTTTTCAGCAAAGAACTTTAAGTTAGCTTATTATATTACTTGTTCTATAATGAACAGTTTTTTCCACAGAGAAGCTAATTCCATGAACTCCTTATAGCTTTTTTCATTTGTTTGTTTTTTTGAGACAAATTCTTACTAATAATTTTGGCTGGCCCTGAATTCACTATGTAGCCCAGGCTGTCCTCAAACTGATGGCAGTCCTCCTGCATCAGCCTCCCAGGTTTGGGGGTTATGGGTATGTGCCATCATTCCTGGGTTCTTATAGCTTTCAAATGGTTTAGTACCACTTGAGCACCCTTTAGGTGCCACTCATGCTTTTAGCCCTGTGCATATATATACTCCCTTGTTGGTGCAGTAGATTCAGAATAATTAAAAATTGACTGAAAAGATAAAGGAACAAAATTGAGTTACTTCAAGTGTTCATCATGTGTGTTCATTTGGAATGCTTAGCTATTTGAAAATTCAAAACAGAGAGACAGAGTAGCTGGGGTGATTATTTGAAAACATGTACATTTGAATATTATTCATAGGACATTCTCTGGTATGTTATATGCATCAGAGCACACTTAGATTGTTTTATATTTTTAGTATAGTTTTAGAACTGAATGGTAACCACACAGAAATTATTTAGAAATTCTTAGACTAAGGAAAGGTATTTAAGGAAGGCATATTTTGTTAGTGACATTATTTAGAATTCTCTAGCCTTGAAAATAATAAGAAGCAGACCAATATTTAATTAATTATCTTAGTTTTAAAATTCTCTCCTAACTATGCATCCCTTCATTGCCAGCCCTGGGGACAGACACTTCATTATCACTCTTCTGTTCATAGCAGGTGACATTTTCTGTGCAATACGGAGAAAATAATATGTATTTCTTGAAAGTTATTGCTTTGTTTGTTTGTCTTGAGACAGAGTAATTCACTCTGTAATTCAAGGTGTCCTTAAACTCTAGCAATCCTCCTGCTTTAGCCTCCCAAGTGTGACAGGTGCACACAATCATGCTGGGCTTAAACACTTCTAGTATTGACATCATATTGCTTTGCTTATGCTGCTTTACTTAATCCTCACAACGACTCTATTAAGTGAATAATATCCTTATCTCTAGTTGTTAGAAGAAGATATTGGAACTCGGAGAAGTGAAATAGCTTGCTATATGTTTCCTCAGTGAACAAGGTCCAGATCTGAATTTAGGACCTTGATACTTCAAATGGTAGGTAACTGATCCAGCCTCTTCGAGCACTGCACACCATCTGTGGACAGGTATAACCATGTGTCTCACACACTTTTCTGTTATCTGGCCCTTGTCTGTTCTTCCTGCTTCATTTCCAACTCTTCTTTATCTATCATATGAGATTCTGGCAAAGCTATCTATACACTGCTGTTTTGCCTTCAATTCTACATTTCTCTTGACTCTCTCCTACTTTTTAAAAATCAAGTTAGACATTATTCCCGGGAAAATTTCTTTTTTTTTTTTTTTTTCGAGACAAGGTCTCACTTTGTAGTACAAGCTGCTCATGAGCTCATCCTCGAACTCAGCAATCCTCCTGCCCCTGCTTCCCAAGTGCTAGAACTGCAGGTGTGAACTACCATGCCTGGCATTGTGGTATGTGGTACTGATTGCCAGTGGGTGTGAGTCACCATGGCCAGCAGTGTTGTATGTGGTTGGGGAGGGATTAAACTGAGGACCTTGCTCTTGCAAGGCAGGCACCAAAACTACTGAGCTAAATCCCTGGCCTAACCCCAGAAGATTTCTTAGTCTCATCTTTTGCCAGTGGCCACACTTGGGTTAAGAAATTCCCCTCCACATTATATTCCTCTAAAGTCCTCTACTCACCCAGTAAAAACTGTTTATATGCTTGCCCCTTCCATCCATTAGGAATCTTCCCCTAGTGGCCAACACTATTTCTAGAATGTTGAGAAGAAGTTCAAGAAATATTTCTGAATAATTTAGAAAAACTGGATCTTGGAAATGGTGGGCCCCCCAAAGATCACCTAGCTCAGTCACCTGTTGTGTGCTTGGCTCCTTCTGCAGTGTATGATTCCCTCCTCCTGAAGACTCATAAAAGTGCTTTGCACATTGATCATGACCTTGTCTTTTTGCACTGTACAGATTTATCTGTGGTGTACTATTGACTTCATCTGAAGGGTGTCTCTGGTCTTGCTAATAAGTGCACTTAACTAATAGTTGGGCAATGTAATTTTCTATCTTAATAAATAGAAAACCAGGAGGATTGGGAATGCTATCTTTTGGGGGGAGAGTGTTATCTCTTAACAACCAACTTCTACACTCAAAATTTTAGGACTAATTAATTAACAATTACTGAAGAAGCCGCCCATGTATTATGAGGCTTCCTAGTCTGAGCAAGTGAAAAGATCATAGTACAGTAAATGTGAGTGAATGGGGTTGAGGAGCATCTTCTCCTTACTCCTGAAACCCTGTGAGAGGCAACCATTATCTAAAGAAGGTCTTTGACAGTTGCTACCATGGAGATCCCCTTGGAAAAACATTCCTATGCTGTTATTTGTCTGATTCATTAATCTGAATTTTCATTAGTACAGAGCAAAGTATTCTGCACAAGGCCTGTGAACCTCAGTATTTCAGAATGCCTTAATTTGATACATGCTTCTGGCTCAGCGGGGACAAAAGTCAACATGGAAGATGTTTTCATCCTGAATGCCACAATGTGATGTGGTCAGCCAGGCCTGCCCGGATGGCGTCCCCTGTCCAAGTCCTACAGCAGGTCAGAATGTGTTCAGGAAGTGTGAAGGGGACGACCTGGGGCTCTCTCTCCCTTCCTGCTCCTCTCCTGTGAATCAGATGTTGAGGCTGACAGACCTCTGTACGAGATTAGCAGGCTTTCTCCAGGCCTTTTCTCTTTCCTCTTCTTATTGTTGTGTTTGCTTTTCTGAGTTTGCTGTTAGGGCTCTGTGTACTGAACAAACTTTCTGGCCTGTGGATATATTTGCTCTGCTGTATTACAAAGTGAAGGACTATTTACACAGCATCCTTTAGCACCTTTCAGGGACTAGAAATAGAAATGTGCCCTGGGCCTCTAAGCCCAAGAAACTGATGTATTCTGTGGTCAGAAAATGCAACAGTTCTTACACCAGAGCCAGAATGTGAGTATCTCAGAATGCCAAGGTTTTGGTCACGACCTCCTGAAAGGCAGCAATGAGCCTCGAGACACTAGCATGAAATACTTTTTTCAAAGTAGCCATAATGAATAGGCCTCTCAATCCTAAAGTAAAAAGCCCATCAGTGCTCATGTAACTGTTAGACTCCCAGTTTTGCCATTTGCTCGTTATGATTCTCAGGAAAGATCAGGTCTGTGCTTGCATTTTTCCATCTCTGTTGGGAAAAATAATATTTTTGAGGCTGTTGTAATAGCAAGAAAAACAATAAAGAGTAAGCACTTACCAAAGTATGTGGAACATGATCTTTGTCGCTTTGTCATTGGCTGTTATTTCTGATGTACATTTTCTCATTAGTACCAATTAATTTCCTCTTTACTTCTGATTCTTCTGCTCTAGCGATGATTGGTTGACTTTTCCAAATATATAAGCTTCTTTATTATACTATTAAAAACTTATTTTGACTATGCAATGATACTGTTACATAAAATCTTTCTGTAACAATTACTGGCAGTCATCTTTTAGTGCCATGAAAAACAAAAGCAAACTCATGCACAATACTAAAGTTAATAGTTTTAATATTCTACTTTCATCCTTTGGGGAAGGATTGGGGGTCAAAGGACTGATGTTCTACACAGATGCCTACATTACAGTTGGGTTCTGTTATATTTGATTTCACATTTCAACTTCAGAAAAGATTATGTATTTATTTCACTTCACTAAGCCTCGGCTTCTTTATTGTGAAGTGAGTTCCTACTTGTTTGGGTGGGGGAGCAAGCCGAGTTCCCCACGTGTCTGGTAGGTGGTCTGAGTTCAGTGAGTGACAACTGTAATCATTACTGATGACAGCTTGCTGCCATCAATTGAACCAAATCAATTGCTCATATCTCAAACTAAGATTACTGATGTATTAGAACATTTCCTGGTCCTATTTGGGCCTTATTTATGCATTTACTTGCTCTTTATTAGTAATAACTTTAAGAGTTGCCATATAAGTTAGAGAGAGAAAATCTGCAAAGCAAACAAATGAAAACAAGCCAAGAAATGTAGAGTAACAAAGATGGAGCACTCAGCTTTTTGTGGAAGGTGGGATGCATATCTCATGTCTGATCTCCGTAGAAGGACTAGCTTGCCCAAGTAAAGTATCTTAAGATGCTTTCTGTTGTACCTGAACACACCTATGGATGGTTAGTTACTACGTGAGTTTTAAATTGTCATGGTTACTTTTCTAAATATCCATGGGAGAGTGGAAAATCACTCAGTATATCAGTGTTCCATGGAATCATAGTCTAAAGACATTAATATGAGTTTTTTAAATCTAAATGAAGTTTCCAGGATCATCCAACCAGTATTTTCTGCAGTGTGGAGGGTGTATTTGAGATCATTTTATGCTATAGATGGAAGAGGAGTTTAAAATCTTTACTATTGGGCCAGGGATTTAGCTTAGTGGTTCTGGTGCCTGCTTTGCAAGTGCAAGGGCCTGGGTTCCATCCCAGGAAACCACATATAAAAAATTGGGGTGTGGAGACTCAGGCCCATCAGCAATCAGAACCACATATCACAGTGTCAGGCATGGTGGCTTACTTGTAATCCCAGAACTTGGGAGGCAGAGGCAGGAGGATTGCTGTGAGTTCAAGGCTGAGCTCAGGGCCAGCCTAAACTACAAAAGTGAGACCCTGTCTCAAAAAAACCACAACACTATTATTATTTTAATCTATGCTACAAAAAAATGACAAAACACATCAAATCTATCTTTTCACAGATATTTATTTAGGAAGAGGCCAAATTCAATTCAGTTTTTTTTTTTTTCAAAAAAAGGTGTTTCCAATATTTATGGAGAAGCTTTGTATAAAATCAATGATTTTGTTATAGGCAGCTAAGTTAGACAAAAATTAATGTACAGCCAGAAAGGGAATGAGTTCTCACTGAAGTCAGTGAGAGGTGCAGACATTAGATTTGTGGCTGGAGGCACACTGGAAGACAAGGCCTTGAGATTAAAATCTCAGTGGCCTCATTTACATCCTTACCTAAGGGGTGAGCTGGAGCTTGATATTAGACTGTGATTGGCACTACCCTTTTGGAATTTTCCTTAGAAAAAGATCATTATCTCACTAGAGTTGGACCATCTCTAAGCCACTAAGGTTAAGACTACTTTGTTACTGGATTTTTCCTTTTTTATCTTCAAGTTTTTTCTCCCTTTCTTTGTTTTCCCAATGACCCCCCCCCTCCGCCCCCAGTTCCTCTTTCCCTGTGAAGATTTTGTTTCACAAAGCTTATGTATATGGGAGGTGGAGGGGCTGAAGATAGGGCATATATCATGCACAGATACACATTCTTAATGATGAATGTGATTATAATGAATACTTAAAATGCACCAATAAACTCAATTTTAAAAACTACCAGGACTACTGAAACTAAAAACAAGATTAAAACTATAGATTATTGATCAAGGATAATGATGTCATCAGTGCACCCTTGCTACATGCCTTGCTTTACTTTGGGGTCAATATTAGCTAAGTGGCTATATTTGTAATCTTCTTGGTTGATTAAAACTTGACCCATGTTGTCCAGACCTCATGGTTTTGCCCTATTAAACATTCTTGGAGAGATGAGCCTGGCAGCAGACAACCTACTGGGGACCCTCCTGTCTCTCAGGAGCTACTCCTATTCCTCATTCCTGTTCTCCAGTAAACCTTTCCTACTCTTAAGCTCCTTTGTTTTTTAAATTTATTATTTTTTATAAGGGATATGAACTCATCACATTTGACGTCTAGCAGGTTGGGAGTTATATCTCTCCTATATAAGTTCCACGAAACAGTTACAAAGTATGATTAAAACTCTGTAAAAACAGCAATAACAACAAAACAGAAAACAATTGCTTGAATTATTTGAAGGCCCTAAGGAGTGAAAAAAAGCTGGTAAAGTGGAGATACTTTGCTTCTTAAAAGAAGGATCCACCAATATATTATGTGCATTGATAAGGTATGTTAGAAATTAGACATATAAAAGTAGATCAAGGAAAAGTGACTTCTAGTAAATTGAAGAATCAGTAAATATAAGCCAACTGTATGATGGGGCAAATGTTGGAATAAGTGTGTAAGAACTAGTTTCCATAAATACATTCAAGGAATTTAAAATGTGAACAAAATTAATAAGTAAAAGGAAAATGTTAACAGAAAATTTTAAAATTTTAAAAAAGAAACCAATGAAAATTATAACTACAAAGAGTAGTATCCCAATTTTTTTAAATCTTAGGGTGAACTTAGTAGCTGAATGAAAAATTAGTAGCTTTTTAGAAATACCACTAGAATTGAATTTAAAAATAAATAATGGAATAAAAAACAGAGTCTTAGTAAGGTGTAATCCAATGTCAAACAGAAAGGTATTTAAAAATATGTTTGATAGTTGATAGTAGGCAAAGTTAGATAAAGAGAAAGTAGATTAGTGGTTGCCTAGAGCTGGAGTATGAAGAAGGTCGGGGAAAGGCTGCTAATGAGGACAGAATTTCTGCCTATGATGATAAAAGTGTTGTAGTGGTGATGATAGTGAAAATCTGTGAACACACTAGAAACCAGAGTTGCAAGTAGGTGGGTGCTGGGGTATGTGAGTTAGAAGTATAAAGCTGTTAAAAGTATTTTTTGAAGCAAAATGGGGTAAAGGAGTAAATAATGAGGGGAAAAATCATGAGATTATAACAAAAAAGAAAGGAAATAAAGCTTATGTATATAGGGAGCGGGGGTGGTAGGGGGGGTAGTGGTATAGGAAGAAATGAGAATTAAGTTGTGTCATATACTGGTTCAAATTCTCATTGTTGAGTGCAACTATGATGTGTATAAGTAATGTACCAATAAAAATTTCAATTAAAAAATACTTTTTGAAGATGGGTGTGGTGGTTCATGTTTGTAATCCCAGAATTTGAGAGGCAGAGACAGGAAGATTACTGTGAGTTGAGTCTTGCCTGGGCTCCATAGTGAGCTAAGGGCCAGCCTGAACTACAAAGAAGTGAGACCTTGTCTAAAAAAAAAAATTTTTTTTTGAAAAGTTTTCAAATTTTGTTATCCACAGAGCCAAAATTTTCAGTAAGCCCCCATCAGGATAAATAGAAAGTAAATCCTTGCTGAAAATTAAAGAAATTCTAAAACACTTAAAGAGAATCAGAAAACATTCTGGGAGGCTGAGGTAGGAGGCAGACAACCTACTTAGGACCAAAATCATGCACATCTCCTCTGATGCAGCAACAATGAAGGTTGTAAGAGAACAGATTAGCAAAATGTGGTTCTTTTATGGAATGGAGTATTACTCTGCCATTAAAAATGATAAGATTGAGTCATTCATACTCAAATGGATGTACCTTGAGGACATCCTCATAAGCAAAATAAACAGTTCACAGATGTGTAGATATCATACCTTTTCTCTGGTACGAGAATATGAAGTTGTAAATGAGTTGTCGTATGTTTAGTTGATATTGCAAAGTAGAAAATATTTAAAGGAAAGAGAGTAAGGGTAAATAATGAGGGGAAAATGAATGTAGTAATAATAAAGAAAAAAGAAAACAAAGATTGTGTACACAGGGGGCGAGGGGAAAAGGGAAAAAATGAGAATCAAGTCATGTCATATTCTGGTACATACTCTTAATGATGAATGCAATTATCATGTGTATTCATAATGTACCAATAAAGATAATAATAATAATAATAAAAAGAAAACAGATTAGCTAAAAGAAAATGAAATTTTAAAGACATATTCAATGAAAAGGTCAAAATTGAAGGTAAAATAAAGATGTTTCTAGATAAATAACTTTAAAATGGTTTTGAATGACTTGCAGTATGAGAAATACTAAATAAAACTTGGCAAATTAAAGAAAAGATAGACAAAAATTTAGATATACAGGAAGCAATGGACAAGAGAAATGACCAACAAAAGTTTTTATAAAATGACTTATACCCTTAAACTATAAAAGTTTTCTGACAATTTAAGAAGATACAACAGATACATCATGAAGCTGAAAACATGCACAGTCAGAACACATGACAGCAAAAGCACAAGTACAGGAGGAGACAAAAAGTAATATTAGAGCGTTGAAAACTTCTAACATGTAGGTGGGATAGTATTCACTCAAGACAGACAATAATAAATTAAGGCTGCATCTTGTAATTCCTAGAACAGCAAAAAAAAAAAACAAAACTTATAGCTGAAATCCAAGCAAAGAGACAAAATAAAGTACTACAAAATATTGAACTACCTCAAGATGAAATTAGAAAAAGAAATCATAGGAAAGGAAAAACATAAAGATATTATAGATTTAAACCAAACTATAGTAATGATTATATTAAATGTAAATGGGCAGTATTATTGAAGTAAATGAAAGAAACTGCAAGCATCTTTTTTTCCCACCACTGGGCATTGAACCCAGGCTTTCACGCTGAGCTACATCCCTAGTACTTTAAAAAAAAAATTTTTTTTAAAGAGATATAATTTCAGTGGGTCACTAAGTTGCCAATCTCAGGTTTAGATATGGACTCCTCCTACCTCAGTCTCCCAGAATGATGGGATTTCAGGCATGTACCACTATACCAGCTGAGATTATCATATTTTTCAAAAGCAAAGTCTAACTAACTGCAGTTTAGAAGAACCTTATTTTAAATATAGAAACTCAAATAGATTAAAGCCAAAAATAGAAAAAGACATACTATCTATACTTTAATCAAAAGATGTCAGTGCAGGTACCATCCTATCTAACAAAGTAGGAATCTAGATGAAGAATAGTATCACCAATAAAATCTGTTACCTAGTAACAGATTTTCCAACCACATGCATTAGAATTGGTGGAACTAAAGGTCAAATGGATAAATTCAGGAATTGCATGTAACCTTGCACATATCCATAGGAGAATAGGGATGAAAAGGTAGTAATACCTTTTCTTCACTTATCTCAAAGGTTGTGGTCAGCACCCCATAACAAAAGATAAACTAGCAAAAAAAAGCATAGTAAATTTATTTAGTCAAAATTTTACAAAACAGGGGAAAGTCTGTGCTTTTATTTCTTGGTTTGCTGATGAATAGGCAGCCATGGAGAGATGATTCAAGTGTGATATGATGGTAATAACCTGTGGGGGGACTCTGCAAGACTTGTTTATTCTGGTTGTCCTTAGCCTCTCTGTAGTGTTCCTTCCTCTAGGAACAGAGAAAGACACTCATTACATGAGGATTTGGGGGAGAGAAGGGAGATGAGAATGACATATCTAGACCTTATGGCTTATCACTTATTTGGCTTGTTTTAAGGGAGAGAAATTGTAATTTCATGGCCTACTTCTGGGAATAAACAGCAGAGAAGGAAGAAAAGAGGAAGAAGCTGGAGAAGACCCAGCTTCTGAGGCCCTTCCAAACCCCCTTTGATTCAAAGTACTCTGCCCGTCAAAGCATTATATCTTGAGTTATCATGCTCTGGGTTCCACCTGGAATGTGTCACAAATTGAGTATCATTCACCATGGGCTGTGAATTGTTACATGGCCTTGAGTAAATCATTTGACTCATTTGATCCCCCAGTATTCTGTTTGTTAAACAAAGAGATACCTTGTTGTCTCACTATTTTCTGAGTGTATATTTCATTGATTCTGCTTAATAAAACTGGTTATGGCAGAAAGAGAGAGAGAGAGCCTGAAAGCTAAATAGTACTAAACCTGTTGTAATATCTGGTAATACTTTTAGATTGTTAGTTTTCTTATTTCTAAAAGTATCACTAAAAGAAGTAAAGAAGATGATTAGAATTCATGGCAGAATCATTAAAAGAAAACATACTTGTAAACTTGAAACTGTGTGGAACTCAGGTGCTTCTGTCCCACCAGTATGAAGCAATAAATAAATTCTCATTAATATCAGATTTTGCAAGCTCACAGCCCCACCTGCAGGATCTCTTTCTCAAAGGTCCTGCTAGGTATTTTGTGTAATCTCTGTGTCTCACCACACTGAGGAACAAGTCCAACTTGTCCTACTGCTGCAGTCCCCTCAATGAGATCCATTGCCCCAAGGCATCTAAATGTTCTTCCCTATTAATGCTCTCCCTAGCAACCTTGTTTCTCTGTCTGAATCTGTATTTTTAAAGGCAAAGCCCTAGTATGTTGATGTCTCACTGTGCCAGACTTAGATTGGATTGTACAGTGGATTGTACATAAAATCCAGTGGATTGTACATAAATGGAAAGATTGTACATAAATGGAAAGAAGATTCTCACATCAGCACTTAGCTATATCTTGTCCTTTTTCTGGGTTACATGAAAGTAGCTTTTCCAAAGCCTCTAGGACAACAGAGTCTGGACCAACCTGTCCACAGCCCTGCCTTTATTATCCTGTCTCCACCCACCTACCCATCAATCTGTTGATCCATCGATCTACCCATCCACCCATCTATCCACCCATTCATTCTTATATTCACCCCAAGCTACATCATAGTCCCCAACAACTAACATACAAAATGTCCTTCTTTCCAATGTCTCCATTCTCCTTTAGCCCTTGTAAATTCTTTGCAAATCAAAATGCTCTTAATCTTGAACATATATATCAAGTATATATCATGTATCTTACTACATGCTTTATAAATATCTCCTGTTACTTTATAACAACACTTAATGTAAGTACTGTCCTTAAACTCATTTAGACAGATGAGGAAATAGGCACACAGATACTAAATAGTTTTCTCAAGGTCGTGATGATGATTAGTGAGAAGGCTAAGATTTAAGGCTGGATTTCATGCCAATCTCTAAATCCTGAGCCCTTAATCTCTATGTAATCCTGTTTCTCTAAGGGGAAAAAACCTATTATATTGTAGGATAACTGCACTTTTATTATTTAGTCTCCTCCAAGCTATAGGGTCATTTGATAATCTAATCCTATTTGTTTCAGTAAACTATTTATTAAGCACCTCTTGGGGTCACAGTCTGTTGAATACTCCTTGGACTGTGCATGACAATTGACTATGCACGTACAGTGCCAGCTGAAATTCTTACACAAGAAAAATTTAAATAGAAGTGAAGTTACTGAATAAATTAGCAAACCACTATCTCCTCAGACATTCCTTTGCATCAGTCATCATGTCTCTTCTGTTTTAACAAGGACTAATCCTGTTTTCTTTGGTAAAAGACAGAAACATGCTTTTTATTTATCTGTTTTTTTTTTTCTTCTAAATTCAACAGGGTTGGATTCCAAGTCACCCATCTAAACTCCTGCAAGCACCAACAGCACAGTCTGCCCTCAAGGTGAATCACCCTCTAATCCAGAAGGCGAGTTGATTAACACATGAGTACTTGTGGGGACTTGCTTGGCACCCACAGCAAAGCAGCTCACTCTGAACAGAAGGAGGACCTTGGAGACTGGAGCCTGGCAGTGCTTAGTACTCAGGCTCCAAAAGGAGAGGCAATCTAGTTCTTCTGAAGACTGCCAGCCATCTCAGGGCAAGAACTTGAATCCCAAAGTTCCTGCAATACTCCATAAACATACTCTTGTTGGTCACTTGCAAAAATACAAGTTTTCAAAAGCTTTATTATGGGAAAGGTTGATAAAATTGACCATAAAAGATAAGTCATGAAGCTATCTGGGTGAGCTCCATCCTGCAGAGCATGCTACAAAACAAATCTCAGTGTCTTTATGACCAACACACACACACACACCAAACAGCTCAAATTTTTTCCTTGTCCCACAGATGAACCTCCAACGGGTAGATTTAACAGGAAACTAATGTTTCTACTTTGCAATTTGTAATTTTATCTTCATTTTCTTAAAAAACTCCTCTCCCTTGAACTGTATAATAACTGTCAGGCTCCAGTGAAGTTGGATCAGCTCCTGGGCAAGATTTTTCTGCACAGAAAAATATTGGTTGGTTTAGAGGACATAGCTTACTCTCTCCAGGTGACTGACCCAGGAGCTGGTGATGTAACTCTCTCCCCGCCCCTGTTTTGTCTTTCATCACAGGCACTGGTGTACTGACACTGATTTCAAGAGGCATCCATCAGTGTCCTCTCGAAGGAAATGAATTGCAATTGGGGGGCTCCTTCCCACACTGACAGGTCAACTCAGGGATGAATTTTTCATGATTTCCTCACTAGAATTTTGTTTATTTTAGAATATAGGACCCCAACAACATCCCAGGCATATTAGAAAAGAACCACAGAAGTTGAAATGAATTCTACCCATGTTTTCTACCCTTTCAAGAATTTCCTCTAATACTCTATAGTTAACCCTTAAGAACTGCTTTTATACTTTGGAAGAAATTATCTTGTGTTGATCCTTTCAGGATCAGTACTTGCCATTTATATAGCACCTAATTGACTACATAAGTGAGTAAAGGAATTAATCAATGTAATGTGAGAAACCAACCATTGAGAAGGAATGAAGTAGATCTGAGTGAAAAAAAAAAAAAAAAAAAAGGAAAGTAAAAACCCAGGAAATATAAACAAGATTTTGAGCTGTGTAAATAAAATCTAAAGAAAATATTAAACAGATATGACTGGCCCTTTCAACTTATAAGAAATTATACAGACTACTCAGGCATCTTATTAGGAGAGCTATTTGGTTGGAGTCTTTGAGGAAGATAGCCATTCTGTGTTCCTCATTGTACTTTGCAGCTTTTGTTTGACCAGAGGTATGAGGTGTAGCAAAGAAATTGCACAATGGGAGAAGTCAGTATTAGTGTAGAGACTGGCTTCTTTTCCTTGTGCCTAGAAATTCAGGCATGTCTAAAATATAGGTCAGGATAAAGCTTTGAGAGTTACTTCACATAACTTAGCTTAGAGCTATAACTAGTTTAATATAAATGCAAACAGAATAGAACAGAATAGAATTTTTATTTTTTAAAAAATCTTTATCCTTCTGTGACACAGAAAGATAAATTTATTATTTCCACTTCATATGTAATGAGAAATATTCATAAATTTGACACACAAATATGATCACATCTCCTTATTTTTACAATTTATATCATGGGCATGCATCTGCCTTAGGAGCTAGAAATTCTATTTTCCCAACTGATCATTCTTTTTATTTTTATTTTAAAATTTCTTATCAGTACATGTTTGCAGTACAAAACAATTATGTTTATCATGGGGAATTGGTACGTGTAGCACACACGCCTTTTCTGCCCCCCCCACCTCTCCCATCTTTCTTTGCTCCTTCTCACTGTTGGGCCCTTTCCCTTTTATAAGGGCTCTGTTTCCACTTTTACCTTTAATTTTCTTTTTTCTGTCCCATTTCCCTCCCTCCACTCTCCTTGTCATCTCTTATTCCCCTTTTCTTTAGAAAAAGATCTCCCTGCTTCCTATCATTTCTTTTATTTTGCTCTTTATTTATTTTGAGTTTCTCATAAGAGAGAAATTATGTACTATTTAAATTTGTGGGTTTATTTTACCTAGTATTATCATCTCAAGGGATATCTTCTATTTATAGGGATTTATGTACTATAAAAGGAGTATGTCATTTTAATTTCTATCACAAAGAGAAAGATTGGAGTCTATTATATTCCTGTAAACTCTAAAGAAAAACGATGAAACCCCTAGAAGAAAAACAAATGAAGAAAACCACAATCTAATTAAAAGCATAAGAGAAAAACTGAAAACAAAAAACAATTTAAATGAAAATATTTTTAAAATCCCAACATATTTGTGATGATAATAAGTGTGTTAGTGAAATGTGATAACCACTACACTACAGAAACAATGATAATAAATGTGAATGATTAAATCTTCTTTGTTAAAAGACAAAAAACCTTGATTTAAAAACATATCCAAAACACTCCCAAAACATAGAAATTAAAAAACTAGGAGTGTTGTGAAACATAACTAATAAATACTAACTAAATGAAAGCAAGTGTAAATTACTAAGACCATAGTGTATTAAAAAATTAGAAAGAAGGATGGTACTTTGCATTCATTAAAGATATAATTCACCAATAAGACATAGTTTCAAAATGTATGAAGAAAATATCAAGGACAGTATAAACATTGACAAATTTATAATTATAAAAGAAGAAGTAAACATATCAGAAATGGTCAAGTTAAATGAAAAACTAAGATTTTAAAGTAAGATTTTTAATTTGAATTACATCGTTAATATTCTGTATCACATATGTAAAGAGAGAGAAGTAGAGAAAAAAATTCATTATTTAACAAAAGAAAAATTTTAAATTTATATAAATCATTTAAGACAAATATATTTAGCCAGAAAACTATTTAATAAATCCCCCAAGTAGTACCATATCACATTCTCTGACCATGATATAATAGTATTGATTAGTAGCAAAAATACAAATCCCCAAAAACAATTCAATTTTTTAAACTCAAATTAAAAATAAATCACAAACTGCTTATAAGTGAATAATTTCTACAGTACCTACTATAGTTTGTGGAATGTTGTCAAAACACAGCTCAAACAAACAATTAAAATTTTAACTATATGGTTCCAATAAGAATTGTGCAGTTAATGGCCAGGGAGTTAGCTCAATGGTTCTAGTGCCTGTCTTGTAAGCACAATGGCCCAGGTTCAATTCCCCGGTAACCACATACAATATTGGGCCTGGAAACTCAGGCCCAGCAGCAATCAGCACCACATTCCTCATGCCTGTAATCCCAGCACTCAGGAGGCAGAGGCAGGAGGATTGCTGTGATGTGAGTTGGAGGCTGAGCTCAGGGCCAGCCTGAACTACAAAGCAAGATCCTGTCTCAAAAAAAAAAAAAAAAAAAAGAAAAGAAAAGAAAAGAAAGAAAAAGAATTATGCAGTTCAGAGCTGGCAAAAGTTTTCTATGAAATAGCTAATATTGTCATATTTCCAGACTATGCAGCCTCTTGTATAACTGCTCAACTCCTCCATGATGGTTCAGAAGCAGCCCTATACAATAAGCAAATGAATGGTTATGTTCCAATAAGACTTCACAAAAACAACAACAGGCAGGATTTGGCCGAGAGTTTGAGTAGCCTTGTCTAGATTATAAGAGGTAGCAAAGAACTTCCAGAACTTAATGATTCATAAGAATAAAGATTTGGGGGCCTCCAGAGCCACGAGAGTAAAGACTTATTTGCTTTTTTTAAAAATTGAATTCTTTATTGGTACATTTTATATACACATCACAATCACACTATACATTGGAATTTTGTACCAGTGTATGACACAAGTTAATTCTCATTTTTACACATGCCCCTACCCATCCTACAACCCCTACCCCCTAAATTTATAATGCTTTCTTTATTTTTTAACATCATATTTTTTCTTTCCCCTTACTTGTTTTCTAAGCAGCCCAGTCTGTGGTGCTTTTTTTAAACAGCAGCAGTACTGGCAAATTAATATATTGTCTATGTCAGACTCACAAAGGTGCCTACAGACATCTAAGATTTGGGGCTATTCTCTGTGAAATCAAGGTACTTTTCTGGTAGATTCTTTGCTGAAGAATAAAGAAAAAACCCCTACCTTTGATTACTAGCTGAATACCCTGATACCTAGGATATGGGTCCTTCTGGAATTAAGAGAAAGTAAGTGTCTGACTAGGACCTTGATAGGACTCAAATAGAAAGCCTGTGACCTCTGACAGTGAGCAAGCTCCTTGATGATCACTAATAACTGCCACAATCCTAACTGCTTTGCAAGGTGCTATCTGATTTAATCTTCACATAATAGAATGCAGTAGATAGTGTTATTCTACCCTTCTCTCATTAAAGCCAAGTAAACTGAGGTAAAATCTGCTAGTAACTTGCTGATGGTGTCAGAACTGGAAAGTTGAAAAGAAAGAATTTAAACCAGGTGATGGTATCAACTACAAGAGAACGGTTCTCTCCTCTGGACCCCAGTTCTATCCCCTCACACTCTCGCAGGCAGGTGTGTGCCTGGCATGCTCCACTGTGTCCTCTCAATTGCTTGTGCCCAGTGCTCTGACTGACACAGAGAAGATGCTCAACCAGTGTGTTGAATGAGTGCATAATGTCTTCCCTACAAGGCTAGGGTGGGTGCTGTGTCATCGGACACACTCAGGTGGAAGAGCATCTGAAGTCTAATCCCTCCCATGTCTTTGGACAAATCTCTTACTTTGTGTAAAGATTTTCTTGCTGGCATGAACAAACATTTATTACTTTGGGTGCCACATGGATTCATTCCAGGGCACATTAACACCATAATTGCTGTGCTTACTCCAAGAGCAACAGAGAAATCCAGCACTCCTGGGAAGCTTCAGCATGCAGGCCCCTCTGGGATGTCTAGATTACTTTGAAGTACTTAAAAACACCAAAATTGGGAACCAAAGCCCCTGCTCTAGATTTTTTTTTTTTCTGCAGTTCTTAAAAGGACACAAGGCCAACATTCCCATCTAGAAGCAAAAGCTATAGCCTTTGGAATGGGTCAGGTTTTGTGTCCCCACCCCCTGTATGTGACTTGATGAATGATTTTAAATGATGTATTCCATTTTCACAGGTTTCTGTTTCTTATGTAGAAATTTTCCAAATTGCCCTCAATTACCTCTAAAGTTTCCTCTGGCCCTGATATTCTCTGATGCAACTCTACAAGCCATGTGTGGAGATCTGTGTTGGAAGCGATGACTATAGCAATGAATGAGGGATCGGACTCTGGATCCTGTGATCTGAGAGCCTGAATGGTAAAAGGAGCAAGAATGGAGGCCTCTGGCCTCAAGGGACCCTGATAGTTGGCGATTGGCTCATAGTCCAGTAAGAGATGAGATGAACGTCAGGAATTGAGGCTAGAAAAGCAGAAAGGAGCTTCTATATCCTGATGAGGATTTTATACTCCATCTTGTATTTGAGTTCCCTAAACTTTCCTCCTTTTTTAGCAGTGTACAATTTTGGCCAACTCTGGAGGTTAACTACAGGGACACTGGGGCTGCACATCTGGGGCTGTGCTTCAGCCTTGCCCTTTTCTGGCTGTACGACCATGGGCAGATTACCTCACATCTTTGTGTCTCAGTTTCTTCACTGCAGAGTAGTAATTTTACCTCATAAAAGTTTTGTAAAGGTTCAGTGTTTTTTCATGTCACCTGCTTACAACACCTGATATTTGGAAAGAATTGAAAACTGTTGACAACCTTTATATTTGCATACCACTGAAAATGACATTTTGATGTATGCCTATAAATAGCACAGTACCCCCATGCTGTAAATTCCATATGAAGGAGCAATCGGTAGTATTCTCCCAGTATGGCTTCTGAGCTGCAGGGACAGAGGTTCAGTAAATGACATTTTACAAGATCATCAGATGTAGTTGAAAAAATACTTGGAATTAATGGCAACTTGTAAAATAAATTACTAATAGGAGTAATGACTGCAGCTTTCCCTAAGAAATAATTTACATGAAACCAGTAGGGTAATTTCTATTATACCTAAAAATAAACATATTACCAATTAAATTAAAATTGTTCCAGCCTCTATTTCCTAGAACTACCTTGTTTATGTAGAAAACTCTTATAGCCAACAAGCAATACAGAACATCTTATGTAAGGAATGATTCCTTTCCTACCCTTTCGTGCGTATATATAGTATATCACCTCCTTTCCTACCCTTTCTTTATCTTTTGATATGGATATTACTTAACAGAAATGTAGATAAATGGAACTTGAAGGAATGAAGATTAGCTTGCTTTTTCCAGACAGTGCTGTATTGTTTTCCTATTTCATTGTGCCATATGGTGTTGGTTTTGATTGCAATGCTTTCAGTGGGATAAAACAAAACAGTTGCATATCTTAGAGCTGAAGACAGGACACTCTCAGGATGTTATTTCTGCCTAGGATGCTCTTTACCTCCTCTCCATTTGGTTCCCTCTTACCTACTTCAGATTTCGGTGAAACAGTACTTCCTAGGGGAGCTCTAGCTGACCTCCTTCCTAGACTGTCTCATCATTTACTTGCCAGGATGCAAATCTACTTTCTTCAACTTATCATAGTTTTAAGTATACACTTATTTTCATGACCATCTGATTAATATCTGTAGAAACAGGACTAAAAGGGCATACCTGATTTTACTTATCACCTGTCATTAGTATTTTGTACAATGCCCCGTTCATAACAGGCTCAGTAAATATTTTTGGAATGAATGAATGAAACATTTTCAAAACACTTTATTTACATATGCAAGTATCAGGTTGGCCATGTGTTTTTTGTCCTTGCTTCTGTTGATGTGATGGATTACATTTCTTATTTCATGTATGGTGAACTACCCTTACATCCCTGGGTTAAACCTTGCTCCATCACGATGTAGGATATTTTTGATGATTTGTTGCATTCTATTTGCCAGTACCTTCTTGAAGACTTTGTAACTATGTTCGTTAAAGAAATCAGCTTGAAGTTCTCTCTCTCTCTTTTTTGGTTGATCTGCACAGCAGCAATTGTTAACCAAAAATCTGGTTGGATATTTGTCTAGTTTTGGAACCAGGATAATGGCAGCTTCCAGGAATGACTTTGGGAGCACTCAAGCTCTTTCAATATCATTAAAGAGTTTGAGAAGTGTTGATGCTAAACCTTTCCTGAAGTTCTTGTGAACTTTGACAGTGAATCCTTTAGATCTGGGGCTTTTCTTGGTAGGTGCTTTATTACTGCTTCAGTATTTTGCCTGTTACTAAATTTTCTGGGGCTTTTATATCTTCTTGGTTCAGTTTGGTACATTGTGTGAATCTGGGAATCTATCTCTTCTGATTTCTCCAATTTATTGGAGTACAGTGTTCTGAACAGTTGCTAATTATCTTCTGGATTTCAACAGTGTTTGTTATGTTTTCACTTTATTTGTTTCTAATTGCATTGATTTTTTTTTCTTTTTTGGTATTATTGGCTAAGTGCTTGTCTAATTTGTTTATTCTTTAGAAGAACCAGTTCTTTAATTTATTGATCATTTGTGTTTTTTAAAATCTTTACTTCAGGGTTGGGGATTTTGCTCAGTGGTTCTGGCACCTGTCTTGCAAACGCAAGGGCCCAGGTCTGATCCCCCAGTGACCACATACAATACTGGGCATGGAAACTCACACCCAGCAGCAATCAGTACCACATACCACAGTGCTGGGCATGGTGGTTTACACCTGTAATCCCAGCACTTGGGAGGCAGAGGCAGGAGGATTGCTATGATGTGAGTTTGAGGCTGAGCTCAGAGTCAGCCTGAACTACAAAGTGAGACCTCTACTTCATTGAATTCTGCTCTGATGTTTATATTTTTCCTTGTACTAGCTTTGGATTGGATTGTTCTTGTTTTTTCTAATACCTTCAGGTGCATAATTTGGTTATATATTTGGGTTCACTTTGTTTTTGTGATGTGGGCATTCATGGCTACAAACTTTTAGCTCCTTTGATTGTTTCTGTAAGTTCTCATATGTCATGGTGGCCTTATGGTTTAATTCTATGATCTGGTGAGTTTATTAAAAATTTATTTAATGATGCATTGATTATTCAAAGGTCTATTTTTTAAGTTCAATGCATTTTCATAGTTTCTGTAGTTTCATTTGCTTCTGGCCTTATTGTATTATGATCTGATAGTATGCATTGCATATTTACCATTCTTTGCACTTATTTAAACATACTGTATTGACTAGTGTATGGTCTATTTTGGAGAAAGTTTCATGTACGACTGAGAGGAATGTATATTCTCCTTTTGTTTGTTGAAATACTCTGTAGATATTTATTAAGTATATATATATTTTTTAATTTGGTAAAATTATAATATTTCTTTGTTGATTTTTTTCTAGTTGATCTATTTGTGACATGCGTATTGAGGTCCCTTACTATAATTGTGTTGATATTGTCCCTTATGTTGAATACTGTGTTTCATGAGGTTAGGTACATATTATTCAGTGCGTGTACGTTTATAAATGTTATCTCTTCCTGTAGAATTGTTCCCTTTATCAATATATTGTGATTTGTTTCACCTGATCAGTTCTGGCACAATGTCCATTTTGTCTGAAAATAAGGTAACAATTCCTGCTTATTTCCAGGTTCCTATTGCATAGAATATTGTTTTCTATCTTTTGATTTTTACACTATGAATTACATTTTGGGTTAAATATGTTTCTTGTCTACAGCATATCATTGGACTGTTTCTTGATTCATTGTGCCCTATGACACTTTTAGAATAAAACATGTGACCTTGAGATACACAATGATTTCTTTGACATTTGACAACAAAAGTACATACAACAAAAAATAGATAAATTAGATTTAATAAATTGAAAAGTTCATGTCTCCGTAGACTTTTATCAAGAAAGTAAGAAGCAACTCACAGAATAGAAGGAAAGTCTGTGCAAATCACATATAGAGTTAATAACATAAAGAATTAATAAGCAGGATATATAAAAAACTGTTATGATTCAACAATAAAGAAACAACCCAAATAAAAATAGACAAAGAATTTGCACTCACATTTTCCAAAGCAGATATATATACATAATTGCCACTCACATTTTATTTTGAGGATTCCTCTACACAGCTGCAGCTAATCTAGGACTGGAAGATTCAGTCTCTTCAATGGAAAGAGAAGCACACACTTTTGGTGGAGTCTCACCCAGATCTGCACAGCAGCAATTGTTAAGCACAATGCAGTGTCCTCATTCAAAACAGGAAATGCATACTACAGTGCACTGAGACTCTACTCAATCTCGAGGTGTTCCCTGTTTTGTTAGACTCATCTTCAGTCTCTGTCTTTCACACTGGTGATCTGTCCTTGGAGCACAGCAGTCTTCTCCAAGGTACTGGGTATGACAGTGACACTCAGGATTCCTTTCACATCATATGGAATATGTAAACTCAAACAAGAAAAATATGTGTCTTATGCCATTTGCACATAAAGCATTTCCTCTCTTGGCATCATCTCTGTGCTAATGAATGAAGGATTTTTTTCTGCCTAAATTCTCTTCATGCTTCATGAGCTATAATGAAAAGAAATGACATTTTCTGAATCCATCTGATGTAGGTGCATGAATCTTGAATGTCTCTTCACTAATCATACTTTGTATTTGTGGAAACCCATGTGATAACAGCACTTCCCTTTGTGCTAGGAGGAACAGTCTGGGGTTTGGGAAGCAATACAAATTCCTATCCCAGTTTTGGTTACACTGGGATTAGTTAACTATGCGATGATAGCAGTTACAAAAGGTTGACTCATATTCCCAAGCAGGCAAATACTCAGAAATTTACTTCATTTTCAGAGTGAGAAGATCCCAAACACATTTAATTCCTCCCCACCCCTTGAAAATAAATATAATTTTCTGAAGTCAACAAAAAGATAACTGCTGTAGTCATAAAGCCCTATGTAACTTTGCAAATAGCACTCCAATCCTTTATCACGGTGTAGGACACACAGCTCCAGGGATTCATTGATTGTACATTAAGTGATCACCTACTACGTGCTAGACACCTTATTAAGGCAGTGGATTTTTTCTGTCTTTGCTAAATGTGAAAACTGAAAGTAAGAAATAGTTTACAGCAGGTGAAGGTCAGTGAGATAGGAACCTGCTTTTTTTTTTTTTTTTTTTGAGACAGGGTCTCACTTTGCAGTTCAGGCTGGCTCTGAGCTCACTGTGTAGCTCAGGTGAGCCTGGAACTCACACCAATCCTCTGCCTCCTGAGTGCTGGGATTAGAGACGTTGAGTCACCATGCCTGGCACTGTGGTATGTGGTATTGATTGCTGGCGGGCGTGAGTCTCCATGCTCTGCATTGTTGTATGCAGTTATCAGGATCAAACCTGGGCCCTTGCGCTTGCAAGACAGGTGCTGGAACCACTGAGCTAAATCCTTGGCCCCAGAATCTACTTTTCTTAATCTCAGTTTCCTTAAAACAATGGTAGGCAATAACAGAAATCTTTTAGTAGTTACTAATGTCAGACAAAATAGTAGGAATTTCATCTGATAAATTCATCTAAACTTTATTCAATAACATGAATAGGTATTGTTTCCCTATTCTACAGATGAAGAAATAACATGAATAGGAATTGTTTCCCTATTCTACAGTTGAAGAAACTAAAGTTCTGAGAAGTCAGCAGCGTTCAGTTACAGCACCCGCAAGTGGCAGTAGTGGGAATTCACATCTACCCAGGCCCTTCCTTTTCTGTACTTTCCTCTGCTCCCCTCCCCTACTGCTGATTGTGCCCATGAGACTCTCCTCATGTGGCTACTGATGATGGGGTAAGAGCTGACACTTGCCCCAAGCTTTCCTTGGGTCAGTGCACAGTGTCACTTCAGAGCCCAGTGGCACCAGGGTGAACCAGTGTCTGCTGCAGTCCTCACCCATTAAGGATGCTTTCCTCGCCTCTCTTTCCCCTGTCAGGTTCTCAGGTTGCTTGATGGCTGCCCTGCCCTCTGGACCTTGTACACCCACCTTCACCTGTAACTGGGGGGAGTCATTCCTCCATCTTCTCCTCATTCTTCCTTCCAGCTTTTCATTTCCACATACAAACTGTAAGTTAATTTCTCATGGACATATCCCAGTAACATAATTTTGGGGCATAAAGTAAAATTAAAATGTTTTTTGTTAAAAAATGAAGAGAAATTTCAAAGTGGTAAATAGAACATTAAGGCAAGCATGAGACTCTTCTGAGTATAGGACCTCATGGAACTAAATAAGTCACATCCACAAGAAGCCAGTTCAGTCTTTAGCATACTTTTTACTGAAATTCTTGAAATGATCCAAATTTTTAGTGCAAATTCCCTGTTTATGCATCTCAGCTTCTGGGTGTAACCTGGGACAGGGTTGCCATGGCTCTGTTAGACCTTGGCTCAGTTTGCTGACTCCTTCCCATATTTGTAACTCTTTATGTAATTTCTCAAGATCCCAGCAAACAACTCTGCTTGACCATTCCTTGAGCTCACTTTCTCGTAGATGTCTCACCTATTCATCTTTCCTGGCAGAGAAGTGGGTGGGGGACAGAGAGAAGACTGTGTGTTTGGTAAAGCACTTACTTGTGTATAAATAATTTCTGGCATCTTGAATAATTTTTGCTTTTTATGAAATATATCTCCACATTCTTTAACTGGCTCTAAATTTGTCTTCAGGGAAATTTAGGATCTGTGCCAAAAAACAGAGAGCTTCATACTTATGTTATAAAATCCAGTAGTGTCATCATAGATAACTTCCTTCCTTTGCTGGAGCAATTTTAAAAAGCACAGGTCACAGAGTTATTCAGTACAGTAAACCACACCCTTTACCCCTTTAATATTATTAACAACAGCAGAGCAGAGTAAGTCACATCCAGATGGAAAACACTGGCTCTGGAGCATCCTGTTGTGAAATCCTCTTGCAATGCATTGCAGTGCTTGACAACAAGGGAGAAGTTAAAAAACATTGAGAGGAAGGGGGGAAAAATGACTCCAAGTGGATAAAGACAGAAGGTACAAGTCTAAGAGTAGTACACCAAGACAGGCCTTGAATGTTCAGCTTGAATCACTGCTTGTTGCTAACGGTAGTCATTTGTTGCATATGTGCCACAGGCAAAGCATTAATTCATTAGATATAAAAGGTTTTTGTAACTTTATGAAATAGCATAACTTCCCTCATCCTATGGATGAAGGGTATAAGGCTCAGAGATGTGAGAACTTTTGCTCAAAGTCACAAGCTTTCTCAGTGGCAAAGCTGGAATCTCTATCTCCATAGCCTGTACAAGGGATGACGAACCTTTTAGAGCTTTGAAGGGTTCAAGCAGTCTGCTGCAGTCCATGTGCCACAGGTTCACCGCCACTGGTCTATACAGTTCCCCTCCCTGTGGTCTGCATGTGGCCATGGATGCCCTGCATCCCTGGCCACATCTACTTGGAAAATACTCGAATATCTAGTACAGAGGCAATCGACCCATGGAGATGTCTAGCAGCCTGTGACCTGTGTGCTCAGGCTCAGAAGTGTGATTTGCGCCAAATTAGTTCACTTCTTATGGCTTTATGAATCTGAAAATATCACAGTCATTTCATTACAGGAGCTGAAGTGAAGACTGGGGAGATGGACTCAATACTCTGGCATTGGGCAAATCGAAGTAAGGAGAATGACAGGCAGCAGAAAGGGGAAGATGGAGTAGACACAGAAAGAAACAGGTACCAAGAAAAGTGACTGTAAGGATGAGAAAGGCACAGACAGGGAAACATTAAGAAATCAAAGACAGAAGCACAGAGCCAAAGAGAATGGAGCACAGAGCCAGCCACCTGGGCTCCTGATAGGGTCCTGGCTTCACTGTGGAACCTATCTTTGGGTTTCTGTGAGGTTTGTATCCCTCCAGCAAACCTTTCCACCTGAGCCCTGAGGTAATGGACCTCTTGCAACCCCTGAAAATCCAAATTCAACAGCCTAATGCCAAAACTGTCTTACTTCTTGACCATATTCTCACCACCTTTTCTTTTGGAATACAGTGTGCTCTAGAGATAGTCAGTAAGCTACCATGACCATGAGCCAAATTCTTATTTCTGATGCTTTGGTTACCTTTTTACTTCCACTACATGGAGTAGACTGTGTCTCTTCTTTCGGACTTCTCTAAATAGTCCTGATCTCCCCACTTCTATCACCAGACTTCTAGGCTCTGTGGCTTTAGTAGTTACCTTTTTAGGTCACTAGTATGGAACTCGAGAGACACAAAATGGCAAGTGTCCAGTTTAAACATTGCCTTCAGTTTTTCCTCTAAGTCCCCAAACAATGACTTCCTTTATGATAATAGAAGTGGATTTTATAGATTCTAGTGATTATCCAAACATCTCATGAATATGAACAAAAGCAGTTTGGTTAAAATTAAGTTATGAGAAAACCTTGAATTCTGGTGTACATTCTCTCCCTACTTGGCTGTGTTACCTTATTCAAATTCTGCAACAACCCCAAGTCTTGAAGTTCTTATCTGAGTGGTGCCAGGGAAGGTGGATGGCATGTGTTAGGGCCCCCCATTCTTGTTGAGAGTATCAGAAAAACACTCCAAGCAGTGCTCACTAGATGTGGAAAGGAACTAAATAGCAGAGAAGATGGAGAAGCAGACTAAGCAAAGGCCCAAGACAATGAGAGGTATCTTCACACCTAAGAGAAATCTAGTCTCACCAGCAGACCCAAGCACATGTGAGCACTCATGTGAGCAGTGGAAGTAAGGGCATGTGTGTTGCTGAATGAGCAAATTTCTGTTGCATGCGTCACAGCAGGCCAAGCTTGCAGGCTTTATTTAGGTAAAACTCCCCTCAAGCTTGAGCTCCCAAGGCTCAGTCTGACTCAGAGCTTCAGAATCTTGGCTTGCTATGCAATGAGTCACGGTGATGAAATTTCAAGAGAAAAGGACATTCTTAAAATTAGCTTGGAGACAGCAACTGGCTTTGTGCTTGCTCTGTAAGTGCTTTTTCCAGGTTATTTTAGCTGTTCTCCCTTTCAAATAGACCTAATGGGTAGTGAATTTGTCTAGTCTTTCACCACCCCTGATCCCTTCAGACTTCCACAGCTCCAGGGCATCTCTATGCTGACTCCTTTCAAGGCAGCAGGCCAAGGATTGGGGCACTCACCCGTGGGCCTGGTCTGACCTTACCTCTTCCGCCTATGATCTTGCTGTGGTTCCAAGAGGAGACTGATTCCTCAGAGGAGCCCAAGGCCAGGACTGGGCTGGGCTAGTTTGACCATCCCAGTGCTAGAAGTTCTACCAGTGAACAAAGATAAGAGTGTGAGGGTCTCCTTTAGCCTCATCTAGTTCCTCTGACTCCACATAGACCCACTTTGTGCTTATTGACCAAGTTTGCTCCCAGGGCAGGAAATCAAAGCAAAGCTGACATGGACTTTTCTGTCAGAATATTTCCCTCAGTAATGAGATGTAGATGAACAATTTCTCCACTGTTCCCATAAAACAGAGGGTTCTGTTGAAATTGGGTACTTTTGGCTCATGCTTAAATTTTATTTACTCCAGTGCAGAGCTTACACTCTTCAGTGTTTCCATTCCTTCTCAGGGACATGTCATCTCATGGGTATAATTGGGATTCCCCTCAACAAAACCAAATAAACAAAGAAATACCCAGGTCTCTGGTGAACATAACTGAAGAACTATGGATAAAACTCAGCTAGGGAGGTTTAAGAACCTCCAGAAGACCTCAGTATGTGCCCCTTTGCTAAGTCTTTTCTGTCAACATGCATATATTTCTTCAGTCATTCATTTAACAAGACTTGATCACATACAAATCATAGCCTCCCTGTGCAGGGTACAAAGAATGCTAAAAGAAATGAAATGTAGCTGCTGCTATAAGGAACTCATCTTTTGAGATGGAAACAGTGGTAAGATGATTCACAGAAGCCTGTGCAAAGTAAGAAACACAGAGTGGAAAGGTAGGAATGCAATCAAGCTCTGAGAGAAAGGTGAAGATGTTTATTAGCAGTTAAGAAAAGAAACTTCTAAAAAAAGCAAAATATGTTCTAGGTTGCTGAAAGATAATGACATAGCATAACAGGCACGCAATTTACTATTGACTTCCCTGCACCCACCCATGATCATGAGTGATGGAAGAAGAAATGGGACAAAACAGCTTTGACTTAAATCTGGCCTTTGACCAAAGAAAGATCCCTGGGTGGCCAGACTGCTCTTCTTGTGAGTCTGTGCCATGCGTTGGTCCAACATTCCCCTCTGGAAGACCTGTCCTACAGTTCCCTTGACCCCACAAGATATATTTCTATTCTTAGTATCACCTGTGGCTTTAAGAAGTAGCAACTCGCCATATTTCCTGCCAGAATTCCCTTACTTCTCCAGCAGGCACTCTGAGGTGACTCAAGATCTGAGGTGACCCAGTCACATGAAGTCTCATTTTGGTGTTGCTCGTGCCTGGGCAAATGATGGCTTCCCTTGCTGTAAAACAAAATCTCTCTGGGAATGCAGTCCAAACCCACCCAGCACCTTCTCCTGGTTCCTGTACCTAGACAAGAAGTCATATTTGTCCATCCTCTACCTCTTAGGAGCAGAGTCCTGGTCTACTTTCTCAGCCATTGTGAGGCACTAGTCCTCTGTACTCACTAGTGCAAAAAAATATTTTCTCATGTTTCCCTGTGGTTCCCTCATCCCTTCCCCTGGGAAGAGAGCTGTGACAGCTTTTTCAAAGGAGTCTTTTCCCAATTTCCCTCCATCTTTTCTCTATTTTTGACCTGATTGGCCACAGCTGAAGATATATGAGACTTTTTCCTTGAAAATCCACATTTTGGGATATGTAGTCATGATTAGTTTTAGATTTGATATTTATCATATTGATATCTTAGGTGAACTAATGGTAAGAAGAATCTCATTCCAAACATCTCATTGCATCCCACTATGGAAGCAGCAGTACTGAGAATGGTGCCTTGCAGGATGCTCAACTGAGATATGTCTTACTAATAAGCAAGCAGAAGTGGGGGGTTTCTTGAAGGCCTAATTATTTCCAATTTCTAGTCCACAGCCCTTATCAGCTACACTTCTTAGCTCACTGCTCACATCTCAAGTCATGTTTTCATTCCCGACTTCACCTAAAGAACTGCAGCAGGTGTGCTGCCAGGACTGAGGACAGAAACCTACACCAATTTTGTCAGTATAAATGAGAAAGGACAGGTTTGAAGCGAATCTATGTTTTATTTCACAGAGATTTTCTTCTTCCACAGAGTAGATGACTGTCCGTTGCCAAAAGGAACGCCCAGAGTGGAGGAGCCACGTTCAGCATTCACTTGGCATCAGCAGGAATAGAGGCTTCCCCCACTGGTGAGTGCACTTCAGTCTTCCTGTTCTTGTCCCACCCATGAGCACTTCTGAGTAGCTAGAAGATGCTGGGCAAGCCAAAGGAGAAAAGCATAGCCCCAGATTCCTGGCTTTCCAGCACATTATTAGCTCTGTATCTGTCCCCCCCCAATATAAAACCATCTCCAGGATCCCAGGAGTCTAATTCTGAGCCCCGCGTAGGATGTAAAAACTGAGTCACAAGTTGGTGACTCATTGGCTTGAGACCACACAATGACTCAGGCAAAGTAGAGCTTGGGAGAGACTATTTGAATCTGAGTTTTCAGACTGTCTCTAGGGAACTGCCTAAAAGAGAGAAGGCTCCGAGGTAAGTGGGTGGGAGCATTTGTCAAAACATCAAATCTCTCATCCTAGAATGACATGCCTTGGCTTTCCGCACAGCTCTCAGAGAGCCTGGAGCTTTATGCAATGGATTTTAATGCAATTTTGTAATCCTTGACTCTGTACACTGATAGCACATTCATTTCATCAATCTGCTGGCCATCCTCAGTGATTTATCACTGTTCATTATGCTGCAAATTCTTGAGCTGCAGAGTTTAAGAAATCCTGAAAGACTCATAGAGGATAGGGGAAAGTGAAGTAGAGCAGTGGTTAAGGAGACAGCCTTGATCATTGCAAAACCTGGCTTTGAAATTTCACATCTCATTTGCTGGGGTAATGGGGAAATCATTGATTTCATTTTTTCCAACATAGAAATAATAATGCACCTGAAAGGTTGGATGGAAGAATAAATGAAACACTGTCTATAAATATGTCAGATGGTAGGATGTGCTCTGTACTTGAAGAAATGTTAATAATTAAGGACTTGTGTTTCCACTCAGGATTTTTATTCATCGAATTTTTCTAATTGGTTTGAGTTAAATAACTTTATTAAGATACAGCAAAATTTGTTTATGCTAGCATACAAGAAAAGTAGCAGATATCTAAACTGTCCTCCCCATGCAAACTTCTTAAGAGAAGGACTATCTTGCATTTTTGTTTATCTTGAACTTCTGAGCCCAACACAGCGTTCAATAAGTAGCTATACATAAATAAGATACTTAATGGCATAAAAACCCACATTAAACATTTTTAGCATTTGAGTCATGCATATTTGGGCACAAACTTTATTTATTCATTAGACAAGAAACTGGTGCTCAGCTTTATACCAAACTTGGTATGTGACACAGTTTAGCTGTTGATACATCCAGCAGTGTAAAAGCAAGCATGTATTAAATGAAAAAGGGAATTCAAAGCCATAAATGTGATTAATTAAGATGATCCTGAAGAACATTTTTGAGGCAGAAATGGTATCTTAGTTCATTCACATTGTTTGAAAAAATACTAGTAACTGGGGACTTATAAACAGGATTTATTTCTAACAGCTTGGGTTGCTGGGAAGTCTAAAATGAGAAGTGACAGATTCGGTGTCTGGTGAGAACCCTCTGCTTGATTCATAGATGGCACTCCAGCTCTGTGCTCACATTGTAGAAGGATGGACCAATCTCTTCTATAGGGAATTCCATTCCTAAAGGTTCTGCCCCTGAGATATGGTGATATCACCAAAATCTCACTTTTCATTGCCATCATACTAGTGATTAGATTTTGACTGCAGAGCACAGCATGGAAACTGGCAACTGAACCTCAAGAGAATTGGTGAAATCAAACAACAGGCAAGATGAGACAGGGCATCAGGAAGCAGAACTGCTGGCAAAAGTGTAGACGCAGAAGGTGTTGGACAAAGTCAGACATGAGGCTAGCTGACCAGCTCTGGAAAAAATGTATAAGAGATGTGG